>JAPZEB010000022.1:18486872-18504709 GCA_029783705.1 Chaetodon striatus | reverse complement strand
GTATAAAGGTTAAGACTTATATAAGTGGTCTCAAGCAGAGGTATGTTTTATGCAGGAGTATGGTTATAAGAATGAGGAAGATTAATCTTCATTTTGCCAACAGGTAAGTGCAAGTATAAAGTAAAAAAAAAAAAGGCATTAGATTTAAAGATGTAACATCAGAAATCTGAACGCAGGAGAGCTTGACTCATTCTGACAAAAAGAAATAAAGATGGATAAATGAAAATATGTGTGTGGTGATAAAGACCTCAGAAATTCAAATGTAAAACTATTTAATGACTTTTCAGGCCTAATATTCATCAAATTGATTTTAAGGCATTTTAAATAGATAGTTCAGAATTTTTTAAGTGGGGTTGTATCAACTCTTATCAGTTGGTAAAAGGTGGTTAACTGCTAAATCATAGATATGACTAGCCTATTCATCTTTGTCTCTCTAAGCTAAACAATGTACTGCTGTGGATGGGAGTTAGCAACAAACTTTTTTAGCCACCTAAAAAAGTCCCATCAAAAAAATCACTATCAGTTCAGCTATATTTCGAGTATTTTCACCGCTCTACCTTTCCATCAGATAGCCTGTTCTGATGGGGAAGCCATTAATTGCTTCAATTCCCCATCCAGGCTCTCGTCAAAGTCACCAGACTCCATTGACAAAAACAGTAATTCTAGTTTGCTGACCCTGGGAGCTGCTGGTCTACTGCTGCTTGATGAGTTAGATGAGTTAGTTTGTTTGTGTTATTGTGTGACTTTGGTGAATCCGAACTAACCCTTCTCAACGCCAAAGTCACACAAAAACACAAACAAAAAAACTGTTGGAGGCAGTTGTAGACCAGCAGCTCCTGTGTAGAGCAATGTTAAATCACTGTTTTTCTTAATAGAGTCTGGCTTTGAAGAGATCAATATAACAGCTACATTTTCCAGTTAGAAATCACTGTCTGAAAGCATGGTAAAGCTGTGAAAATATTCTAAATATAGCACAGACTAATATTGATTTTTGTAGGTGGGACTTTCTTTAGGAGGCTAAAATTCGTTTTGTTGCTGACTCCTTCACAGCAGTGGATTACTTAGGTCAGACTCTAGCCTGCTTCTTCAAACTGGGGGCATGCCAACTGAAATCTTCTGTATGTAATATACTGTTTGTGAATAAGTACCCCATACAACCCCACTTCAAAAGCCCTTTAAGACTTTTTAAGGACCTGCAGACACCCTGAATAACTTATTACAGAAAGAGGCACAGGTAACAACAAGTTAAGTTGACAAATTCAGTTAAAATGAGGCTAGTCTTATCTCATTTATCCACCCTGGAGAGACAAAGATGAATAGCCATACTTATGAGTCACAATTGAGTGTTTTGTATTACTAGTTTATCACCTTTTATCAATCAAAAAGAGCTGCAGTGCGCTGCTGTGAAAAACTAGTCCCATTTTCACCCATTTACTGATCTAACATTATCAAACATTTTCTAAAATTCATTCCCGGGTCTCTTATAAACCCAAAATAAATCTTCATGTTTAAGAGCCTCTAAATCAGGAAGCTTGACGCTGCAGAGCCAGAGAGAATGGAGACACTCAACAGCTCCAGCGCCAAGATAAACAAGCCAAGGAACACAAGCCGTGTGTGAGCCATAACAAGATGATTATGGTGGTGGCAGCTAGTTACCGTCGCCTGATACGGAGAAAGAGGGAAGGTGCCATGTCATGTACCAGCCTCCGCTGCCAAGCTCATAAACTCTGTCTATTATCCAACAGAGCTGGGAAATGATGTTCTAACTGAAGAACAGCCGCCATGGGAGAGCTGTAACGGCGAAGTATTAAATGCAGCGTTGCATGATGTGAACTAATACTGGAGATGTTTAATTCGCATTCTGGCCTATCTTAGATCAACAAGTTTTACAAATCAAAGCCCAAGTTTCTTCCTCAAACGTCACATTCACCTCTGAATCTGCTTACTACAACGTGAAAGCCCCCGAAAAAAAAAGCTGTGTCAAACCTTAATCTTCTAAATGTGTGTGGGGTGGCTTAAATAAGAACTGCAGCTAGCCAACATCTTGTAGTGTGAGCCTTAACTAACCACCGGTGTGCCAGGTTCTAGGATAAGTGGCACTCAACCCCTTCAGCCAAGGGCTCCATTTTGAAACAGTATGCATTTTAATGTATTAGGCTGGCACAAGGTTGGAGTGGGGGTCATGGGCAACCGAGCTGTGTGTGGGTTTGTATCTATGTGTGAGTGTAAAAGAGAGCAGGAGTGCTCGCACAAGACGAGTAACGGTTGCTATTCACAACTGTAAGGCCTGTTTTTATCCACTATGTGGCAGAGCTTGAAGATTGCCAAGGCAGCCAGCCTGTGCCCCCGTGGTATGTAGACAATGTCGCTCCCATACACAAGGGGAGGGTGGGGGGGGGACTAAAATGTGTGTGTGTGAGAAAGAGAGATAAAGAGGGAGAGTTGGGAGAGTTTACAGTACGGCTCTCAGGAGACGTCAGCTGCCCCTCCAATAAAGCAAAAACATTTCATCACTGACTGAAAACACAAAGCCAGACATAAATATGGTGTCATCAACAAACACACTGTAGTTATGATAACAGACAATGATGTTTTCCATTTCTTTGCAGTGCGTTTCACTTCACGCCACAATACAGAGTCGGTTCACTGAGCAGTGTGGTTGGAAAACGAAGATGAAGTCATCTGGTCTAATTTGTCATCTCATTTACTTAATTCAGATATCTGTTGATTTAAATCATAACGTAACACATTTTTGACTTTAAGATCTTGTACGACTGCTTGCCTTAAGTTTGATTCCTTTTAGTAAATAAAAAAAGTCGTTTGTTAAAAGCTATGTTTATATTCCTCACAAATGTCAACATCATTTCAGCTGTCTACACACAAGTACAATATTTGGCGCCTAACTCTCATTTTACACTCATAGCTGCTACCCAAATTGTATTTTTAAGCTTCAAGACTATTTTCTTCACTTTAACATGTGTAAGTACAGTGACTGTGTATTCTGCTCTGCTTAAACTTGAATTACCTAAGCTCAGTACTGTACCTGAACACATCCAGTGTACACGCTGAAGACTGAAGCTGCTGTAAGATATTAAAAGACAGTATAACATACTGAAGGGTAGTATCACTTAGAGCTGGGTAATATATCTATACTATATCAATATTGTGATATGTGACTTTATATAGCCTTAGATTCTTAGATCTTATTCTAACTCTAATTTCCAGAGTCTAAGATATTAGATATCTTTTTGGATATTGTCATATTATAAAGGACAGTGTCCACCAAAGCGTTTTTTCCTGAGGCCAGTGAATTTTCAAATTCTTTGCAATGGGAGTGCCGCATATTTACGCTATGCTACAAATGGCAGCAGTGTGACGAGGCGCTGAGCGTCTGCTCTGCACTGAGCACTCCCCATTTGGCATTTGATTTCTGAGCACAGAGAGTTAAAAAAATGTTCAACTTTGGGTAAAACGCTGCGCTCATCATTATCACTTTTCACCCAGCTGTTCATAACAGTGGAGGAAAGGCGGGACAAATACCACAAAGACCAACTGTCACAACTTACATTCACAAGTGCTGAACAACAAAAACAATGGAGGACAAATATGTTAACATACTGTATATTTACTTAAATATTTCCTCTCATGAACCCACAAAGACCAGCAGGTCCATCCTCTCTCCAAATGTGCTTCAGCCTTCACTTCATCCAGAGCAAGTACTCTACCTTGTGCCAACATATTTACTTCCACGGATATTGCATATCATAGCAACCAGATGCAGCCAAAGCGTCTCAGCTGAAAAACCCTGAGCCTTCAAAGCAAACTCAAACACTCCCAGCTGGGCATTTCCTGAAGGGTGACTGACGATTTCAGCTTGGAAAAAAAGGCTTTGGTGGACACGGGGCCTAAGTGTTGTCTTGTCCTGGTGTTACAGGCTGCGTTACAGTAAAGTGATGTAATTTTCTGAACTTACAAGACTGTCCTAGCTTTGCCTTTACCCACTCCGTAATTATATCTATGTTACTTGTGATTATTTACTATAATTCACAATATCGCCATTGAAGTATTTGTCAAAAATATCGTGGTATTTGATATTTACCATATCACCCAGCCCTGCGAGCGCTACTAAACTCAGGTGAGCTACCCTTGGTACAGTGCCTGAATCCATTCTGTTCACTGACGACTGATGACTGCAGCTGCTGTATGATATCAGAGTACAGTGTAACATGATGAAAGGTGTCAGTGCCAAAACCCAGGTATCTGGATTACTATCAAAAGCTTTAAAGTGATGCCCAGCTCTATAACCATGTGGCCAGTGCACCAAACACACGCCACTCTGAACCTCGAGACCATTTTTCTAAGGCAGTACTTTACCTTTCAGTAAAACAGTCAAACACCAGCGTAACATCAAAGAGGTTGGGTGTTCAGTAAGACACTGGTGACAATTTGTTGATGCAGGCGGAGGAAGCACTCTGTGCCCTATCATTGCATGGCGGATGACAACAGTGCCAGGCACCAACCCACTCATTATAATCATTATTTCAAGGAAGGGAAGAAGCCTAAAGCTCATATCCTTTCACTGCCATTATATCCTGTCACAGCGCGATGAGAGCACACAAAGACAACTGTTGTCAACATGAAATGCAGCACAATTCAGAAAACAAAAGGATGCTATCACAATCTAAACCACACTATGAGATACCTGTTCGTGATGTGATAACATTCAGCATTATTACAAATATTTGGCATTTCAATTAAAAAAAAACAAACTTCATTTTTACCCTGTGTATGCCTATCAGCCAACTTTCACTGAAATGAATGGATGTGATTTGGCTCTGTGCTTCTGCAATCAGTGTGTCTTGTTTAAACTGAAATAGATTTCTCACCCCGGCATAGTTCAGCCAAGAGGCAGAGCAGCCTCTCTAAAATAAACTCCAACAAAAAACTGAAATGAAGAGAGAAAGAAAAAAAACACACATGCATGCACATCTGAAAATCTCAGTCTTAAGCACTCTTTTAACATCGCTAACGGCTATGGCAAAATTGCACCGCATTATCAGGGGATTAATGATTACTTCACAAACTGGGTACGAAACAAAACAGGCTGAATAACCAGAGAGAAATAAAAGCTGATCACAGGAGTGGGAGATGTGAGAATAAAAGAGGGATGTTAAATCAATGAGATTTAAATGGGAGTTGCAGTTGGATTTGCGGGGTTGATGGCTTCCCTATCTGGGTGTCAAGCATGTACCGTGGGTGTGCTAAACAACATCCAAACATCCCCAAATCCCCCAGGCGCCTTTAGACAGGCAAAAGAATCTGAGAAAGGGACTGGCTGAGGAAAACAGGAGTGGAGGTTAGGGGAGTTGTGGGGGGGGTTGGAAGAGGGAGATATAGAGAGTGTGTAATAGGGAGAGAGAATCAATGGGTACCCCCGGAGAAAATAAAAGCCATGACATCATCGTATGGCAAGGAGCAAGGAGCCCGGTGGCGAGGAGTAGGGGGAGAGAGAGGGAGCAGGGAGAGCACCCACAGTCACCCATTCTGCCTCTCGGGGCCCATCCTCTGGAATGGATAAGAGCCGAACAATGCGCTCTCAATGAATGGGATCCCAAATCCCACAGGAGAAAAACAAATCACCAGTGGGAAAGGGGGAGGGCGAGGGAGAGATGGAGAAAGAGACAGAGGGAGATGGAAAGAGAAAGGGAGACCCTTAAAAAGATGTGCACACAAAGCAACAAAGCATCTCGGGACATGTAGAGCAAGGCAAGTAGAGATTGAGACAAAGCTGCCTTTGTCCCTCCTGGCTGGTGGGTGGCTTGGTGCGAAGGATTTGAACGCAGTAGCATTTACATCAGAGCTCTCCAATATATTGATTGGGCCATGTAATCCCTGGAATGATCAATGAAAAGGTTGGATCAGCTCCGGGTTTGTTGTTTGTTGGGTTGACACGACGAGCATGTGGGAGGCAGGAACCGGGCTTTACGTCAGGGGAGCTTTGAGTTGTGTTCAAAGTTTGGCCTTCTGCTCGTGATGCCAGTTTGACGAAGACACGTGAGGCAGGGAGGGATGTTCGGGGAGCCTCTGATCACAGCACCTCCTCGCAGAAGTCAAAATAGGATGTTTAATTGCATTCCTCATCACACAGTGTTAATAAATAAAGTCACAGCCTTCACTGGGAGGGCTCAATCTGTGTGCACGAGTGTGTGTTTTCATGCAAGTGTGTGCACTTTCAAACAAAGAGCTTCCGTTCCTCCGTGATTACAGCACTGCGCTGTAAGCCAGAACAGAGAAAAATAAATTAGAATCACAAGAAGAAAAGTCTTTCATGTCTGATGCTTTGATAACAAAAACAAGCAGGTTCCCACAAACTAGAATAAGTTGGCTTATAATTCGGAGCTAGCTGGGGACAACTTGACACAAAAATTTCAAACAACGAACGGAAGATTCGCTCATGAATAAGTCACAAATAAAAGAAAAGAAAGGAAGAGTTGCGTTATGATATGACATTTATTTTTGGGATCAATAGGAAAGGAGATGCTGCAAAAGAAGCCGTGTTGAGGTAGAATAATGTAAAAGAGTCAGAGAGGGCGATAGACTCTGATCTGGCAGAAATATGATCTTTCTGACAATTCAGAAGCACTTGTGTATGAATGAGCACAATTAACAGCAGGGTTTCTATGATACTTACAGACACTGCTCCTATGAGAAATCTGAAACAAGATACAGCTGGAGCTATTATTCAAGTCCCACATTTGACTCAAAGCATTCTGAACTACTGCTTTGGCATCATATCCATCAAGAACAGCGGGAGAATAAAACACTCTCTTTTTCAGGGGCTACAAGAAATGGACAGTTGACAAACTACAGTTTTGTGTTTCAATATATTGATTTGTTTGTACAATGTGGCATTTAACAAAGAACTGTGCACAGTTAGGACACAGGAAAGTTTACTTTTTAATTTCATTTGTATTGAAAAAGTAGAGACGGTGCAAAAGGGAGACCAGACATTGAACCAGAAGTCTTGGAGTCAAAAATCATTGCCTCAAAGTGGACTGAAATAACCCTGAGCCAAACACTGTATCTTTACCAGCTTAGAGGTGCTGCGCTGACCTTTACCTCTCACCCCCATGTAAAGGGTTGTAGTAACAGCCAGAATACATGAGGCATGGATGTGACACATCACGTCGGCGGAGCAGAGCCGGGCTTTCTACCTGCTACACACACTCCGTCTTTATAGTGTCTGGTTGCTGCCAGCTTCACTTTATGTGTATTGAGTTTTGCCAAGTAATAATGCAGTTGTTTATGCAGGGTTTGGAAGCGTGTGCTATATTATCTGGCACTGAATTAATTAACCCGACCATTTTATTTTAACTGCAGGATGCATTGATTTGACTGATTTATTTTAATGTGAAATATAAAAACACACACTGGGTTGCTCTGCTGCTTCATATTGCCTCTGTTACGATGAGGTATTCATCCTTGTCATTTTGAAAGTGATCGTGCTTGTTTTTTTACATAGTTGTATGTAGTTTTTATCTATCGCTGGGCGGTGGAACCGCGCATGGAGAAAAAGGGAACAGACCAGTCACGTAAAAATAGCGCTGAGCTGTGCAAGCGTTGCTTCTGTGGTCAGTGTAGCAGCTGTAGTTGAAGATAATAGATGCGCACTGCTCTATGCATGCTTCAGCAAACGTGTTGCACCACATCCCATTTATTTCGGACATAAGGGTGCAACTAACCTTCTTTTTTTTGAGTTGCACAACTTATTTAAGAGTGGCACCGAATTTCAGCTTCATTGAAGGTCATTTGCCATGCACTGTACAGGGGCAGAGGAAGGACCAGTCATGGCCTGATCAACTGTTTGGGACTGGCCGTCAGACATTTTGATAATTTTCTGACATGTCAGAAATTTGGGTCGGCCGTCGTCATGCTTTCACACACTTGAGGCAGAGCCATGACATGATTCCCCAAAGTCAGTGCCTTCTTTTCTCTCTCATCAGTCATGTAATGTTTACCAAGCTAGTATGTTGTTGCTGCTAACTTGCTAATTTGTGTGTGTGTGTGTGTATGAGAGAGAGACTGAGAGAGCAGGCGGGGGAAACAAAAGTTGGACTGACCCGTTTTTGCAGAAATGGACCTTAAAGCTCTTTACAGTTTCTCTGTCTCTACATTATTGTGACCTATACCTTTACTAGAAAACAAACTTCTACTTGCCCCAGAGCTTTTAAATGAATCTTTATTGGCAATTGTCAATAGCCAGAATGGTCTGTAGGGGCTGACGGACCGTTTTATTATCTATTTTAGACGTACAGTGTGATCACACAGGCTGCAGCTTGACGATCAGAGCATACAGTGTGAGCAGACAAAGTGTGAGCTTTGGCTTTACACTGCAGACGATTTACTCGTACAGTGGGAGTTGGAATCAAACAACAACATTCCTAAAATGGGCTCTAATCATACTCCTATGCCCAGCTTAAAAGCCAATATATTCAATTTGAAATAATGCAAAACTGACAGAAACAATGAATCCTCAAATTTGAGAGGCTAGGAACTAGAGGAGTGTAAATGAAACAAGTTTTTGGGTGTTATCATTTTAATCAAAATGCCAAAAAAAGTCCACAAAGTCATCCTCAAGTTCATTATCAGCTATCAACTTTGGTGTCCTATCAAGTAAATTGGGGACTCACGCTCTGGGAGAAAGCTGTCCTTGCTCACAAATTTTGATTGAATGTTCGAGGGCCAAGAAAAATCTGTTTGGGATTTTGTCTTGAAGCTGCATTTAGTTCATTTTTCCCTTTTGCGGTTTGAAACTCAAAAGAGCTTTGCTTTATCAATTCTCATCAAGTCTGTCTGAAGATATCAGCCGAACATATCCTTTGAAGTCTGAGCCAGCATGTGGAAGCTACATTAGCTCACTAGCTCCTACCCCATGCCTTTGCGGCCTGGCGTGTCCACAATAAATATTGAAATCGGCGACGGCTGCCTTGCAAGTGGATGTTCTGTATTATAAATGTCACCCGACTCTACCCTACTGGTCGAGGGAGCAGTGGTTTACTCTAATGCCACAGGACAGAGACACAGAAAGGGAGAAAGAGACACTAGGACTGGCAATGGGTTTCAACTCTCAGACTCATCAAATAGACATCAGTGTCTACTTGCATGTTTATAAATAAAGAAGAAGATGGATACTGTGGAAAATAGGGGGCTAAAATGATAGAAGGACACAAAGGAAAGAACAGAGAAACTCTGTTCCACCATACGCTGCGGGTGCCTCGAGCTCATCGGCCTTTTATATACAGCATATGCTACAGAACGTGAAGGGTTCCAGATAGTCAACAGGTTAAAAGAGAAGAACAAAAACATTTTTCTGCACCTTGTTTTTTTGGGGCATCTTTGCTTTTTTTAATACTTCACAGCCTTACCTCTTCAAGCCTCTAAAAGTTCCTCATATTAATCACATTAAGGCACTCACAGCTCAACATGACTCAAGAAGAACTCAGCCAGACACTTCTCCGTTCTTGGCTGAGATAGCATAGCACTGCAACACGTGTCCTTCAGGGTACTTAAAGGCATTCGTTTTTAAGGATCCTATTATACTGCTGTATTGTTTGTATTGGTACTTATTAATAAAAAAACTTTTGGGGCACCAGGTGGCTTAGTGGGTAGAGCAGGCATCCCATACACACAAAGGCAATGTCCTTGACGCAGCAGCCCCTGGTTCAATTCCAGCCTCAGGCCCTTTGCTGCATGTCATCCCCTCTCTCCCTCCTTCATGCTTTGACTATCCTACTCAATAAAACCCCAAAAAATAACAACAACAACAACATTTTCCAAAAGGCTTCATGTGCTTTATCCCTGTTTGTAGTCCAGAGGGGTTTTTTTTAGATGAAAAAGGTCAAATTTATTACAATTTGTGTGACCTAATTTGCTAGGGTCTACACCTTTGGATCCACCTACTTCAAAAAGCAGTGTGTTGGTTAAAATAAAAAACAATCCCATAAGCACCGCAGGGGGACTAACAATTGGCTGATCGGCGCTGCAAGTTGAACTAGCGCTGTTGTCAAACTGTTGTCAAGCTATGTGCCCGAACCAATAACAACAATGGCGAGCACTGTAGACAAGATAAGAAGACATCTTCTCAATTACCCAACATCGTAGTTCATTTTACTTAGGTCCGCTCCATTTGTAAAACCCCAGGAAAACCAGTACGTTGGCATGGCAACGCATCAGTGTAGGTTCAAATGACATTAGATTCAGGTGGATACATTGCTCCCTAGTGATTAGTTAGGGGAAATCGAATCCCCTTCCCCCTTGGAAATCAATTACAATGGAGGCAATGTCAAACTGAGGATGGAAACGGAGTGAAACAAGTTAACAATTTTATCTGATATCAGACAATAACATAATAACAGCTTGTTTATTATATATAAATTACAAACCCACATAAATGCTCATAATAATGGGCTCCAAGTCTGAGACAATGCCTTGCAAGTACTAAAAAAAAAACTGAATATAGAAAATATATCCAAGAAAGGAATATAAGCAGCCCTGGTTATAGATATGCTTCTACATCTCATTTATAAGCCAAAAGGCTGATGACTCCTTTTGCAGCTTATGCCAAAATATAGCCCCCGGTACCTTCCTGTACATGATACAAGATACCTGCCTGTTGCATATTTCTGGAACAAAGTAGCTCTCACAGTGAAATGTCAACTGTACTTCATGACAGCACCCACATCCGAATCTCTGTCTTGATTTGCCAATGCTATGCAGCAATTTAAAACAACAATGCCAGATTGTGCTAGCTGCTTTAAGTACTGCTAAGAATAAGACATTCACTTATTAAAAGCCTCCTCATGCTCTCTCCATCAAACATTAAATCTGTTCTTTTCTACCTGTCATATGTTATACCTTAATTAATGGTGCGACTGAATGTATTATTAATGCTTAGCTGCTGATTCTGTGGCCAAATATTTTGAAATATGACTAATGGTGATTATGCTTAGCTTTATTAAAAATGTCCCTTTTATTATTTTATTTTTAGCTACTATTTGTGGGTCTGTTTGTTTTCTATATCTTCTGTGTTTATAACGTTCAATAAAAAGCTGATCATAAAAACATAATGACTGTCTTAATACCACTAAATGCACATTCACTACATTGCTCATTCATCCCAGAATGTTGGCTTGCTCACTGTGTCGCTTAATCAGAGATATGTAAGAGTTGGAACGACTTAAACTAGCGTCCACTCATTCAGGCTTTCACCACTCAGGTTTGTTCAATCCCACTGCAGGGAATTGTTGTGTATGTGTTTCTTGGCGATTTTTACCGCAGACGCAAACATGTGAACCTACAAAACCAATAATTTTGCCTCAGTTTTTATCTCTTGCGTAATCCTCGTGCGTCATACTCTGAGGTCTCTTTTACCTCAGCCAGAGAGCGTAAGCAGCAGCACAGATATAAAGTGGGGGATTAACTACACAACAACTTCAAATTTAGTCTAAAGGAGATGTGTATTTGTGACACACTCCAGCAGCTGAGAGAGGAGGGCTCACAAGACCAGGTAGCAGGCAGAAAGCCACTGGTGTTTTTACTTGCTTCTCTTCAAGCAGAGCTTTATCCCACAAAGACCAAACCTCTGCAGAAAACACACTCAGAATTAAAATGGGTAGATTGTGTACTTCTGTTTTCTTGGTCTGTGCAGTTGGAAAAAAACTAAATCTGGTTATCTACAGTTTGGATAGCGTGCTTAGCAAAAACCTTTTTAAAACACAGATAAAAGCACAGATTCTTGGTGGGGGTTTTTGGTGTGGGTTGATGAATGAGGAAATCTGCACACCATTAATAACAACAGCTGTAGCTGCCTGAGGTAAAGAGACATCCCATACATACTACTATTATTACCACTACTATACAGCCCTTAATCCACACTGCACATGAGCACAATGAATCGCGAAGGAAATTTACACAACTTTGCTTCATGTTTCATCTCTGCTGTCGCCTCGCAATCCTTCCCTTCATCCTCTCCCACTGTCATCCTCTTGTTTTTCCTCATCCTCTTTCCTCTATTCGTCGTCCTTCCTGTCACCTTCCCCTGCATCCTCATCTTCTTCCTTCTATCCCGTGCTCTGATCCTGTTTCTTTTCTAACTTTTTTTCCCCTTCTGACAGCAGATCACTTAAGTCCTTTTCTGTCTCAGCTGCTTCTCCTTTGGGATAACAAACAAGCTATGCAACAGGTCTCACATCATACCGACAATGAAAGAGGCCATTTCCATCCATCCTTTCGAGGATATACTACGAGTTTTGAAAGATTGAAGGGTAGGCGTGAGGATTTACCTGTGTGCAGATGCACTGAAATGCTTCTTCGGTACAGTTTTCATATAGGAAACTTTCCACTGAAGCCGATACAAATTCAGTTAAGGGAAACAGCAGCTCCCCTGGGTGAGGTGCTACACTGACTGCTGCACAACAGCAGACACAGTGATTTATAATTTCAATATATGCTGTTGGTCCACACACTGTGGAGGCAGAAGGGGGATGTTATGAAAGAAATCCCCCAGACAGTAAATATTTCAGTGAATAAATAGCCTAAAAAGAAGTCCAAACATGTCTTCTAACATCTCCTCCACTGTACTGTAGATATACTGTATGTCACATATTGTTTGGTGACGGAGATGTGAAGCTCTCTGGCAGTCATCCTCCTCCTCCTCCTCCTCGGGGAGAGTGTTAATGAAGCAGGAGGCTGGTCAGATGGGAGAGTCTCTGACTCTCCACTTGGGTTCCAAGCAATCAATAATATACAGACGGCCACCCTCGCCTTTCTCTCCTTGTCTTTCATTTTCTTTCCTTTATCCTCTTTATCTTCATTATTTTACTCCCTATGTGTATTCGTATGGGTTTTCACCTCCTCTCTCTCTCGCCTATATCTCCCCTCCTCCCTTCCCCTGACCCCGGTCACCTTTAATCCTTTAATTTCTCCTGTTTGCAGTTTTGTTTTCCCGTCTCTTTAACAGTTAGCAGCGAGGATGTTATAAAACTGCCTTGTAATTAGTGTGACACTTGCAGCTGCATTTCACTTCTATTCGCAACTAATTTACTTCTCAGTCATCGCAGTGTTTTGACATTCCAGAAGTTGCACTGAGCAATTCTCAGAGAGTTTGGAAGAAAACAAACTTACTGTCAGGAAACTCTAATCTGAAAACACCGATGGAAATTAAAAAAAAAAATATTGTGCACACTCAAACTGCCTTAATACAAAGTTAAACGAGGTATCCTTCCCATCTCTCAGATACTTTACTGCCCCTAAGGGATGTGATCCAACCTGTGAGGCAACAGTGCCCCCTGCAGCTCACAGGAGGATGTGCACCTCAGTAACATTCAGTGAAGTTGATCCCTCTACACTTTTAACCAGCCTTGTTTCAGCCCCCCAGCTATCTCCTCCCACAAGGGGAATTGTGTAAGTGGATTTAAATAAATTAATGCTTCTGCTAGCCTAGGGAAAACACAGCAGAAAATAGTCCAAAACAAAAAAATTCAAACTGCTGTCGCATTCACAAAGATAAAGAAGAACATATATTTTTTCTAGCTCACGCCTATAGGCCCACATTTAAGACTGCAGCAATTTGAATATGTCATGCCTAATTCCACGTTTAGGCTGAGCCGGCATTCTCTAGGGACTGAATACAAAGCAGCGTGCAAGAAAGACACTTGACTAGTCAGCTGGAACAACACTATCCAGGCTGGGGGGATAATCAGTCCCACCATTTTGAGACCAAATCTGCTCTAGAAGAAACCAGTCATAACTCAGATTTCCAGTATCTGTGCCAACAAACAGCAGCCCCATCTGAGTAGCATTAACAGAATTTATATCAAATGCTTGTCAGAGCATCAACAGCACTTGATTAATCTTATCGCACCAAGTATGTGGGCATATTTGAGGCTGTTAGAAGAATCAAAACCTTAAGTCGAGATAAAAGATTTCAATCAAATCGCAGACTTCAAAGGCTGGAAATCATTTAATGTGAAAAAGAAACAGCCTATTGAGTTCTCACTGCTTTTGCTCCCGCAACGGAGCGATCCTGCTCTCTGAGGAAAAGAAAGAAATGAGTGAGGGAGGCTCATGAGGTCTTGGCTATTAGAGTAACTACATAGCATTAGCTAATTGGGATCCAAACAATCTCTACTGAATACAAATGAATGGGAACAGGGAAACACTACAGAGGAAAATCTAAAGTCGAAACCTTATTTGTATCATGTTCCTTAGTGTTTTCTTTTATACATGCAAATATTTAGGGCAAGGCCTCATTAGGATGCTGCACCACGTCCCTTAATGCAATACTTTGTTTTAAACTGACACTAATATATATGCAAAGATTAAGTATTAAGAATATAAATAAGGAAAACATAATCATCCCTAATGACCTCAATAAGGCAGACATCTCAAACATAAGGTAAACAAGCCTGGATACTGTGCACAAATGGATACAGTTCAGTTACAATGCAGCCCTTCAATAAATGCACACACTGTCCAATTCTAGCTACAAAGAAAGTCTCTCAAGAGAACAAAGACACCCTGGAGGTTTCAGATAACAAGCTCCCTGATCTCTGGTATTTACACTACAGTTACTCTGGAGCCAGATGTACATCTACCTCTGGGTCAGGACACACACCAGTGGGATTACCATCTATTAGCAAAGAAAGAGGGACGGATTGGAGATGCTTCTCATTTGGCATAAACACAGAGCAGGTCGCTGATTAGAGTGGATAAGAAGGGTTTTTCAGTAGTCTGTGGTGAATGGTAAGAAAAGCAGAGCAAGGAAAATAACGACAGGCACGTACACTGTACGTGCACATACTGTATATGTGTGTGTGGGTGTGTGGAGATGTGTGTGTGTGTCTTTTCACACCTCAGAGTCTTCACTGCGGAGTCCCAGTTGGAGGACAGCATTAGGGGACTTCAGTCTGGCTTGGCTGGACTGGGCCATCTGCAGGTTTAACTGCCAGCCAACATACTCCAGCTGAAACACACAAGCGGAGCCATATAAAAATATACTATGCAGGATTTTCCTAAAAAACAATGTATGGACTCGCAGAAAAGTAACCCCTCTTAGTCACTAACGACCCAGTCTCAGTGTTTGGCGGAGTACTTAGCTTATTACTTAACTTATTTTCTGTGCTTAAGAGGTTTATGGGCGTGTACCCTCACAGCGCCCAGGTGAGGTCGGGGCTTTATAAAGAGGTAGCAACCAGGTGCCAGACAGTGAGCAGCTGTAATCAACAATCCTGTATCATACACCTTTAATTTGAGCTGGTCATTGTGAGTCACCACTATGCATGTCATTATTTTTCTACCTGTTTTGACTAATGATCAGCATGTTGAAGCAGGAGAGTAGTTCAAACATTTAGGAACCTTTTTTAATTTCACTTCACGTTTTACAGCCAACACAAACTACGTTTTTGAAAAAGCAATGCAGCACTTGTATCTCATCAGGAAACTGGATACATAGTTCAAGAAAGAACATTTTAGAGACTGTTCAAAGACATCTCATTGCAATTGTTTGGACTTTTTATATGTGTACATGGTGTGGGCACCTGGGGGCTGAGAACAAACAAAAACTGTCCAGAATTACAAACATGGCCAATACAATTATTAAGAAAGAGCAGAAACAGCTGGGATGTGTATACAAAACCCAGGCGTAACAAAAGGCCAGACAAATTATGTCTGATCTTGTTTGTCCAATTTTTAGAGAATTTATAAAAACTGCCCTCGGGAAGATGCTATAGAGCCGCTGCAGCAGCCAAGAACATTCACAAAAAGTCTTTCATACCAAATGCCAATGCTTCACTAAATTCGCTCTGGAACCATGTCTGTTTATTGCTGTCTGTGCTGTGCATGTTGTGTTATTCATTGTATGTATGGAGATATGATGTGTTATAACCAACCTGTGAAGCCACATTTGTGGACAATAAAGATTATTATCATTATTATTACATTGATGTCACTGCCTCAGAGCCTCAGAGTTCCCATCTAATAAATGCCATCTACACATTTTTTAAGATTCTATGAAAAACTTTAAGGAGGCACTCTTTGTGTATATCTACTGATTATATTTTATTAGCCTTTTTTTCATGTTCTTACTATTTCACGTAAATTTGTGCCATATTATTAAGTTTATTTTAGTATAAATATCTTAAATGAAAATGTCCAAATACAAAAAACTGCCAATTAAAGTGTTAAAAATAATTTAAACTTTTAACATTTCTTTTCATAACCTAGAGACACTACATTGTTTTTATTCTGGGGCTGCATCCAACTAATATTTTTTATTATGCTTTAATCTGCTGAACATTTTTGCAATTAATCAGTTGTTTGGTCTATAACAGAATTGCAATCATTACTCAATTAATCAACTACTCAGGTGAAAGAATATTAATCAACACTATTTTAATAATCAAGTAATCATTCAGGTCATTTTGTGAGCAAAAATATTCACTGGTTACAGCTTCTTAAATGTGAAAATGTGCTGCTTTTCTTTGTCAGTTATGACACTAAATGAGGAGTCTTTGGGTTTTGGACGATTGGTTGGACACAAGAAGCCAATTTAAAATGTCACTTTGGATTCTGGGGATTGTGATGAGCCTTTTTTCAAAATTATTCAACATTTTATAGAATAAGGGACATATTGATTAATGCGTAAATGACAGGCAGATTAGTCAATTATTCAATCCTTCATGTCATCAACTGTCAGAAACCCAAAAATGTTCAATTTATTGTCATATAAGATGAAAAAAAGCAGAAAATTCTCACACTGGACAACCTGGAATAAAATGTTTGACATTTCTGAGACAATTAATCCATTATTGTAATAGCTGCAGATTAATTTTCTCAAAATGGACGAATTGATAATCGACTAATTGTTGCAGTTCTGATTTGTTCTGAGATACTGTTGCTCATTCATGAAAAGTTGTGACTTTCTTACTTCTCTGTTTCTATTTTATAGAGATAAGACTGCAAACCCACTTTCAGAAAAGTAAAGAGTTTCTTTAGTTAAAAGTGGAGTGTTCACAAGTTATTAATGGCCTGTTTGCTGACCATGTACCGACCAGATGACCCACAGCCAACATCATTAAAAAAAGCCATTGTATTATCACGCTCATGAATATGGTAATTATCATAGACATTAAGATTTACTTCAGCAGAAGTTTGCTTAATCTCCTCAAAGTTTAAGTTACCGTGTTTCCATGCTGCAGGTTGTCAGACTAATACTCAGTCTCAGTCAGCTGTAGCAGTGTGATGGATTAGTAGCACTGAGTCAAGGCAGGGCAGTTAAGTGTTTTATGATGCAGAGAGAGGCCATAATAATAAACCATGTGTGACTTATTGGGTCTGGATGCTTCCACGACATCAGACGACAGGTGTGAGGTGGGGAAGGGCTGGGCCTCATTATTCACAACTGGAACAGCATCCTCATTAGCATGAATAAACATCACAACTCTGTGATGTGTTACTTATTTTACATTTGGTGTACACAAACAAATCAGTTTAAGGAGATGAATTAAAATACATTAATTAAAATATACTGTATGTTAATATTATGTAATGCATAAATGCCTACACAAATGACAACTCATAAAATCAAATAGTACGCTAACTTATGTTAAAGGGACAGCTCACCACAAATCAGACATATTTTTCCTTTTACCTACAGAGCTATTTATCAATCTGGATTGTTTGGGTGTGAGTTGCATAGCATTTGAGATATCAGCCATAGAGATGTCTGCCTTCTCGCCAATATAATGGAACTAGATGGCACGCAGCTTGTGGTGCTCAAA
>JAPZEB010000022.1:18418059-18434977 GCA_029783705.1 Chaetodon striatus | reverse complement strand
GGACTGGCGATAAATTACTGAGCTGCACAACATTTCTTGCATTCTGTCGGCCATCTTGGGATTTGTGTTGCACTTACAGCACCTGGTCAGTGGGTGGCAGTGTATGGCAAGACTCACTGGGATATACTGTCGTGGTTTACATGCAACTGTAGCATCAAAACCCACGCATATAACAGAAAATGGCTTTTAAATAACTGTCCCCTGTAGTGACCACAATGCGTGACAGGGGTACGAGTTTGGTCTCACGTATTTGATAAAAGTGAAACAGAATTTTTCTTTTATTGTTTGATTTGTTATTTTACAAGTCAAAAAAGATTAGCAAATTACTGATTTTTTTTAAAAAAATTTACGTTCACACAGCGTCCCATTTTTTGAGCTAATATCTAATATCAGGTTTTACAGATCATCATTGAATTTTCTTTTTTCAAATTTCTTCATTATTTTACTTTAATAAGAAATGTTTATTTTTTCTAATTTTTAAAAAATATTTTATTATTTCATCTTATTTTTTATTTTATTTTTTTTATTTTCGTTATATTATTTTTTGTATTTATTTCCATATTTTTTGCAGGAGCCCCAAGAGGTGCGTTTGTGTCCCACAATCAAGTCCTCCAGAGTATAGTTGCGTAACTTGTTATTATGGCATGGAAAAAATTACATCACATGATTAAAATCAATACAGGGGTTCACTCCATTTGAAACGAACATTGATCCCTTCATCGGCATATCACTCTAGTTAACGACTCTGATATCGGAATCCAGATAATCGGTAAAATTAGCCAGAGCAGAGTCCTGACAGTGGTTTAGACAAGCGTCGTGACCACGGTCGAGATCACTGGGTTTCAACCGTAGCCCCGTTTTCCCATGAGACTCTAATGCAGCAGGACAACGCCCTCTCTCCTGTGATAGAACATTTTAGTGGAACCTCATTGGTCAGTGCAGCTGTCAATCAAACGCCCTGGTCTGCTCCATTCCAGTAATCCCAACCTACTCCGGAGTCAGTGGGAATGGTTTAACTACCAGCGCGGTGGCAGGGCTTTGAAGAAACTGGATTATTTGGTAATATTTAACCAGCCAATATAAATATCAGCACTTGAAAGGATATCTCGCTATAACAAAGGTAATTTTGGTGTTATATGTGGGCTCATATTAACCGTTTAACGTTAGTTTGTAACGTTTGATAGCAGCTTCTGAAGCTAGCTGTGTTTTTCCAAACATCAGTGGCCTCTTTGAGTGTGTGTGGTGTGGTGTGGTGTGGTGCTGGCTGCTAAGTGAATTTAAAATGTCATTTTAACTCATCTTGTCCCATTTAAGAACATTGTCTCTTTTGATAAAATGTTGTTGAAATGATAGCTAAGTAAAGTTATATAGGTCAATCACCGTCTGTCCGTTGTTTATGACAGGACTCCTAACGGTACCTATCACGCTGTCCGAGATGCTAATGCTAATGATGCAAACCGTCCTGTGATGATGCAGTTTGGGATACCTGCTGTATTTGACACTTTTTTTTAAGAGGATCAAAAAATAGCTATTACATAAGATCACCTGCTAAGTGTTGAGTGAGCAGGCACCTGACTATGTGTGTTTTTGTTTGGCTGGGTCCCCTAAGGTGTGATGAACAGTATGAGTATGATCATTTCGTCATCGCTGTTATTTTTGCTCACAGATCACCAAATCTTTTATGACAATTGCTTAAAATATTTCCATTACTCAGTTTGGAGTACAAAATGGATTATAGGTTGTTTGTCATACCAGGTTGTGAATGAATGTAGTGTAGATAAGATGAAACTTTATTTTCCCGTGATAAATTGCTGTGCAGCAGTGCAATGCGAATTGGGTATAGTGCAAATATCAAGAAAAAAAAAAAAGTCTGTGTTGCTCAAAGGTACAAAATCACGGTAAAAAAAACAAAAGTGTGTAAATAAGTCTGTTGCTCAAATTTGGTCTGCATGCACTGTCGTTTTTTCACAGGAACTTGGGTTGGGAAATGATCTCTTTTTATTTTTATCATGTAGGGCTGGTCAGTACATTCATCAATATCCTGATACATGATAAGATATCTTAAATTTTTGATTTTGTAATATTTTAAATGTTTTTCTCTTCTAGTTTTAAAGACTGCATTACAGTGAAATGAAGTAATTTTCAGAATTTACTTGACTGTTCTAACACTTTTATGATTTTATCATCACCCACTTATTCATTATATCCATATTACTGATGATTATTTATCAAAAATCTTATTGTGTAAATATTGTGTGAAAGCACCAATAGCCAACCCCTCAATACTGTGGCAATATTGATATTGAGGTTTTAAAAAAAATAAATTTAAAATAAAGTGATTATTGATTTTCTCCACAAAGCCTAGCATTAATACTATGTTTGAGCATACCCTACGTAGTAGTTGGCAATCTCTACAGGTAACAGTGCATCCATATCATAATATTTGTGGGATCATTTCAGAACTGTAACACCTTTTTTTGAAAAATGGAAATATAGAAAATTGTTCAAAAGGAGATAGTTGCGGTAGATCAGCAGTCATCCCTTCATAGGTGTTACAGCAGGGGAGACAAATGATGCCTGTTTATAATATTTACATGCATTTCCATAGACGTCAAACCTACGTATATTAGCTTGATGCTTTCAACACCCCTCCTCCCCTTAGTACGGTCCCCCCTTCAGTGTTTTTTAGTAATAAGGAACCAGAGCTGTTAATGTGCTCTGTTCTTAATATTCCTTAGGAGTGGGAATCACCAAAGGCTCCACGATTCGATATTATCACAATACCTAAGTCACGGTACTAGGGGTGTGCCATATCACATCAGTCACGATACTCGTGATATTTCGACTTGTTGACATATTGACGTCATACTGTTCCCCGTGGCAACGACAATCATTGCTAAAAGCAAAATTATTACAGACTCCGCGGTGGTTCCAGAAGAGGAGCAGCTTTTAGATATATTTTGTTGAACAATAACATTGTGTACGGAGTCTGAATCTCACTCTAGGTTACTGTTGTTGTTTAGAAAATAAAGAAATGAGAGATTATTTTTGTTTTGTTTTTACTGAATATTTGAAGGCAAACTGTTAGGTTGTCATGTAAAACTATATCATTTATTTTGTTGAAATTCTATGTTCTTATATTAATAACAAAGTATTTTCTATATTACATTGTAATTTCAATATTGTTATTGTAAATATACCCTGAAGTGTTGCAATATTTTAGGACCATATCGGCCACCTATACACAGTACAATATTTTTTCAATTTTAAATATGTGGCAATATGCTAAGTATTGCAATAAAATATATGGCAATATGTTGCAATTTATTACCTTTTTTCAACTGTAAATTGCTGCAAAATTTATGTAGTGGACTGAAAAAGCAATTGATTTTATTATTCAAGTGGGCTATCAAAAGGCTGATACTTGGCACTGTGTGATGATGATATTGCCACACAAAAATATTGAGATACCATGCTGTATCGATTGATTATTTTTTTCTCCCACCCCTAATGTTCCTGTGGAATAAATCTGTCACTGTAAAAAACAGGTGCTGAGTTTAATGCTACACACTTTTCTAGTATTACTCAATACAAGAAAACACTGAACATTAGTCACCATAGCAAACGATGATTACAAGGCGCCTACTTGTACCTGGCAGGACAATAGCCACCCTGTTAGTGTGTTTTCTTTGTTACTTGGTTGTGTCTGTGCTAAAAAAAGATGAAACTGGTTTGTATATTTAGACTGGTATGCTTTTGACTCTCAGTGGGTGTGTTTAATTATCTTGAGACTGTAATTTAGAAACAAGGATCAAAAAACAAATTATGTCTTTCTGAAGTGATTTTTGTTTTTTACTCATGTCCTGTTGCTTGCTTGCAAGACTTGCGTTTACATTCATTAAGGATTACAGGGAAAGGGAAGGAAGGAAACGATGTTGGTTGAGGTCCAAAAGCTACACACACACAGGACTGAATGTCCCTTCTCGGCTGAGGTCAGAGCACAGACATTTCACACAGACACACTCATCTGGTCACTAACTCTCTCTGTTTTTCACTTATTCTCTCACTTGCATCCGGTCTTCCTCCAGTCCCATTCGAAGGTCAAACATAATTAGCAGCAACTTCAGCTCATGTTTCAAAATGTCACCACACTTATATAGTACACTGGAGGCACTGTGTGCTTATTTCTTTGGTCCTGGTGGTCATCATATGACAGCGTAATGACAGCGTTGCCGACTGTGGGCTGAGAACAGTCTCACAGGTTTTCCTAAGTTTGGCTTCAGCTGTCAGCCTCCACAGTTTAAGTGACAAAAATAGTAGCAGAGGTTTTGCCCTTTGTTTTAAATTTTAGTTGTGATAGTAAGGTGCTGTAAGTTAGGTGGCTGCATACTGTACAGATGGATACAGATTTACTTAGACCATACTGTCTGGGCAATATATGGAAAACACAGCGCCCATATAAAAGGTTTCATCACTGTCTGATGTCTATTTAGATGGAGATGAAAGCTCTCTAAGCTTGTAGTCTTTTCCATGAGTGTTTCTTCTCTCTCCAAGCTGTGGTAGTTTGGAATAATTTTAGCTGTGGCTCCAATTCATTTTTATTTTTGTTCTGGTTTTGGCTCTAGCGGGGATAACATTCCTCTTTGTTCTTAAGGATGACTTTTAGACTGACACTAGTGTTGAAACAGTTGAGATATCAATGAATCGGTTGACCTTGTGTTAATCAATGTTGTGGGTCAACATTAGCTGAAACACAAAAACAGGCTGGTTAATATGGGAAGTAAGGTACCCCATCCAGCACACCTACACAGAAAGCAAACATGCATCATTGTGCAGATGCCAGTAACTGTGTATATTTACTGACTTGGAAACAAGGTGATGGTGTATTGACACCGTACTTGCCTGACTTTGCTCTGTATTACCACCAACTTGTGTTTAGCTGCTGGAAATAGTGGGGACAAACGAGACCTTTTGCACTATGCAAATCCGGGTTCCGAGAAACGATTGCATCACAGGGTGGTCAGTCCTGCACAGTATATGTGTGCGAGCATAGTTGGACGTCTTCCACGGGTTACTCCGAAAGGCTGCCTTACACAGCTGAATGGTCAAACAGAGCAGTGGCAAAGTCTAGTGTGGAAAGAGGACTCTAAATCACGACGTTGATTTTAGGCGCGTCTTTTCTTCCCTAAAATAAGACTGCTGCAGGCATAGATGAGGTTTAGGCTTGGTTTTTAAGTAACAGTAATGTCCTTGTGGTTTTTATAGTTTGTGGTCACATTTATTATTGCTACAAGGACAAGGACCAGAGCCCAGCAGAGAAGTATTGATTTGTGTTACTGTGCATTTGGAGCTATCAGTTTCTTGGTGAGATTTCCCAGAATCTATCGCTGTTTTTCCCGCTTCCCAGCAGCGCAGTGTTTTTTTTCTTCTTCTTCTCCTTCTTATGGCTCAAATGCTTGTGGGATATATTTGAGGTTGTGAAATGTTTCAGCCAGGTGCTGAAGTTGGAAAAATCTTTAGCATCCAAGACCCTTAAAACATACAACTGCTCTTTTCATGTGGAGACCCACTTGACCTGAAACAGGCTCAGAAGCCATTTTGGTTCAGGCACAGAAGTATGTGAAACACTGACTCCACACAGCTGTATTTATGTTGAAGCCATGCCTCTGAATTTCATCTGGTGGTGATGTTTTTAAAGCCAGGAACACACTAGAAGACTTGTATAATCCTAGCCAAATGTGGAGAGACTCAGCTGCACATTTGGGTTAATATAATCACAAGTGTTCAGATTTCTTTGTTAACCAAGTCAAACTAAGAAAAACACAGTAAGAGTAGTGATTGTTTAGTGTGGTTCTTGGCTACAGAAATAGTTGCTGGATGGAGGCTATGCATACATAGTATTGATAGAAGCTACAGGCCTCAAGCATGGTAAAATCAATTACTGGGTCACTTTAAAGTTCACCCATATAGGTTTCATTTCTAAATATGAGCTCCTTTAAAACCATATGTGAAACCACTTTGGAAGCCAGCGGTAAAAACACATTCCAGATCCTAAATTCCTTTCTTTCTCCTGCTGCTGCCAAATCATCTAAAGGAAAGAAAATATCACAGCAGACCACGTAAATGATTTTTAAGATGTTCTGTATGGATGCTATTGGGCCCTAAAATCTTTAAAGATAATATTTTTTAATCTTGTGTGCACAAGTTATCTTATCCCCACCACATAATAACTCGGTTGCCCAACAGAATTAACTTGTTAGCACTAGATAATTATCTTGTAAAATTTATTGTCTTTTGTGCACAAGCCAAAGGGCCTTTAGGGGTCTGTAAGACTCCAAGCTGTTTTCTGCAGTCATTTAACTGTTGTTACTCAGTTAACTGGTGTTATTTTTAATAACTTAAGGTCTTTTTGTTCTCTTGTTTCTAATACCTGCTGTACTGAAAGGAATATTTTTTATCTGACCTTCACAAATTTTTCTTCTGTATCCTCCTGTTTTTATTTTTGCATTTTCTCTCTGTATTTATATTCTATCTGTCACCGGAGTCTAGATAAAAATTGGTGATTTGGAATGAAACATTGAGCAGGTAGTTAGATAAGCAGGGTAAAAAAGTATTCCCATCCTCCTTTTTTTGCATTGTAAGCTTTTTCTTGTCTGAGAACAGTGTGTATTTTTTTGGTGTAGCCTCACATACTGGAAGTCTTTGGCACCTGTAGCAGCTTGTTTTGCTCCCTGCGTTGTGAAAGCAAAACAACTATAAATCATCCATCATATTTTTGGAAAGAAAAACTGAAGATAGCTGTTGGCAAAGATATCTATCTATCTATCTATCTAGCTATCATTTTTTTTTTCTGTTTTAAATCAGTGTCTGGTTTCTGTTTTTTTCCCCCAACTTATCTATTAGGAGACACTGGTGAGTTATAAAACCAGATGCAGAAAAAAATGTCTCCTCATTTGTTGCACAAGGTTTGCAGAGGTCAAATACAAATCAAATGAAACAATCTGCTAAAATTATATTACAGTCACACCATGCTGTCTTACTGTCTGCAGTGCATGCTCTATGGCTGTTTGTTTGACAAAGATGATGTGGGTTAGGCTCTTCTGTTCAGCCATCCTAAAAGGGCTTTGCATGTGTGTTTGTGTCTGCGTGTTTTGCGTTCAGGTCATGTTGTTGCTGTTGGCAGTACTTGACGGCATTGTTTTATCAAGCTACCACGCTGTTTGAGGCCTGTCCCAGCCTGTCTCTTGGGAAACCAGACCAACTGCACCGCAGCTTCTCTATGACGGTTAAACACAGAATAACAGAGAATTACATTCACAAACGTGCACACCCAGGCTTATCAACGCCTCGTAACGAAATTATTGCGACATCATCTTTTGTGCGTTAATCAGTTATTACGATCTTGTTTTTCTATTTGTACAGAGAGCAATATTTACATGAAGTAAAGGTTGGGCCTTGGCCTTGCATTCCCCACCTAGATATTTTTGTAACAGATTTTTTTCCACCATGGCAATCAGAAAAACTTTGTATCTTGTTCTAGTCCATTTGTATCTGCACCTTAGTGTTGCAGTGTTATTTGGGCGTTTTTTTTTTTAAACCCATCCTTAACAATTACTGCACTGCAAGTATTTGACCATAATCTTAATTAGGGCTGCAACTAACAATTACTCCCTGTGACCAGCAGCTGTGTAGCTCACTCTGTCAGTTGGTTGGTCAACCAGTTGGTCCACAAAAATTTGCCTACCCTATAACAGCCTCACTTTTTACCCCAGGAGGCTGAGATTTGGCCTGGAGGTCAAGCGTTTGTGTTTCTAGGTGTGTGTTTGTGTCCATGTCTATTGGCTAAAATCGAGGGGTGGGGGGCAATGGGAGTGGCCTTTTGCAAAAAATAAAAGGCCCCTAACTAATCGATTCACAGACTTGGCTAAGACTTTGTGGAAAGGTAGGTCATGAGCCAAAGGACAGCTGATAAACTGAATGACATTGGCAAAAAGGGGCAATGTGTGGATGCATGCACGTATGTTGTCGCTGCTATTGTGAAATTGCTTTGTTTTCATTGTAGATAAGTCTATAAAACGTCTGAAAATCCTTAAATCCTTAATGTTGTATCTATAATTTGATTTTTGAAGATATTCAGTGTATCACATAAGGCAAAGAAAGGCAGAAATCCTCACAACTGAGAACTTTCAACTTGACTCGTGCTACAAATATAAAGTTTCTGCTTATAGTGGAAAGCCAGCAACAGCTCATGATCAAGTTGTGGCGTGCAGTTTTCTGGCTGAAGGTCCCTTTTGGGAGGAGGTGTGTTGACGGTAGAAATGAATACTCTGTCACCTTCTATTCAGCATAAACCAGATTAAGCTGATGTATGAATATTTTCCTGGAAAAAGTAGTTCCATATAGTTGAACTTGTGTCTTCAGTTGCATCTTCATTGCTTGCAGCTGCCTTTAAGCAGGTGTGTTTGCATCTGTGTGTCTGTCATGCATGTAGTACAAATAAAAGCTCCTATGTTATTTGATTGAAGCTGGAGATAGTTTTCTCTGGAGAACTTGTGTGTCCTGTTCACTTCTATGGTAACTTCCCGCTTGCTTTGAGCGTCAGCAGCACTGTGTGTGCTTGCTTTTACACGTTTGACTGCATATCTGATTGAAATAACACTGAAATCATACAGAAAGTTGTAAGTAAATGTGTTGCAACATGTAAGGCGATCTTATTTGTACTGCATCTATTAAACAAAGGCAATTCCAAGTGCTTTATGTAAGGCATCATGTATGGGTTCGTCATGCTGGACCCACAGCTGTCCTCAGCTGTACTGTCCGTGTCTGCCTGATCTCCATCTGGCTATTCACAATACTAGTGGATTGCAGTATTATTAGTGGCTAAGCGGCAAAAAAACCCTTCAGCATTCAAAAACTACTTAAGTTGAGATTAGTACAGGTGAACTGGATAAGCAACAAGGGCAAGTTGTACAAAAACAGTGTTCTGTGACTTGTGTGTTTCCACATCTTGCCTGAAAGCAGCTGCCTGAGAGATGTGTTTTCTTGACAGTGGCTTTCCTGACAGTGGAGCTTTTGGCTTTGGCATATGTTCACACATCAAACACAGTTAATGGGGAGTCATTGCAGAAATAGAAAATGCTGCAGGGGATTGCAGCTCTTCCCCAAAACCTGTAAGTGACAAGAGCAAACCAGCCAAACCTCGAGAGAGGTTACTTAGAGAGCTGCCAGAATAATATGCCAGGATATTTCATGAAGACGGACATTATGTTTGCATGACTCCAGCTTCACAGTTTCACAACAGCTGTCATCATCTCAACACTATATTTACAGCATGAAACAGCAGAGTTTTAACAGTCTTAAGGACAGGTTTCACGATTAATTGGGTTGAATGTCCTTGCTGCTTTGGTGCTGTCTTTCTTTATTCTTGTTATGCTAGTTTTTTTTACCATTGTACATTTACTATTTTTCTCTCTTCTGCTGTCTTTTCCCACAGGACACCCTGTGTCTGTGTCTTGCCTCTCAGGATGTCTAGTGTGATGTTGCTGTACTGAAGAGAACCAAATATATAGTGACTCGGCCAGTTGAACACCATGCCTCGCTCAAGTGTCAGTCCCAGCTCAAAGGCTAGTTGTAAGCTAGCCTGGCTCATCTGTGTTCTCCTGGGACTCTCAGCTACACATTCTCATGCCAAAGATGGTAAGAACCAAACTCCATTAAAGGAAATTTCCACCGTCGACACTCTGATAAATCAATGAGCTGCGAGGCTTAATGCACATGATGTTTAAAGTGTTAAATATTTATGTAACATAGCAGGTCCATCTGGAAAGGTTTGCTCTTTGGTTCTATGGTGCTGACGCAAAACTATGTTTGCTGATTTAAACTTGAGTCTGTATACTTTGCCATTTAAATAATTTAATATTGTATCCATGTTGTTTTTCTTTTCAGTTCTTACTGTACCCCAGCAGGTGAGCCTGTCAGCTGACATGTATACACAGCAACTCTCCATATCCTGGCTGGGAGGAGCAGCCACAACCTTTGACCTCATGATTCTAAGAACTGAACTCAATGAAACTATTTTCTATGTAAGAGCATTTCTTTTTTTCTCTTATGATTTCCTATTGTACAGTAATGCTACAAATTGGTAACATTTTGATGTGAAAGGAGCCATAGCCCAACCTATACAGGAATTTTGAGGCTGATACAGATGTTAATATTGGAGTGTTTGAAAAAACTGATGAAATATCAGTCAATAAATATATATTTTATACGTACCACATAACACAAAAAGATATTTTTGCCAAGGTTTCCATATATTTGTGTTTTTAAACAATTGCGACCAAGGAATGTATTGGGCTGAACATTTTACAGTTGGAAAATGCACTTCAGAAACTATAGAAGAGTGACACTATTTTAAAAAGTATCATGTTTCATGTTGTTGTGGTTTGTATATTCACTGTCTTTTCTGTGTATGATGTGTAGGAGACGGTGCCTGCGACGGTGAGTCAGGCAAGCGGTCGGCACCAGTGGAACTGGACCTCAGTCGAACCTCTGGAGTGTACCTCACTTTCGATCAAAATCCGCTCAAGAGATGGACAGACAACAAGCGAATGGAGCGACACTCAGATACTTCAAGGTCAGAGGGGGAGTAATTACACCCATGCACGTAGAATAGCAATAATTAGAGAGACATAAATACTGCTTTGCCTGACCTGTCAATTTGGGATTAACACGATGCATTAATTCCTTCTGGAGAAGTTAAGGCCATTTCTAATTCTTTTTCTTTCTGGGTTCTGTCTCCTTAGTCAAACAAATAACTGTCCTTTGTACCTAAATATAGATCTCTATTTATATCTCCCTCTCCCATTCTGTCTATTATTTGAAAATTGAAACACTTTATTTTTTCTCCCTCACTTCTTTTTTTCAGGAAATGATATCCCCAGCAATTCCAAATTCCAGATGTACCCACAGGACAGAATTGTACCAGTGGGGGCCAACACCACTTTCTGTTGCATTGTGGAAGAGGGGAAGCAATTTGGTTCCATGAAATACGGCACCAAAGTCATGAACACGACACGACTCAGTAGGCGAACTTATGCCACAACAGTGGTTAATCAGGGACTGTCTGGCAGGACAGGAACCAACGTCATCTGTTACAACAACCCCGTGAGAAATCTGGCTGGAGCGGTGGTGTTTGTTGGATGTAAGTGAATGGATAAAAGCTGAAGCGTGAAAGGTTGTCATGTTTAGGATGGATAAATGTGCCTAGAGTGGCAGAAGGATGCAGTCAGCACAAAGTAAATCGGTTGTTAAGAGTGAGATATGATAGACATCACTGAACCGAGTCAGTGTAAGATGCAACTTGCATGATTGTTTGTGTGCTTAGTTGTTTGAATTTCTCTGCTGACACATGTGAAGGAGTCTTTAGAGTGTTCCATTGCTTGTTTTCAAATCAATCTTGGTAATTACTTACATCTGTGTAATCTTTATTTAAATATATATATGACTAAGCAAGTAAGTTTCTACTTGTCCTCTTCCCCAGATCCACCACTGCCAAGAGATTTTGTGTGCGAGACCCATGACTTAACCTCAGCTGTGTGCCAGTGGAACGAAGGACGAGACACAAACTTGTACAGGAAACGAGGAACACGCTACACGCTGAACAAGAGGTACCACAGTCACACTCAAAACACAGTCCCTTTTAAAAATAGCCAAACCTCATCTTGGCTCACACATCAAATGTTCCAATCAAAATGGCTGTAACCTGACCTGAAACCTCATGCTGTGTCGGAAACCACAGGGCTCATGTCAGGTGGCAGAACTGTACACATTTGCTCATTCACAAAAAGCAGGCTACAGATTCTAAGATATATGGAGAGGGACACAGCCTCGACACATTTTGGATGTGGAGATTGGCAGTAAGCGATTTGTCAATTTTTAACTGGAAAGACCCCGGCTGACTCCAGTAGCAATGCTGGATCAGAATTCAAAGATTTGATCGGCTAATGAGATGGCTGAGTAGCATCACTTGAAAAGATTTAACCATAGAAATCGATGGTTTTTTTATATGGATTTTATGCATGCTATTGGTCTGTGAGTTTGCTGAACCAGTCATACATATGCTGTGCTGGTTAAAATGGAAGCACTCCATCAAAATTTAATAATTCTCAATAATTTAGCAGCTATAGGTCTGGGTCTGAATAAGTTGGCATCTGGACCCACACCCAGGGGATGGAGAGGTATGGCAGGTTAACAAGGGGGACACATTTTGGCCTTTTCGCTAACAAGACAGATGGCATCCAACCTCTTTGCCCTCAAATTGCCTACTACAGATTGATGTCTTACCAGTTCACAATCAGTCAAAAAGCAAAGTGACTTAATATGGATGTAGCCTTCAATATCTGTTTTGAAATCCCAAAATCCTGTGGTCGATCTGCTTTGCATTCATACCACAAATTAACTGCACCAGAGTAAGTTGGAAACAGACTGACCTTTGGTTGCTGTCTCGGCATGGTTGCACAGTCTGCACTTAAGTTTAATTGACAGCGATCACATCACCTGAATCACCACCTAAACAAACTGGCAAACACCACCCAAACAGGTTAGGTGTGAAAGCAACTTAAGACACACAAAAAAGCCTATAATCATACAACAGTATCTGCATTTGACTTCACAAAGCTTTAAAAGAGGAAGAAGCAAAGACACAGTGTATTGGCAGCTCACAGCAGAAAGTCGTAATGGTCCAGGTCAGAGGTGGCAATAATGGAGTGATGTGGGATTTTTTTTTGTTTTTTGTTTTTGGCTAGTTTTACAGCAATTCGTGGACGAGCCAGGATGTGGTACAGAGTCACTTTGTTTCTGAGAATTGATCCCTGCATTATTTATGATTGTTCCCCCTGCCTTTCTCTAAAAAGTGTTTTCTGGCCAGAAAAAAATCCACCAACAGAGAGAGGATGACAAGAAATATAAGGCACTTAGTCTAAGTAAGCACTTACTGCTTCTGTGTGTCCATTTAACATTGATACTGGATTGGCTGTCTGCCAGACCTTTTACAGGAATTGTCTGAGGGCTGGCTTGAGGAGAGGTTACATTATGAATGTGTTTGGGCCTGTTGTCTGTCTGCATATGTAGGTGAGATGAAGTATCTGAAGCGATTATATTTTATCTTGATTTAAAGTTGAAATAGACACGTTTTTAACTTATCATGAAGTAAATGTTGATTGCACAAGATAATGGCAATAGAATAAGGAAACCATCAGTGTTTAGATTGGTTTCCTATAAGCCTTGCTTTCTCTATGCAGTTCTGTGTGCCATCAGGATCGACCTCCTGGGAAAAAGAAGGCTCAATTTATGATATGCGTCACCTATTGCACAACAAAGAAGGGGATAGAACTTTTGTTTTCCCCAGTAGCTATTGGTAGTAGGCTTGGGAGGTATGTGTTTTTCCATACCTTCATACCGTTCTTAAGTTTCGCCAGGATACACAGTATAGGACAGTATTGTGTGCAGCACTAACTACCTTGAGCCTTGGTGCGTCTGTATTTTTAATGAGCTCCTGGTTCCCTCATCTCAAAGTCAGTTGTTTTTTTAAAGTAGGTTTTTGGTCTGTGGTTAGCACACGTTTAAGAGACGTTTTGTTCTACAACATGAAATACATCAGTAAATACCCCACTTGCAAATTCTGAAGCCTTTAGTTGCCTTTAAAAAAGGTGGTGGCTAACAGGTAGCTAAATGAGACCACTGAACGTCATCCCGCCGCAGACGGCTTTACAGCCTTGTGGTGGTGACGTTAAATACGTGACCACAGTGTAGTTCCTTTAGAGCCTAATGTTAGCTTTTTACTTGTGGTGATTGTATTTACACTTCAAACAAAGATTATCTTGCTGAACAAAATGTGTAGGTGTCATGAACTTTTGTTTATCACAGGGCTTATTTTCTGCAGTAAACCAATATCCGATGGAAAAATTCTATTGGCTTTTTGTTGAGGGAACCAGAGTGATTACATAGTATCTGGATTTCTAAGTACCAAATGAAATGACTATGAAAAACAAAATGCAGTGTGTACTGTGTTGTTGATAGTCCCTAGGCTTTGAGGAAAATGGAAAGTGATCTGGTTGCCTTTGCTGCCAACAATAACAATGCTTGGAAACACTAAAGGGTGAAAAGTTGAAATTGTCTGTCTTTAATTTTGTTTGTTTTGATCCTCACATTCTTAGTGAATCGTTTTTTTCCTTGTTTTGTTTTTTGTAGGGACTGTGCTCTGAGGCAACTGCCGGGGAAGCAGAAAGAGTGTAGTGTGGCTCAGTGGGAGGGTAACTGGACACTGGTTGCTGTGAATACTCTTGGCCAGTACAGCCTCACTGACTCTGCTGAGCTCAGTCACAGAGGTAGGTGTATCACCCTTACCTTCTCAAAATCAAAGGATGGATTTACACCATTTTTTTTTTTTCAAAAAAGTAAATATAAACATGATAGACAATATAGACATGAAACACATCCAAAATAATTGTTTTTTCTCTTCAGTCACTGATTGTTGTTTCACCCTTTCTCCTCAGTGCATCCAGTAGCACCAGCTAACCTGAACTGTGTTGTCAATGCCTGGAATGCCACTGTGCTGTGGCAGTGGAAGTACGACAGCTATTCCTCTCTGGCTCTGGTCTGCCAGGTAGAAGTCACCTCCCTTGGATACAAAACAAAGGTGAGTTGTCTGTGTGTATGTGTGTGTGTTGCAGAGGAAGACCACATGTCAATTTCTTTGTATTTGTTTGCTCTGTCAACAAATGTATTGGCAAACAAATCTATCAGCATGTTCTCATTTGTGTGACCATCAGTGTATCAGACAGTAATGATGTCTAATGCGTGTGTTTTTGTCCAGCGTACCTACTCTGGTGTGGGTCTGCGGTCAGTGGTTCTGTCTGACGTGTATCCTGATGAGGATTACAGTGTTCAAGTCCGCTGCGGTGCCCAGCAGAATTTCTGGAAGTGGGGAGACTGGAGCGAACCACTTTCCTTCAAAACCAAAACTGATGGTAAATGGTTTATATGTGGTATTTCTTTATTTTAGCAGAGATTCCAGTAAAGTACGGCTGCAACCAATTTTAATTACTGATTAATGTATTAGTATTTTGTTTTCAAATTAATGGTTTAGTCTTTGAAAGCTTTGCACACAGTGAAACATGCATATATCTGCGAGTTGTCAGAGTCCAAAATGATGCCTTTAGATTGCTTGTTTTGTCTGACCTACAGTTCAGCAGCAAAAAGCAGCAAATTCTCACATTTTAGAAACAGAAGGTAGTTAATGTTTGTGCCTGATGTGCCATTTTCATGTTCATGCAAGCAATTAATGTTAATGTTAAATAGTAATTACTAATCTCTTTGTGAAGTATTAAACTGTAATATTTTCTCACTCTTAAAATGTGAGCTTGTCAGTTAAACAGATGGTAGACATTTATTTCTGTAATTCTACTCTGAACAGGTGTTTGTATATGCACAAGTCAGAGCGGATTTGGGGCTAAGAGGTTATTGCCATACTGCTATTTTTTTTAAATCAATGATGAACTTTCAAACTCAAAAGACTTAGTTTTTACTTTAAGCCGCATCTTTTTATTGTTCTCCGTTTTCAGTGTCAGAAATGTCAAAACAGCAGCAGTAGTATCATTTTCCTATTTCATTTATTTTCCTATATTCTTGTTTCTTCTCTCAGTTCCAGATGCCCCTGATGTGTGGATGTGGATGAACAAAGACCACACTGGGCAGGTCATTTGGAAGGTATCTTTTGTTTTTCATCTTTGAATGGAATTGTTTTAGAGTCAGTTTTAGATTTACAATTTACGTTTTGTTATTTTCACTGCAGAGAGCACTAATGTGCTGCATGTTGACATAAGCCAAGTGCATTACCTCTCAGAGTTCTTTTGTTATAGTCTCTATCTTAAGTCTCTGGTTTTCTTCCGCTTTTCATTCTGTTTCTCCATTTTGGCATGAAGAAGCTTGACCTGTTGTGAATATATATCATGAATGTCTGAAATCCTTCCTTTCTTTCACCTGATATCTTCTAGCCTCTGACACGAAGACAGAGCCACGGACTGATCACAGGTTATGAAATTACCCTCTGGAGCCCTGAAGAAAATTTACAGCACACCAAAAATGTTCCACCAGATACTTCTGCTGTACCAATCAACCTCACACAGATCACTACCCTCAGCGGTGACGACAAGTATATAGCAACCGTCATTGCAAAGAACGCTGATGGAGCGTCGCAGCCTGCAAGTGTACTTATACCTCTACGTTTGATAGGTATGTGGGAATGGAGTGGGTTTGGGATGTTTTAGTAAATAAAAAGTAAGAAGGCAAAAAGTGATTAGCTTGTTTCCTCTCAGAGGCACAAGTTTCAGTTCATGTGGCAGTAGATATGTTTAGCCACTACAGTTTTTAGTTACTGAGAGTGTCTAGATGATTTTCCACTTGACCCACTTGTCTCATTCCAAAGCCGCCGTTACTTAGTTATAAAAGGAGAATATAAAGCCATGTGGTTTCTACATAACTGTATACATATTTTCTTCTCTCCAGATGTGGAACCCCTCGCTGTGTCCAGGGCAGTTTATACAGACGGAGGTTTCCCTCTGTTCTGGCTGGGCGATGATAATGCCACCTGTGGTTATGTGGTAGAATGGTATGATGCTTCCTGTAAGAGGGACTGCCCTGTGGAGTGGATCAAAGTGGCTGCTGGAAGCACTAATGTCTCCCTTGAGTCAGGTATGCCAGCCTTGATGCCTGCTTTTAAAAATAAATTAAACCAAGACTGAAAAATTGTTTTTAGGATATTTCAAATGCACTGTTGGTATTTCTACACTGAACCACCTCGACATCCTCCCTGCAGATGCAGCCAGGGCTACTGTCCACTGATAAACCCCACAATGTCTCA
>JAPZEB010000022.1:18396302-18411618 GCA_029783705.1 Chaetodon striatus | reverse complement strand
ACACATTGAAACGCTACTTGTTTAAAGGCAATAAAGTTGTTTGTCTGGCCACTTGAAGTTTGTCTGTTTTTTTGTTACTTGTCAGTATCACCTCAGTGCAGAAATTTAAATAACTCTCTTTAGCTATTTGCTATAATAAATTTGCCCAACATCTTAACATCATTAGTCCAATGAATATAAGTCATTCTTTTCTTTCCTTTCCTAATTACTGAAGGACAACAGCGGTGAAGTGTTGCTAAAAATACAATTGTCCCTGTCTCAAGAGTGGAATTAAACTGGTTCTGGATCAGTTTCAAGTCATTACGCCCCTATTTTAATGTCACTGCGGGAAAGAACACTGATCCAGGGCCAGCTGGGCGCGCCCGCTCCCGTGAGTGCCCCTCCTGGAGCACGCAGGGCAACCCTGTTGACGCGTCACCATGGCAACAGTGCACCTCTGGGACATCCTACGCTCTCGCCTGTTTTCCAGTCGCGTTATTAGCGAGCTAAAGAGTCCTACTATTACCCTGTAAGATGGCAATTATTAGGTAGTAGAGAGTCGGCAGTTGAACTTTAAAGAAAGAAGATGTCGGACATATTGTGCAGGTGGCTGAACGAGGAGCTCCGGCTGTCAAAAGCTGTTGGTAAGTGTAACTGAAGTCACATCTAACTAGCAACTTGCTAGCTTAATTATGCTAACTAGTCAGCGTTAACTGGTACTATTTAGGCACACCAAAAGGCATGTGAATGAAGAAAAACTGAGCCAGAAACTATATATAAAAGTTAATAAACAGTCGTAAACTTACTAACACATGCATGGGATATTGAATAAGATAGAAAATGAGCGACGTTTTTTTTTTAATTTAAACATAAACCTTAAAAACCTGTAGACTCACATTTGCTAGCGTCATAGCTATAGCTAGGTAAAAAATTTTCTTACAGGTGCTCAGACGTGTCATTTTAATTTTGATATCCTACTGTTGTCCATATGTTTTCAGTTGTGAGCAAAATTAAAAAAACATCACCCTGAAAATGTCCCTGTTTGCGTAAATGACATGCATTTGTCATCTTCACAGAGCCAAAGACCTTTGCCAAGGATTTCTCCAGTGGTTACCTAATAGGGGAGGTTCTGCATAAATACCAGTTGCAGAATGACTTCAGTATGTTTATGAAGAAAGAGTAAGTTTCCCTCTTTCTTTCTCTAGCTATCTATCCATGATCCTTTACTAAAAAATAGCTTTCTATTGCAATTCTCCAGCTCATTTAAAGTGTTCATATTTATTAAAGTTACTTGCATCCTTTTCTTCATAGCACCTCCATCTCTAGGCTTAATAATTTTACCCGTGTTGAGCCTACTCTGCGGTTACTGGGGATCTCCTTTGACATAAATACAGCCCAGGACCTGATGCAGGAGAAGCGGGGTGTTGCCACACGTCTCCTTTACCAGCTCTATGTCTCACTTGAAAAGAAGAAGAAAGCAGAAATCAGCAGCACATTGATGGAAATCATGCAGCCTGCGGCCACTGCTGGCCTGAACAAAAAAGAATATGAGATCTACTCTGATGTAAGGGGGGCTGTATAGATGTATGTGTAGTATGTGCATGTGGTTATTGAGTAACGGTGTGTTTTGTTTTGTAGGAATGTACTGAGATAAGTAGTCTTGCTCTGTGCCAATGAAGTATGGTAACTCTGACTGTCCTTTAGTCTTTCAGTCAGTCAGTGGTTTTATGTTTTAAATTAACATTATTACTTTAATGTCATATTAATATCTGCAAAACTTGGATTTTTAAGCATATTACTGTCTTTCTTTTTACATAGCGACTGCATCAGGTGGTGAAACGTGATGCAGAGCTGAAGCTTCAGAAAATTACTCAGCACTATGAGAAGAAATGTCTGCAACTGAATGACGGATTTTTGATGACCCATCCCATCTCGCAAAAGAGACAACTCAGAGACCAGGATCAGGAGAGGGTGAAGAATATTGAGAAGGTACTGGAGACCATGGAAAGTAAAATGCAGTGTTGTAATACATTCCCTTTTATTCATGTAGCGTAAGGTCACAATTTATAACCAGACTTTAAGACAGTCCACAGTTTACATCTTTATCGCCTTTTTACATATTGATTCTCATTCTCAAATATCACACTGTTACAATTCTTTGCTGTATTTTGGTGTTGAACATTACTTTAATATTATACCAGTAATATGTGAAAAACCTTCACTTGAACCCCAGGTGCTTGATGATGGAGTAAAAAAAAGCTCATGCTAATGACAGTGGGGAACTGTTTATGTTGCAGCGACGGGTGTGTCGTGAGAGGCACAATGGCATCATGACTCATAACCAGGCCGCTTTTGTCCAAGTGCCTAAGCCACCTCCGTACACGTCACAGCTCAACCTAAAGAGGAGACAACAGCAGAAGCAACGCCGAGAACAACAGGCGCAGGTGTGATCAGGATTAAATAATGATGTGATAATTTCATTTTCGGCTTGCTGACACAGGGTCAGCTATAGTGTGGTTCCCATAGAGGCTGTTGCTTGTGGTAATAGGTCTTCAATATAAATACAAGTCCCCTCAAAAACATAATTTATCCTTTGCTCTACAAAAATCCAGGCAAAAAAGTGTTTGTTTTTATGTTTGCCATATGTCCAGGTCCTCAAAAACCAAAACCTTGTTAATGCTTAACAGCTGAGAGCGGGGATCAATTCTAATTCAATACCTCTGCCAAGGTTTTCCCTGGGATTTTTCAGATTTATTAGGAATTTCAATTAATGCCCCTCTGTATACAATGATAACTCTAACGCCATTGTCATGCCACAAGTTTGACAACAATTTCTCACAGCACACACGGACAACAAATAATTTATATGGGTTTGTTTGTCTTTCTGGTATTATTGCAATTTATGTTAATTTGTCTGCAGAGGGTCCAGACTGACATAGACCAGTTTGAGACAAAGAAGAAACTGGTTACTTGTGGTTTTACTTCCTTATCAAGGTGAGAGAAAAGGAAACATTCACTAAATTGATTTTGTATTGTGTGGTATTATAATCTAGTGTTAATGTTTGTATTAATGTTTTATGACAGCCTGAGATATTCAGCATTATACATTAGGACAATGTCTTCATAAGTGATTTGGCCCATTTCAACTTTAGTGGTCAGTCCTTCTCTGGAGAGTTTCCTCGCAATGGCAGCAGCCAGGGCTGTGAGGTCCCTGGAAGTGGAACTAAGCTGATATTGCAATCCAATAGCAAGTATATACAGGATGTGCGGCAGAGGCTGGAGAAGAGTGCTAAGACTCGTGAGCAGAGAGAGAAAATGCAAGACAGATTGTTGGTGGAGCTGCTCAAGGCACATGAAACTCAAGAGGTGAAACTTCCAGTTTTTGTAAACCATACGAAAACATTTTAAAAATAAATCTCACACATCCCACTCTCTTTCACTGTACACAGTCGGTTATTTGTGATTTGTCACTTTGACCCAAAATCATTTAACTGCCTCGCCCTACAGGAGGCACGGCGAGAGGACCAGCTGGTGAAGCATCTGACGTGTCAGACTCAGCAGGAGCAGCGTTTGGCAACTCAACTCCTCCAGATACGCGTGCAGAAGGACCAGATCCGGGGGAACCGCCTGTTCAGAGAGCAGCAGTACAAGCAGCGGAGAGAGAGGGACTTCCAGGAAGCTCTGGAGAGGGAGGCGGTGAGATAGGATGAATAAAGAAGAAGAATGATCCTCTCTATTGTTGCTTCTTAATAGGCTGTGTCAGTGATAGTTTGAGTACTGTCATAGGGAGAGAGAGAGAGGAAAGGGTAGATTTTGACCAAATGAATAATGCATCTGTTACGTATACAAGCAACAACTGTATCTGTTATGTCCTTTCAGTGATCACACTTATACTGCAGATGACTGATTTAGCTAAAAAGAAGGTAGATACTTTGATATATGCCTTGCAAAGGATAACAGCCATGGTTCATCAAGGTTTCAGTGTTAAATATTCAGTATGCCGTAGTGAATAATAAATGACCTATGTATCATCTTTAATCTCCTTAGTTTCTTAAAACTGGTGATTAGCAGGAACATTTCTGTCATGCCCTCTCCACTCACTCCATCTTTCTGACTTGGGCCTGGTCTAGGCTTTGGCTCAGCAGGCTAAGTTGGAACGTGCCGAAGAGATCAGAAAGGAGCTTGAATTCTGTAACAGGATTGCTGCTGAGCGAGCTCAGAGCAGATACAAGAAGCACTTGAACATCTGCAAGGACATTTTGGAGCAGATAGTGGACTTGGCCACCAAGGTTGGAGAATATCGACTGCTCACTGGGAAGTACGTAACACAGTTGCTTTTAATGATGCAGTAGAAACACGTACATGGTATTTGGGTTTGAAACATCCAAACTGACTCTTGGTGAGTCAGCTGATAAATATGTGGAAGTTCCAAAATGTGTTGTGAACATTGTGTCTTTTGGTAGTTACTAAGTATTATCACAAATGATTGTAAAAGTTAGTTTTAAGAGCTGAATGTACTCTGGCTGTAAAGACATTTCGACTATTGCCACTGAGGAGGTGATGGGACAAGTCCACTGCTGTGTCTGCAAATTTTATTTATTTATTTATGCTTGAACAAAGTTTCCATTCAAGTGCAAACATTATATCAAAGTTTTTTCTCTATTTTCAAAGTAGAATAGGCAGCTTTTTGTTTTAGAAGACATAGACTCAGGAACAGAATGGGTAAATAAACTGATATTCCTTCAACTGAAGGAAATATGGGCAAATGTGTAATAACACTGGGTGAGTAGCAGACAAGAACACCAGAGCATGACACATAAGTAATTCGTGTAAGTTCAGCTTGATTTAGTTCAAGACAAGCAAGGGTCAAAGCAAGGAGATCAGGCAAACAGGCAAACTCAAGAATAAAGACAAAATTTCAGACAGGCAAGTCAGGCAGTAATCAATCAAATCTGGCGGAGTGTGAGTGCTGAGGGTGAGGAGGTGGGCAGGAACTAGGGTAGGAGCAGAAGGAAGTGACAGGGTATGAAATGACAAAAGAGTTACTGATATGGCATGAAAACAGAAGATAAAGAAATAAGAGCTGACAAGGGTTGTGACAAAATCACCCTTTAAGTATTTGTTTGTTGCTATTTTTCATCATCGTTTTATTGTTTTTCTTTCTTTCTACGCCAAAACATTAAAAGGTGTTTTAGGAGAGTATTCACAAACTGAAATCTGACTGAAATCTTTGATGTACTGTATAAAACTGAAGCATTGCAGTACAGTGCTAATTAAGGTGCGAGTCAAAAGCGTGTTAAAACATCACCAATATTGGAAACATTCTTGCACAGCTGACCAGTGGTCAAATAAAATCCAGAGATGTCAACACCCTGTCTGCTTCTTCTCGTGATCAAATAAATAATTCCCACTATGCACTACGCACACATTTGCACTGCCCACACAACCTTACTCAATATTCACTTTTATCTGTCTTGATAGCGAGGTTCTACATTTCCATATCCAGAACACTTTGATTTACTTTGAATCTATTTGGACATTTGCACTGATTAAATCTAGATTTTCCTTCTGTCATTTTTTTCTGCTGTCATGTCCAGTCTGGTTCCAGAGAAGCCGATGAGAGAGTGGAAGGAATTGCTGCTCAGTGGTCTGCCTCTCTATGAGCCGATTAAGTGCCAGCAGCCAGGGTTTGAGTTCTCTACACCACTAGATCCCACAGAGCTTAAGAAGCAGGAGATACTCACAAACCAGGACTATGATGAATACACTGTGAGTTTAAGACATGAGTGCAGTGTTTTTAAATCATGTGTGTACACATGTGTTTGCACTTGAGATTAAGCCCTGAACTGACTGAATACTGAAGATCCTCCATATGTCATGCTTGTCAGAACATGGTAGGTGAGTGGGCATGGCCGGAGGAAGCAGGGGAGGCCAAATTACCCCTGACCAACAACAACATTCTCGGGCATATTGTCGTGCGACTGAGGAACATTGTTCATCCAGCTGTCGCTGAACCCTCGTCACCTTCATTCCCTCACTTTACCCTCAAGGCCTGTGTCCTTGGCAAGTTTTGCTCTGGCAAGACCACCTGCCTGGCCAAGTTTGCTGAAGGTACATGGCGAGACAGATGAAAGCATACACACAAACACCATTTCACACAAAATTATGTGTTCACTGAAATGATGTAAGGAAAATGTGTGGAGTGAGACTGTATGACTTATTTGTTGCTGGGTATGTTCTTTCCTGGTTTAGCCCATGGCATTTATGTCTTATCAGCTGACACGCTGATTGAGGAGGCGTTGCATGCTTACCGGAACGGAGAGGAGGTGAGTCAGATTAACAGTAAAATGATTTTTCAGGACCATAAAATCTCACTAGTCTCTCCTGCCAGAGCCAAAAAATGTATAAACTTGTAAACATGTGGCCTTCAGCAATATTCAATGTTTCACTCTCTCTCAAACAACAATTTTTGGACAAAATTTGCAGGTCAAAGAGCACCAAGGAGAGAAAGACAGTGAGCAACTGCTCACATCCTCCACATCACTGAAGCCTGGTGGGTTACAGAAACCAGCATGACTCTGTTCTGTGCTATTTCATATTATACATTTCAGTATGTCTCTATGCTTGTGATAAAAATGCACTAGATATTAAAGGTCTAGTATGTAGGATTTTGTGACATCTAGCTATGAGGTTGCCGATTGCAACTAAGTGAAACTTCTGTAAGTGTGCCAAGCATGTAGAAGAACTATAGTAAGCAGACGCAAAAGCGTGAATGGCTTTATCTAGAGGAGTATAAGCAGTATTAAGGAGTATTTAAGGAGTATTGCCCTGTTGCTTGTTGGGATAGGTGTTTACTCATAATGTGCTGCTTTTCAGATCATGACACTGAGGAGGAGGAAAGTAGAGACAGCAATGTAAGAGTAAGTGTTACTGGTGATCTCCTGACTCTATTTTGTGTTTACTTATACAAAATCTAAGCTGTCTTTAATTTATGTCACTAACCAACCTGATGCATTTTCCCTTGCTTATATATTAAACAATGAAATATTGAGTAATAAACATTTTTTCCAGAATTGATGTGTACTTAGTTGAAATGAAATTTCTTTTCCTGCTTACCTGTGTCCCTTATCCAGCTGTCTACCCAGGCCTTGCAGGGCGCAGCTGCTGAAAAAGAGCTTAGGAAAGGCGACGCCATCCCTAATGAGCTGTTAGTGGAGATCATAGTTGAGGCTATCAGGTAAGCACATAACCTTTGGTGCTACAAAATATTGTACATGGGATTTAGTCTATTGTATTATTGCAATCAAGAGAAATCACAGCGATACAGTCCTACCTTTGTGTACAGCGTGGACAAACTAAAAAGCAACCCCACAAGCTCTCTCTAGACAGCATAATATTTGCTGTGTCCTTACTAGGCGGATTCCAGCTCAGTCAGGTTGGATCCTGGATGGCTTTCCAGTGGACATCACCCAGGCTCACCTGCTAGAGAAAGCCCTGGGTGGGTCTGTAGATGAAGAGAATAGTGTTGTGAGCAGCAGTACGAACCTTGCTGCTGATCCTAATCCACCCAGACCTCCAACACCCCCACCTCCTGTTCTGGATGTGGCTCTGCTGCTGGATATCTCTGATGAGTGTGTGGTCAGACGTCCATTCAGTCAGACGGGTATGTTATACTGGTGGGAACCAACTAATGTCACGTTTCTGTGTGCGCCCGCACATTATCTGTTAAATGGTGTGTGCATTTATACCTATAAACAATATCCACCAAATGTAAATTGTATGTCTGTGTGTTAATGTGGTTCTCTTGCTCCCAAACCTGGTGCAGATACAGATAATGCTGCTGCTACAACCTCCCATCCCACAGACAGGAACTTGTATGTAGCCCAGATTCCACACAGGTAAAACAAAAAAAAGAAGAATCAAATGGAAAGCTAAAACGAAATTAACACATTGCTGCTACTGCATGACTGTGGGTCTTATATTTAACATCCGTCATCCCCTTCAAGGATCACAGCTTTTCAGGACACTTGGCCAAAACTAGAGAAATGGTATGGTGGAAAGCAAAACATTTTGGTTCGTGTTGATGCAGATATAGGCGAGGAGGAGCTTTACAAAAGGGTGGAGTCTGTCCTGCTGCACGTTATGATGCAAAAACGGGAAGGTAACTCATCATCATTTAGGTATCAAGTGAATATCATAAGATTTGATAAGAAAAAAAGGTTCAAATAAATATATTTTTTATTTTTATCAGATGCTGCTGATGAGATTCTGTCTGTTGCTAAACTAAATGATGTGTATTAGTGAATATTTCTGTCCCGAAAGAGACGCGATATCTAATCACAATATTTCGATATATTCCCTCATCAGCTCTTGCCTCTCCTCCTGGTGAAGATGTTGTGTTGGACAGTGGGAAAGTTCTTGACTCCTCATTTACAGCTACACCTCCACCTGTAGATCAACCTCAGGCCCTCACAGACAGTGTCCCTGGCCCCACCGAGTCTTACTCCAGCCTTAAAGAGGACAAAGTCCAAAGTGTGAAGTCACTCTCTAAATCCAACACACAATCTCCCAGAGGTGATTTGAGCAATATTCTGTGGATTGCACAATTTAATTGCTATTTTGAAGTCTCAAAAAATTCTGCTTCAAATTGACGATTTATAAATTATATCTACTGACCATAAACATGATTAATTTGACTTTACTATAGTGATGACTTATGTACTTGTCCTCTGGCTACTCACTAGGGCACTCTAGGAAGGCATCAACATCCTCAGTGACCAATGGGGACTCTCATGGAGTCCCCAAGAACTCACCTGAGTCTGCCTCTCCCTGCCCAGGTTCATCCAGCTGGGTCTATGTGGACAATCCCCTTCCTCAAGTAGGATACAACTTTTTTTTTTTTTGTCTATGAGAGTTGGATATGTACTCCTAATCTCTCTCTGCCCTGAAAAGTCTGGTTTTGTCAGTGTCATGACATTCAGATGCACTCACTGGGCGTTACCACAAGGTGGCCATCGTATCATGATTCAGCCTTTGGACCTTTGGTTTCCCAGCTGTATTGCCCTTCAGACTCTGTTTCAGTTGTACTGAAATGCATGTCAGGCGATCTCATTGTCTAAATTTTGTTTCATTGTCCAAAATTCTTTCCCCTGGCTTTGTTCATCTCCTCACCGTCCCATCTCTATGTTTAGGAGATCCCAGAGTACCTGTGCCAGCATTGGGACACAGTGTGTGATTCCTACGTGAACAATGTAAAGACAGTGACGCAGCAGCTGCGCTCACAACGCACTTTTATTGACCGTCACCTTTTCAACATCAGGTATCCTGCCAGGCCTTTGAAGTAGTGTGAACATGGTTTATTTTAAGTAGCACACTAAGCACTGATAAGCACATAACTATGCCAGTCTACTCTCCATTCTTATATTTGATATCTAAAGCTGAAGATACAGCTAGATTCAATTGAACAACTGAGTACAGTTATTTTTGGGTACAATTGGATGTGACCCACATATTCATACCATTAGGTCCTTTGAGGACATTTATGTATTTTAAAAAGTATCTCTGATAAATATTACAAGTATTGCTTTGTAAGTATTGTCTGGTTCCTTGCATCTGTAGAGAGGAGTACAAACATTACCTGGGGCGTCCAGACTTGAAGCAGGAGTTAGTGTCTCATTGGCAGAAGGACTTTAACAACGTACCTGATGATATGAGAGAGGATGAGGATACCAAGGCAGAGCTACACCTGAGACTGGATGTGAGAACAATTTGTGATTTAATACAACATAAATATTCTTAAACTGATAATGAAGATACTTTAAAAACCTTTATAAATGAAAATGTTGAGATGTTTATCCTAATGTGGATGTGGATCCTGTGTGCAGGAGCTGCGTGAGCGTTTGTGGGACATTAGTGACAAGCGTAAAGAGGAGGACGAGCAAGAGAAGGCTGCTCTTGTGGATAATGGCTGGTTGGAGGAACACACTGCCGTCCTCATCAACCATCACTCTGTACTCATGCAGGTACTTTTCTGTTTCTGTGAAACCATTTGACTGAACAAACATTTCAGTTTTTTGGCTATAGTTCATAAGCTCATGCTGTAGACAGTTTCCTTTATTCTGTGTGTTTTGAACCTGTTCTATTGCTTCTGTTTGGCCCCTGTTGTGTTTATGGTGTATCGGCACACGTGTCTTGTTTGTATCTCTTTAGTTTGACTGGCAGAACCATAATGTTGATTTTTTGTGTTGTATAGGTAGAGTTGGATCGTTTCCAAGACACACTGTATGTTCTCAGAGTTTACTATTTGAGCATGCACAGACAGGAGCCTCCTGAGCTACCCTCCAAGTTGGATCGTATCCCCCTACTGAACACCCCAGAAATTAAGGATCAGGATGAGAGGCAAGTAACACACTCTTGATAGCAACCTAATCATGTTACTACAAGATATTGAAATAACTTGAATAGCTAATGTGAATAGTTTTTGGCTAATGAGTGCAGAAAGGGAATGATTTATTTTGTTCCACAAGTGCCACGTCAGCGGTGACCAAATCACCAAGTGTGTGTAGTCAGATGGATGACAGAGAGGGCAAGAGGAAAACTAAACTGTAAGGGAGAGGCACAACAGCACATAGTATTTCCTTTAGGTTTTCTGCATTGTGTTTGAGACATGAAATGGATGTTGTCATTTCCTCACAGTCCAAATGCTCCTCAGCACAAACACAAACTCACATAAACAATTTGCTCCTCTCCTCCCATTTACCCCTCCTCCCCAGGCGTCCTGACTCCAAGACGAAAAATGAGAGCCAGGCAGAACCTGTCACGGTCATGTCAAATCCTTTTGTTATTATAGAATCTACGATATACCAACAAAGGACCTCCATTGATATTATATATCCTGCTATCTTTGTTAAGTTTTCTTGTTCTTAGAATTTAAATGTAGTTTGTAAAATTGTGCCTCAAAACAATCCCAAATACTCCAAAATATGTTTATGATGATGTGCTGATATACATTCTTATGGTAAGAGATATTAACCCTTTTATTATTAACTCCAGCCACCCCATGAGAAACTGATCTCCGACTGCGAGGAGGCACTCACGGCCATCAGCAAACTGGTAATGCTTTGCATGTGAGCGCTTGCATGAGCATATTTTGGAGGTATAAATATATATTTTTAATTCCTGATGTGTATGGATCATACATGTGTGTAGGTGTCAGCAGAAGGCCAGCAGGGGGAGACGAAAGAGCAGACAGAGGGACAACAAGAGAAGGAGAGGGCGAAGGCATCTGCAAGTTCAAACAAGAGGGAAAAAGGGAAGCAGTCATCAAAAAAACAGAGAGGTATGTCTTTTGCAAGGTATTAAGAAAAGGGAGGAGAGAGGTGCCTTTCCTACATGCACTGTGTGTTTCAGAAGGTCTTCTACATCATTATCTTCCTCCAAATCTCGTTATTTTAGGTCCACCATCGTCACAGCCAGCACCCAGCCCTGCACCGGCTGATGACAAAAACTCAGAGAAGACTAATAATCACCTGCTCACAAACAAATTACATAAAGAATATGCAGCCGCACTGGATCATGAGGGTATGCACAGACAGAGACTCAGTAGTTTTTTTGTATCATATAAAGTATATTTAATTTTCATATTACATTTTGTCAATGCTCCTGTTTTTTAAGAACTGTAACATTTTATATATACATATGTATGTGCAGGCGAGTCTTTGATTATTCCTTTGTGTATTTTCATATGTGCACATACACATGCATGAATGTGTGTACAATATTTGTATGCTCATATAGTTGCGTTCATCTTTTTTCCTGTATGTGTGTGTGTTTTCCAGCAAATGCAGCAAAGGTGCGCATTGCGCTGTTGAAAGGTCATGGTCTGGTGATGGTGCACTCCCTGCAAAGCAGAGCAGAAGAGACATTAAGCAGCATGAAGAAGTCGTTAGAAGCACACTATCTAGCAGAGATGAAAAGGTATGGCGCAGTACGGTGTGGGCCATGTGTGCATGTGAATGATGCAGCAATAGTGTTTCACCGCCCTGTCCCTGTTTTTTCAATGTTGCTGTTTTTGATTGGTGTGTGATAAATGCTTTATGTTTTATCTCCATGTCATGTCATTATGCTATATGTGTGTGTGTGTGTGTATGTGAGCCCCCACAACTGAATTATTAGACTTGTGTGTAACTGTTTTTTAATAAAACAGATTGGCAAAAAAGTCATGGAACATAAAGCATGTCCAAATTAATTAAAGCCCTCTAAAAACTAGGTTTTAGTCTCTGTTAAGAATGAGGCATTTCATTTTCTCTTAACACATTTGAGCCTGGTCAGAGACAGTTTTTGTTACTAATTATACACAGAAGACATATGTGATGTTTCATCTGTATCTGTCTCCTTTTCTCTAGTATTGACCAGCTATCAGAAGTGGTTTGCCACCACATAGAGGCTGGTGCTAAGTTGCAGAATGAGCTGGTGTTGGTATGTAATGATTTCATAATTGTGTTGATTTTTTTATTTTTTTGTGAAGACACCTATCTACCACAGGTAGGTGTGGTGTGGTGGTCACTAGTTACAGGTCAGCTACTGCAGGATGAAATCTCAGTTGCTCTTCCAGCTTGTGACCACCACAATCTCCTTTACCCCAGTCCTCCCTTTTTAAGATTCTCTATATTCTCTTCATCAGGAATGTACTGACTTCTACCTGAATGGAGACTGCCACATGGTGGCAGGCGCCCCGCCCCCCCCTCCCCAGCCACCGCCTCTGGAGAAACCCACACGATCGACCCCGACCATCATTCAGCTAGAGTCACTCCACCAAGCACTATGCAATATTGCTCCATCAGGTTAGTGCAAGGCAAGGGAGACAAGTTGCAATGTTTTGGGGTCTATCAATCCACCTATCCATCCATCCATTTATCCTTTTCCTTCTGATCTGACCTTCAGGCCTCATGTCCAGTTCTGAGATCTCCACTTTGCTCAGGGATACGATCTCTGTTAACATGGGCAGAGAAACCTTGCCTGAGCCCTGGATCAACATAAATGAAACACAGGTACTCTTTAAAGTATTCAACAGACTCTTTTCTCTCCTCGCCTCATAGCACCAAAGTCTACTAGGAAGAGAATTAACGAGCAATTTATAAGACACAAAATATTCCTGCTCCATACCATCTGCTTACCATCACGTCTTACAGGAGCATTGTTCTTTTCTCTTGTGTCCACAGTTGATGGAGCTTGTTTCTCTGCTAATGGGTGACAATGAGCTGATAGACTGGCGTCGATTTCTGCTCAGTGCTGCCCTCCCTTGGCCATTTCCATCCTTATCACAGCTGCTGGTCGTGCTACGTGGTTTCAAGGCAGCAGATACTGGCAACACAGGCTATATAAACAAGGAACAGTACCTACAGGTGTCTACAAACACACACAGACTCAGACATGCACTATGAATTCAGGACATTATGTCCCTCCACTCTGGATAAACTTGTGTCTACAAGTTATCTATCCACTCACACACCCCATGGCCCATCTTTGTTCTTGTGGCCTCACTTACATGCACTAAGACTCTCTTTCTACAAGCAGGCCAGGGTTCAAGTCAACATGACAACAGATTTACTGCATATTGTATACTTAAAATAACATATATAGTGAAAACTGCAGCTCCCTGAACATAAATATAAATGTTTAAGTTACTCCTTTTGCCAACTTTCTTAACAGACAGAGTTGTGGTTTCCCAGTGAAAGCGTCCAGCCCATCCCTGAGGACCCCTCTGAGCCGCTACCTTATGACCGTCTGGCCAACCTCCGCAAGGTAAGTACCTGCAAAGCCTACTTAACTCCAGGTTAAGGTAAGCTTTTATTATTCAAGTGGTCATGGTACACAAACATCTTAAGGCATAAAAAGAATAAACAAAGACAAGAGAGTAATGAAAGAACATAAATAGAGCATTACTCAGCTCTTAATTATTGTAAGAGGACTTCTCTGCTGTTTTCAATTATATCTATAACAGAAATTAATGTAAAAACACAAACTTATTAAGGATACAGTCATCACAGTTCAATCCACTTTGTTTTAAGCCTCAGAGGGATCAAACCTGAACATCCTATGTTTACTGTGCATCCTAATCAACTGCATCACACGTAATAAGTAAAATAGATTAACAGTAACATTTGCATCTGTTCTTCTTCTTAGTTCTTCTTCCAGTTGTTTGTGGACCGCTCTTTCTCTCCCCCTCGACTGGACTATGTGTCCATGCTGCAGTACTTTGCAGCCGACCCTAACCCCAGACAGGGCTTCATCAGAGCTCTCAGTGTAGTGCTGGGCAAACATCTCAAGCACTCCTCACCGGGCCATCTTGTCAAGGTGAGTAAATTAATGTACAAAGAAAAGTCATTCCAAGAGCTCTTTTTCTTTTCCTGCTGTCTTGAAAAATATTATTTTCTGTCACCAGTGTCGTCAGGTGTTCCAGAGTTGTAATAGAAACCAGTTAAACAATGATTTTGTAACACCAAGTGTCAAATCATGTGAGTGTTCACGTTTGTCTTCAGTATAAACTATTGCACACTAATGGGGCAGTATCTTTATGTATGTGTACACAGTCCATGCCCAGTATAGATGAGGCCGCAGAGCTCGTCTCCTCGGAGCTTGATGGAGACCACAAGGAAGAAGAGACTCTGTGTGCATCAAGCAGTTCGCTGGAGGAACAGGAAGTGTCCATCCCTGCTCTCCTTGCTGTCATCTGCCACAAAGTCACCAAGATGAAAGATGACAACCCCCTTCCTCCAGGCTGCTCCAGGAGTCAGGAGGAGCTCACTGAGGTATAGATGTTCAAACTTATCTTAATAATGCATATTTTATTGCTTTTCAAAAGAGGTAACATCACACAAAACAAAGACAATAAATAAATTGTAGTAAAATAAAACAGAGCACTGTAACAATAGAATACATGGTAGGTATAACTGTACCTCCTATATCAACATGATAATAACGACCAGGGCAAGTATCACTGAACATATGGCTGCTATTCACATGTCCAATAGTAATGATCTATAGGGCAATCATCGCATTACATTGCTACCCTTTATATCTAAATAAATATGACCATCCCTTACATGTGCTGATTGAAACTAGGCTTTTAAGGCGATACATAAATCAATGGATGAAGTAATTAAAGGTCCAATGTGTACGATAAAGGGGGGTTTATTGGCAAAGCGAATAAAATAATAATAAGTATGTTTTTTATTAGTTTATAATCACCTGAAAACAAGAATTGTTGTGTTTTCATCACCTTATTATGAGAGGTTTTTTTTCTACATATGGAGTCTGCCGTGTTGCTTCTACAGTA
>JAPZEB010000022.1:18349848-18361973 GCA_029783705.1 Chaetodon striatus | reverse complement strand
ATATCTCATCTGGCCTGGGAACGCCTTGGGGTCTCCCAGGAGGAGCTGGAAAGTGTTGCTGGGGAGAGGGACGTCTGTGGTGCTATGCTGGGCCTGCTGCCCCCGACCAAACCCAGGATAAGCGGATGAAAATGGATGGATGGAGCAGAGTAGCACAAACGCTGTTTTTAGTCACAGTACGGTGTTTTTTCAACATACAGCTCCTCCACTAGCTGAAGCATCTTCATCAGATTTGGATGTATGTTCTCTGTCACAGTATCTAAAACAAAGACACTAAAGACATTACACTCAACATGTGCAAGGCCTCATAAAGACTCTCTCCTGGTGTAGGATCTTGCATGTAACATTTAGGGTGTTACTGGCTGATCTGCAGTTGTGCTTTAAATTATATCATGGCATAAGACATAAAGGCAGTTCACAGTGCTTTTAGGCATACAAGAGAAAATATGATGAAAGGACTCTTGGAGCTGTTAGCCAGCTGCTACATGATTTAAAGCAGACTTAAAGACAAACAGGAATATTTTAAACATGATTCCTGCACACACCAGAAGTCAGCTGAGAAAAGACATTTGTTTCCATCCTGCATAAAATAAAAGCATGAGCATGTTTTTTTAAACTTGCCTGTGAATGATACCACTGTTACTCACCATGTTGAGACTCAAGCGACTCTAAAACAGAGCTGTGCAGGGCCTACATCAATCTGTATGGACTTCCTCCAGCAGTTTATCACCGTCAACATTTAACATTGCTTACAAGCCACACAAATCCTTCAAAACATGCAGTTGGGGCCCAGTGTCATTCACTGTTCCCTGCTGCAATGTATTTGCCCTGCCTAAAATTTTCATATGGTCCCAGTGTGACAGTCAGTCCCTGAGTTGTCACAGTTCCACAGACCACAATGTAATAAGTGTGGTTTATGTCTGTAGCTCCGCTCTCTGAGTGAGAAGACAGGAGGGAACAGTTTCTTCTCTGCAGGAGGAGACGCAGCATGCAGAGGCAAGCTTATGATCTCAAATCTTTTCTGGAGCCTCAGTGAACAAATTAAAGAAGGTGATTATCTTTAATGCAGCCTGGTGAAACAACACTGAGTCTGTATGGTTCCACAACCAAAAAAATCAGAGCTGTCAAGTCAAAGTTATGTCTCAATTACCTACTTATATCAAGTTCAGCATTTTGGTTAATATGTTTTTTGGAATTCTTGCAAAGAGTTTGATGATTGAAATCTCATGTGTTGGTAAATATGACGTTACAACCAACAGCCAGTTAGCTTAGCTTAGCATTAAGACTGGAAGTATTGGTAAACAGCTAGCCCGGCTCTCCACCAATCCACCAACCAACACCACTAACGCTCACTAATGAACATGTTATATGTTATCTCAGATTGTTAAAGTGGAATGTTGTTATTTCACCAGGTGTTTTTGCAAGAAATAAAAGGGATGTATTTCACTAAATGTCGAACTATTCTTTCAAGGATAAATCCAAGTTAAAAAAGTTAGTCAGGTCTGTCAGAAATCTTAATGCTGACAATTTAAATGACAAAGCTTTTGAGCATTTTTCTCCCAAAAAAAACCCTCAGAAAAAAAAACATAACTGAAATCATGGCAGACACCTTTCAATGCATAAAAATAATAATTCAGTATTCAATTTTTTGTAAATATTTTTGGGGGTCTTTTTGCCTTTATTTCATAGGACAGGTATAGCATGAAAGGGGCAGAGAGAGCGTCCTTTTTGCTATCTGCTTTCTGGGTTGAATGACACGTTCTTTTGAAATGCTGTGAAATAGTGTGGCTTTAGGGTGCGCTTCCTCTCATTTGGTGGGTGCATGAGAGGTGTTAACCAATCAGCAGTGACTTATATATAAATAAATGTCTAGCAGATCTGTACTTATTATATGGACACCTTTTGTTTTTAATTCACACTTGCTTTGGCAACATAAACATGTTTCTTGTGCCAATAAAGCCCCTTTGAATTGAACTGTTTTAAAACCCTATGGAAAAGGCAGTGCACCTGTACTCAATGCACCACCATTTTCAACCTGGTCTCACTCTGAAGTCGGTGCATAGCCAATGACTTGCGGCATCAGACACTGACCAAAAAAGTCGTCCTTTAACGTCGGCATTATGTCCGTTAGGGAGAAATGCAACTGGACAAGAACATAAGTTAAGGCAGCAAAAGTCCGAGTAGGATGGATGGGAGGGGTAGTGGACGAGTCCAACGAACACCAACCTTCACCCGTGAGAGTGGTGTTTGCATGCCATAAGCTTATAAATCCAAACCCTGTTCTTTTTCCCTAAACCCAACCATGTGTGTTAGTTGTTTAAGGAAAAACAAGCATTTGCATTATTGTACTGATGTAGTGCATTTATTTTAAAATTTCAGTATGTAAACGTTGAATTTCCGGTGAAAATGGAAGTGTATTTTGAAAGAAGACATAACTTGACACGGTGTCCCAGAACGTCAACAACCAACACACCCAGGGTACCTTTCACGTCATATCTGGATGTGGAAGGTCCATGATGAGGTCTGAGTGTGTCGCGTTTTTTGTTTGAATTAACATTTTGTTATATTTTGGAGAGGCTGAACACAGCCTAGAAATGACCCTGCAGGTGACCCCGACCTAATTTCTGAAAATGCCAGCACCACACAGCGCCCTCTAGGGAATGAGATGCAATAAATGTGACAACCAACCCTGTTCTCCCCTACAGAAAAAAATAGGCTCTTAAATTCTGCACATTGACGCAGATTTTATCTAAAAGAAACTATTTTTTGTGCCCTACTTTTAACTTTTTGGTGGGCACATTTGTTTGGATGTAAATAATTGTAGTCCAAATCTCATTTCCATAACTCTGGATATTAATTATTTGAATATTCTACATTATATCTCATATTTTTGCTTATTTCCAAGACTTGTGAGAAACTGTGCTGACACTCATGAGAAAAGAGAAAGGGAGAACTTGTAATTTGTAATGAAGTGCACAACACAGACAGAAAACAGCCGAGAAGAAAGCGTGAATAAATCACCCAGACGCCTTTATTGGAGGCGTTTATGGGAAGCGAAGTCGCGGAATCCAGGAACTCGTCATCATCTTTCACATCATCTCTGCAACTTTTCTTCCTCTTTCTCTCGGGCATATGCGGTGGGGGAAGGGTGAGAGGGAGGGAGGAGAAAAGAGGCCGACGTCAGATGGTAGTGGGATGGCTTTCAGTGAGGGGAGAAGGAAAGAGTCCTGAAGAAAGGAGACTCAAGTGAATGAGCGCTCGGGCTGCACCGGGAAGAGGAGCAGCGATTCAAAACAAAGGACATCTTCTTCACCTCTGAGCCTGCAAAGTCTCCACTTTGACGTCCCGTAAGTAGAAGACAATGCGACAGGGAAACTTAATGTGGCTGTTTTAGACACTGATTTCACACTTCTCCTCTTTGGCTGGCAGATATGACTCAGAAAGTGTCATTAATGAAACAACTGGACTGACACACTCAATGCAAGAAGTCTTTCTCAGGTTAAACTTCCTCTTACTTGTTTGATTTTTTCTCTGAGAATCAAGTGTTTATCGGCAGCTCTTATTAGGAAGTTTGCATTCATTAATTCTGATGCTGAGGCAGCCACCTGAACACATATTTTGTTGTGTGATGTAGATTAGTAGAAGGTGTGATATCTCCAGCTGCAGCTTTGTGTTCAGGTACAACATCTGGCAGCAATTTGACATCACAGCACAGTGCCTTATTAGACACATCACCTCCACCAGAAGCCTAGCATGCAGCACTTTTTGCGTTGTTTTATTACTTTTATAACTGTCTTCCACACATGCCCACTCAGCAGCTCCCAGTTTCTCTTTCCACCACAAGCCCGTGTCCTTGAAGTGCAGGGAGGAGGTCCATCTATGTGTGAGCCACCCATGGAGCTCTCCGCCTGATACACACTGCACAGAGAGGGGAAGCGGTGCTACATCATAAACTAAACAAAACCAGGAAAACGTTCAGTGTTTATTCTTGCCGAGTTCAAGGGCAAACCATAGTGAAGTGATGAGAGGAGGGAATCAACATCTTTCAGAAAGGGCCCCAAAACTTTTATACTCTCACAAGTCTACTTTCTTTTAACGTCTAACAAATTCCAGGAGTTATTTTATGCTGCACTTACGCTGTAATTGACTTGTGATTGCCCTAACCTGCCTACTTTTCCTAGAATGAGTTTTGACAACCCCCAGACGACAAGTGCAAACTTGTTACGTGTCACTGGATGGAGCTACGTGATAGTGATAGCAGAGGGAGATTTTTTTCAGTAGTAAAAAGCTGTGCTTGTAAGTAAACGCAAAAAAACTGTCTCGTGGCTATATGTCATATTGATCTGTTGAGAAATTTGTGAGACTAGAAGGAAGTCTTGTGTAGAGGATGGATTAACACACTTAAAAGACACAATGAAAACATACAAACAGTTTTGTATAAGTTATTCTGTTTACTACACACTGACAGTTTTATATATATATATATATGTACAGGTGCAAGCTTGGAAGGGATCATGCAGTTGGTTGTGTGTGTGTGTGTGTGTGGGTGGGTGTGAGGGTGTATCCGTCTGTCCGCAGCTAGTCTCACAAACTACTTGACTAATCAGCGTCATATTTTGTGTGCACATTTATGACTGTGTGACTGTATGGTTGCAGTGATTCATAGTTTTTGCGAAACCTGTTTTATTGACTATTTCATACCGTCATTGACTGCTGACTCCTCACTCCTCTTAACCAGCCAGTAGGGGCCGCAAGTTTTCCGAAAAATTGGCTCAGCTACAAGCAACAAATCTTACATAGTCTGGTGCAGGCAGTATTTTGTCCTTTGTCTTTGCTAAAAAAAACTGACATTCATAGAAGTGTTTAGTCTCATTTTAAAGCAGAGCATCTGCAGATTATTTCCATACCTGATATGTTAGGATCCGTTAAAGTTAGGCATGTTACGTGTTGAATTGTTACCTGTTTTTGTTATCTTCGCCTGCCTGGACTGTTCCACCTGCCTTAGCTCTCAGTGTCCCGGCTGGAACTTGGTTTTGTTCTGTCCTCCACATCGTGTCATGCCACACTGGGAGCATTTCAGAAACATTGCGTTTTGGCTGCCCAGTTTTGTAGACTTGCAGATTTTGTTGATGTGGTAATTTTCCCTTGATATTTGTGCTTCTACGATAAGTAAGTAAGCAGGCTATGTAGTTAAATGGTTTATTGTTGTTATTTCCGACTTTGTTGTACTGTAGCCTACAGATGAAGTAAATGCGGTTCAAAGTCCAGTTATGCTGCAACTCTGTCAAAAATAAATGAGGCAGGTATTTTTCTGAGCTTCAGGGAGCTTCTTAAACACGTCTGGTGGAATAACAAGAATTGTCTAGAGTGGTTGCGATCAGCACGGGCGGCCACCTTGCGGGGATCTGCTTCATGTATTAGGCTATTTGAAGGATTCTCTGTCTTCTAGGAGGCCACTCCTTTCTATTGAAATCACCAGAGTGAAAAGCATCTTGCAAATCGTAAATTATAATTAATGGAACTTCAAATTTTGCTAAGTAGTACTCTACATGTCAAGTAAACTAATCTTCTTATGTAAAATCAGCGAAATGCCCCTTTAATGGAAGAAGGCTCCCATCTTTCATATGTTTTCTTCTTGTAGTCAGTGTGATACTTGTTCCAAATTAGTCTGTGAATGCAGCGGTCTCATCTCGGAGATGAAAACATCTGTGAACCAAATTTCCCAACTCCATTACCACTCTGTGGTAACATAGCGATGACAAAATGTTTGTTATGATGGATTATCTATCACTAGCATGTGTCAGCAAGTTTTCATGTTGTCGGAGGAATAGTGGAAACCAGTAGCTGCCTGGATCTAAAACCTTCTATCATAAATGAAGTGATAGGAAATATAAGCAACTATTAGTTGTTAGTCAACATGCAAAAAAGACACATGAGGTCCTTCAAACATCTCACATCATAAAAGGGACAGTGTAGAGTTCTTAAGGAAAAGAAGAAAGTTTGTGTGTTCATCCATCATCTTTGTAGAAACAAACCAGAGAGTTGAAGAAGTGAGGGGGGAGCAGAGCAAGGCCGTGTCATTCCTGTCTTTGTGTAAGTGAAATGTGAGGGTCACTGAGGGGCTTTGTGCGTCAGAAGCTGTGGGGCCACCACAGAGTCAGCGCAGGGAGTGAGGGGCCGGGGTGTTGCACAGATTGAATAGGTTAGGGGCCACAGCGGCCTGTCTTTGAGAATGAAGGAGTGCATTCTGGGCTGACGGTGGCATGTCTTTGAGAGCTGAAGAGTGAGTGAGGGGGCCGGTGTCGGCATGTCTTTGTGCGGCCTTTGTCTGAGTTGAGTGGCACCAGATGAAGAGGGCCGACTTTATTCAGGCTTTCTGGCACATGCATGCACAAACACATGCGCACAAACGGGCTTGGCTCGTACTTTTCTCTGGGGAAGTCATGCGTTTTGATGCAATTACACCCTGGACGAGTGAGCACAGGCTGGCACCTTTCACGGTTTATGGGTGTGTATTTGTTTTTATGTTTGTGCGTCAGTAAAGTGGGCTGTATTGTTTCAGCACACTGTTGGAGGGCTTCTCACTGTTGACTCTCTGTTTACATTTTGGGGCCTCTTATTGTCATTGAAACCTCAGGCCCCCTGGTTGTATTTGAAAGCTAAAACTGCTGGCATGTCTTCACTCTTTATACACAGTCGGAGAATAACATTTAATGGCTTTTTACAGCTTGAATTGTTTTATAGTGTTTAATCTAGGTCTGTAAAATAAATCTAAACTAACTCTGGAGCACCAAACATGCATTTGATGGCCGCCATCACTCACTGGATGAAGTTAATGAGACACAAGTTGTGGTAAATGCCTATCCATGGGAAACATTTTCTCCTCTTTCATTCGCTGTTTATGGAGGGCTACCAAAGCAGTGGCTCACATGGTTATGGTTAGCAAGAAAGAGCTCTTGACGAGAGCAGCTTGGGTTGTTTCATAATATCTGGGAGGGTTGAGAAAGCTTGATTAAATCTTGTGTCTCTTTGTATGTTTGGCGTGACTCACTCTTTTGATATCTCTCTGTTGGTATCATGCTGTGAAAGCAGGTGGATGTTTGCCTCCCCTACGGCTACAGATTTTTAGGTGTGACAATGAAAGGGAGTCATAAAGTACAACTCATTAGTTTGGTGCGCACGTTCGCTCATTTTCGTCTTAAAGGCTTTGTTCTCACTTCACCTCTGATGGTATAGTCATGGTTTGGGTTTCACAGGTTCACAAAAGTGCCTTTCAGACCGGGGGCAAAGAAGAGCTCTCTGTCGATCTGCTGTTCAGTAGATATACACGAAAGTTTACAAGGCATCACTGGAGGGCATGGGTGTCTCTATTCTGGTCAGGTGTTACGGCTTGCCTGCTGTTACATCATCCACTCTGTCATGCCAGAACAGAGTCTTGATGAAGGCTTTCCTTGAAAATTAATAGGCAATTGATTGAGAAATCGAGAGTGGAGGGTTTTTTTTCCCCCATTGTGTGGGAGGTGTACGTTCAGTATTCAAGATACAGTGCTTCATTCTCCCTCGCCTCACCTGGAGCTCAGCTGCATTCTTTTATGAGAGAGGGATATGTTTGGTCCTGCCCAACTCTGACTGGTATCATACTATCTTCATATCTCTAAGGGTTTTGCATTCTCCTGATTCTCTGAGATTATGGATTGAAAATGACAAGATTTTATTAATGCTAATGCCATTATTGATTCTGCTGATCGGTTCGATTCTTACTGTGTGGAAAAGAAATAGGGCTACACAATTTTTCTGAGTCTGAACACACCGTAGATGAAATGAGATAATATTTATACAGCAGTTGTTTTCATTTAGGTCTTCTTAGACAAAGGAAAAATCTACCAAGCCTGCCTGCATGGTGCTGATGTTATTAAAACAGAGGATTTTTACCCTCTGTAATGGACGTGCTGCTCGGTTGGGAAGCAGTGAAACTCAAGCATAGAGGGTCTAATATTTAGCATTCCTGGACTTTAAGTCAATGTTGGGTAGAAAGGTGTTTGAACATATTGCTGCTGTTTTCAGCCTTACTTGAAATTTTCATTTACCGACATTACAAGCAGCATTGGAAGGAAGGAAAAAGGAAGCCATGCTTTGGACTGTTTCTTCCTCTACACCATAAATCCTTCTTGTGTCAAGTTCCCAGCAGTGTAGACACATTAGTTTGACGTCATTGCAATGTGCAACCATCAGAAAAACATGCCAGCATCGATGAAAGGAATTGACAAGCTCAGAAGCATATGGTTTTGATTCTAATATAGATCTCAACTTGGACCAGTTCTCCATTCCCATACTTGTCTCTTGGGGGTTCTTATGTCCCTGATTCTCGGAGATACGGAGGGAAACTAGACCCTCATCAGCAGCCTGTGCTTTCCTCAGTGTCCACATTTTGTTTGAGTATCTCTATAGCCCTGAAGATGGTGAAGCAGCCTCTTTATGTGGTTTTGGTTTGAGGGCCTTCCTCCTGGCTGGTCCAGCTGCATGACCATACCAGACCAGGCGCAGCAGCTTAGGGAACAGATTGCCTTGGTTTGAGGTTTCTGGTTCAGGATCAGTGCGTTAAGAAAAAATGAGCTAATGGAGTCCTCCCAGCCCAGATCCACTGGGGGGTCATCTGATCTGGGTGGGTGATCCGACAGCTCAAATACGCTTTCCTAAACAGGGACAGGCTCATGCCATTATAGATAAACAAAAGCATTTCCATCATCTCTCACAAGTTTTATATTTATGTAAAGGAATGGAATTGTTTCGGCTGTTTCTAAACTCTTTCTAGAACAATCTGGGTCAACTGGATCTCTCAGCCACCCACCTTCAGTCCTCATTCACTTTCACTCTCTAGAGCAGACTACAGTGGCCAGCACTCATTACCTCAGCACCTTGGCATGTTACCAGAGCCTTTGCTGATATCTCAGACCAATTACTCTAGATTTACTACTCAGCGGGATCCTCTAACTAACGGCCAACTGACTGACCCACATTTGCCTTGTATCCACGGCTACGTCCGGGGCCTTGAAAGGGCTCAGCTCAACTGATGTTACGCTTCATTAGTAGAAGTTTTATTGAGCATACTGGCTGCTTGGCCAACATGTTTTCACAGCCAAACGTGTAGTCCACATGGCTGGCTGTCGGCCCTTGGATTGTGTTTTTTGTAAATTCCACGAGAGAAAGTTTGTCTCATAGCAGCAAGGAGACTGTTCATGTTGGCTCGCTGAATGAAGGATTGGAAAACTGTGTGTGAGTTGGCCTCAGGCCCTCACTACATGCATATAATCTTGTGTGGCAGGCTTGGTTTGTGTCAGGACAGGAGAGCAGTGTGGGAATGAGCAGGTCCAGATCAGATGCAGAACCCCGTTACTGCTTTCATCTTGTAGCATTATCTCCTGTATCATCAGTCAAGCTCAGCATCGAGGAGGATTCATGAAAGACGCAAAAGACCCCATGATCTGTCAGATTTGGTGATGATGTGTATCTATGACGGTGACTCCACAGGCGCACGGAGAGCTGCAGTAACAAAGATCTGACAGTTTGAAGATACATATCTATCAAAAGCAACTGGGACGCAGAGACCTCTCACCCACAGCGCCTTGATCGCCCAGGTTATGAATAAGTCATAATTCAAAATGTGTCTGATGTGCCGTGAAGTGTAAAACGCTTCTCCCTCGGCGCTCACACAAACACACAGAAAATCTTGACCTTGCAGAGGCAGTGCTGTTCAAACACTTTCCCAGAAGTCTGTTCAACAACCAGCAAACAAGCGGAAAGTATTCATCAGTTTCAGGATGTAGTGACCTTTCTGCTCACTAAGATACACTGCAGCATGCACACATACACAAACACACTAGAGCTGCACGAGATGAAAAAAAAAATCTTATAGACAGATGTTGCAATATGAGTCAAGATTTTAGTTTGAATGACCATTTTTGCATTTCATTTTCAATAAAAAAAAAAAGATGATGATGATGATGATGGAAATTTTGCTGATGTGTGTTCCAAACAAACATGTTCCCTCACATCTGGAATATGACTTTTAGGCCAGGGCATCTCTGTAGCCACACATGCAACACATTTTACCATCTTTCCATTCTTTTTCATCCGCTTACTGGGGGCTGGGTCACAGGGTCAGCAGGCTGAGCAAGGTAATCTAGATGTCCCTCTCCCTAGCAACACCTTCCAGCTCCTCCTGGTGGATCCTGTGGTGTTCCCAGGCTAGATAAGATATGTAATCCCTCCAGAGTGTTCTGGGTCTGCTCTGGGGCCTCTTACCAGTTGGACATGCCCGAACACCTCTAATGGGAGGCGCCCAGGAGGCATTCGGATCAGATGCTCGAGTCACTTCACTTGGACCCTTTCACCCCACTTTTACTCTGAGCTCCCTTTGGATGTCCGAGCTTCTTACCCGAGCTTCTTACTGAATCTCTAAGGCTGAGTCCAACCACCCTAGAAAACTTATTTGGGGCGCTTGTATCTGCGATGTCATTCTTTTGGTCACTTCCAAAACCTCATGACCACAGGTGAGGGTTGAAATGTAGATGGACCATTGCCTTCCAGCTCAATGCCTTCTTCCCTGTGATACTCAAGGGAAACGCCCGCATCACTACTGACACCACGACAAACTTCTTGTCTATTTCACGCTCCATTTTACCCTCACTTGTAAAAAAAAAAATTAAAAAAAACAAGATACTTGAACTCCTTCGCTTGGAGCAGTAACTCTCTCTCAACCTGGAGGAGCCTAGCCACCATTTTTCATCAGAGAACCATGGCCTCAGACTTGGAGGTGCTGACTTTCATCTCAACTGCTTCAAACCGAGTGTGTAGCTTTATCAAAAAATTGCAGCATCTGCGATTGTGCAGCCATAGAACCAACACATGTATATGCATTCATGCAAGCACAGACACATGCAAATCACCATGTGTTCAGATAAGATTCTCAAATTTAAATGATTGAAACATTCATAATTTAGTGAAAAAGACATATTAGGTTGTTAGTAGGTTGTAAGTTGTTATCAGGGGTTATTGTGGGAGTTTGAATCACTAATGTTACCGTCAACATACTTCCTCAAAATGCTCTGCACTTTACCCCACTAGAAAAAGTCCCTTCACCTCCTTCTGAGTGTCGTTTGTACTGAGACTATAGAGAGCCATGATGAGGTATGAGCGAGGAGATTTCCTGTAAGAACTGCGGGGAGATCACACAAGGTGCCTGCTGACTCCCTCAACGAGGCATGTTTAGGCTCCATCCCTGTAGTTTAAAGAGGCAGAGCTGCTAATTTGAGGGCATTGTAGTCTCAACAGAGAGCCCCGTGCCTGGCCTGGATGGACTATAATCAGCTCTAAACAGAGGACTCAAACACCACAGAGAAACTAAAACTGAAGCCTGGGTGGCTGGGGAAAAAAAAACTCATGCAAACAAACATGCAGCACCTATGTTTACTCAGGATGCACACACTGAAAAAAAACTACATTTCTGTATTGTCATGGTTGCTATAAATACTGGTAAAACACTGTCAGTGGGCCGAGTCGGGCTGAGCGAGTGCTGGTGTGTGAAACCATTGTACCTACTGCAGAATGGAAACTGTGATAACAATAAGGAGAGCCATTGTTTTGTAAGGAGGTCTGGAATAAACTCAAGGACTGTAATAGAACAGGGCGCACCCCACCCCACATAAACACACTTCAGATACCTGATTATAACGTACTTTTTTCTGTAATTTCCTGGAAGTAGAGTCACAAATGCAAACATGTTTCTGCAGACATTCCTTTTATATTTTTTTTTTTGCAGAAACCCGTGTGAGGATTGACGGTTTAGATTGAAAGAAGATAGGATGACGTATTACTGTGCCTCGGAGGCTGTTGGACAGACACTGATGCTTCCTGTTTATTTCTGCCATTTCCTTTTTGGCTGATAACGTATACTATGTTGCTGTAGCTTCTTTATTCTGCTGCTACAACTTTCAGCTCAGTTGAAACTGAAATTTACTCCCTCAGTTAATCTTCAAGCTGGGTAATTATATGTAGACAGTGTATTTTGGCTGAGGGCTCATGAAATCTCTAATTAGGATGCAAAATTGTAGAATGAGAATAAAGCT
>JAPZEB010000022.1:18315391-18336085 GCA_029783705.1 Chaetodon striatus | reverse complement strand
GAGCCAGAGTTGTGCATCTCCAATTTTTGTGTGTGAATGTGTATATGCTTGTATCTGTGTGTGCATGTTATGTGTGGGTGTGTCCAGTTTATGGCTGAGGTTTGAAGGCCCCACGAGCAGCATTGGTTGCAGCATTAGCTGCGGCGTTGGCGGCTGCAGTCTGAACGGTCTTGTTAGACATGACCCCGGTTGCAAACTCCTGCTGAGCCTTCTCAAAACTAGCACCAGTGGTACGATACAGTGCGTGCACCTGGAGAGAGAAGGAAAGAAAATTAGATCAACTCAGGTCAAGCGATTGAAAGACCCAATAAAATAAAAATATATATATTTCTTTCCGCTTTTAACCCAGTGTCCCTGTGTTGGTTTGTCATTTATCTCTTGTAATATGCCAAATATTTGTCAAAAATATGTTTACATCCAAATCACCATCTTTTATCTTGCTGTAAAATGGTTTCAAAGTTTGATGACTTATCCTGTACAAATGGGCGTTTACAAAAGTTCATCCAACCAACTGAGACTTGGGCAAGTAGCTAGCCACACTGGTCATATGAAACCGCATTTCATTGTTCCTGGGTTTTTATAATAATAATAAGGCATTTTATTTGAAGGCGCCTTTCAGAGCACTCAAGGACACCTTACAAGACACTGTTGAAAAAAAAAACAAGCAGCAATGTATCCATAGATCATAAAGCCAAACAATTCTGTAATATACTATAAAAGTTAATAAAATTACTAGATGAAAAATTCTAAATATTAGGGTATAAAGTCATCATCATGGAGTATAACATACATAAAATGTATGTCTCCAATAAAAAAAAAAAGTTGATGAAAAGGTTTTCAGACGGGATTTGAAAGTGAAAAGGGAGTCAATATTGCAAATGTCATGGAGGAGAGAGTTCCAGAGGCGGGACGCAGAACAGCTTAAGGCTCTAGACGCCATGGTAGTCAAGTGGGCAGATGGTTATGTGAGATGGATGGCAGAAGAGGATCTAAGAGTACAGGAGGATGTGTAGATATGAAGGAGTTCAGACAGGTCAGAAGGGGCCTTAAAGGTCAGAAGCAGAATCTTGAAATCGATGCGATATTTAACAGGAAGCCAGCGAGCCTTGTTTAGTTAGCTAACAGAGCAATATGGAGAGTAAAGCAAATGTGTGTTTGGATCACGGTTGGAAATTAGAACCACCAGGCTCCACCAGCCAAACACCAGCCTCATTCTAGTAAAATATGCAAGTCACTGCTAGATTTGTTTCACTGACCAGCCCAAAAAACAATGGTGATCTAGTGAGTGGCCTGTAGATTTTGGAATTCACCAGCAATAGTCGCAGGTGGACAAAAAAAAGTTGACCTCCATCCCTGGTTTGGATTTCAGTGGGCTAAGACTTTGTTTTCATTCCCAGAACAGTGTGGCCGAGGTCTAATTCATTCATCTCTCTCTCTCGTCCTCCTGATTAAAGGAGATAGGTGTGTATAGAGCCACTAGTCCACTCTGCCATAGCTACATACCTCCCTTAAGTCTAAGCCTGCCCACTTTTTAGAGGTCAAATGAGAAGGATTTCTTTTAAATCCTTTTTGTGACTGTACACCACTCAAATATTCAGTTTCATTGGAAAATACGTCATAGTACAGAAGCTAAAGATGCTCTCACTTTCGTTTCACTGGGACTAAATCAATTACTGGGCCTTTAACAGCACTGAATGATTCAGATGGCTCACTTCCTGGCTAATCATAACTCTGACATTTGGCTCAACGTAAGTACTGAATAATTATGACGCACAGTATCCTGTTTATTCCTGCCATCTTGATAGTGCGGCTTGGACCCACATTTCCTGTCACTGTCAGTATGTTAGTCAGTGTACATCTGTCCACTCTAAACAATATAAACATTTACTGATAGTGTTTAAATTGTTTGCATCATTGATAGATTTTTTAACAAGATGCTAGCATTATTAGCATGATGCATCTCAGGCAGAGTCTATTAAACACAGCAACTGACACGCAGGAGTACTTTGTGATTGTGTTACCTTTTTAAACATGATGAGCGAGCCCACAGACAGTGCAGTGAACAGAGCTGCAATCAGCAACATGATGATGCCCACTGGGATACTGGTGTTCAGACCAGTTAAAGCTGCGATCCAACCGCTGGCAAAACAAAACATTGACAATGTTAAGGAACTTCAGCGCACACTCAGTGAGGTACAGGATCAGTAAAAGCACAAAACTATATTCACCATGTTCCCCAGCCAGTGATGCCAATAGTTTGTAGAACGTGAACTCCAAACTGACAGATATAGACGAAGAAGAAGACAAAGAAGCGGAATGAACTGTCACTCCTGTAGTGGAGACAGAGAACAAGGTAGTGAGAGAGCAATTTAGGGGCAATAAAATAAAACATTTCGTCCATTTCTATCACTAATTCATCTGTCATTAAACATGAATTCCTTTGCTTGGCACTCTACCCATGCAGGAAAAAAGGGAATTCGTAAGACTAGAGTTAGCAAACGAGCAGAGGATAAGAATGAGCTCCTATAACCTCAAGAAATAACAGCAGTTTCAAAGTCAACTGCCCACCTGTTTTTACTGGTTTAATACTTCGAGCAAATACAGCCTTTTGCCTTATCATCACACAATGGTTGTCTACAGAGACACATCTCTGCTTTGTTCAACTGCAGCTGAAGGCAGTGTAACCTTCCATGTATCTGCTTACCTGAAAGCCCCATAAAGCGGTCTGTACCAGCAGACGAAAGAACAAGGAGTAAACAGCAGGAACCATAGCATGGCCAGGCCAAAATCTACACCGCGAGATGCATCCACACAGAACCAGGCCAGGCAGCCGAACATGTTCACAAAGAGCGTGCCTGCGTGAACTGGTAGGAAAACAAAAGACAAATGAAGACATTTGGTGTCATTTCAGTAAAGGAACACAGCAAATTATAATGTCTGCTCAGCAAAATGAATAAAAATCTCTTTGTTTTCTAATGTCCTTGTGATGAATGAGCAGACAAGCATGCTCGATTACAAACTGACTCAAATTGGTACATATTTTTTTGATGATTCTGCAGCGAGATACGATGCAGAGCAGGTTGCCTCTTTTGCAATACAATATGTGGGTTCATCGTGTAAACCCAGGTGTTGTGACGGGAGTATGTGACATAATTAAAATAAATGACAAAGATAATATCGACTGGAATAGGAGGCAACTGTCAGACGATCCACTTACACATACAAAGATTGTACATGATCTTGACGGTCTTTTGGAACTCTACAGGAATGTCCACTGCAATGTCATGGTAGAAACACGGGCCAACTGGGAACTTCTCTGGCAGGGGAGGCCAGTTGTTCTTACGGCCTGTGTGGACAAAGACAACAATGTATACACTCAGTTAATATAATATGAAGCATACTTACATGAATTCCAGTTCACTGCCAATCAAATATGTTAATATCCTCTGTTTTAGCTGTTTTGTTAAAATATCAAGCTCTGTGATCACTACACCTGAAATAAGTAAATGTGTATAAGGTATAAGTGTGAGTGAAGTGAGACATGTTTGTGACCATTTTTTGGGAAGTTGCCTTCACATTTTGATGACCCTGATTGGCAACATTTAGTAGAAAACTTTCTTTATGTTTGTTTTGAATATGGTGCTAGCATACCTTTTCCAATCAGAGTTACTCACAGTTTCTAGTTGTCATTTGATAATGTAGGCCACCATTTATGAAGCTCAAAGAGGCTTTTCCTAAATGATTTCACATAGGACAACTTTACTTTTCTCTGCTGGGAGCTCACATTTGTTTAACAGAATGTAAACTGCTGTGTGTCTAAGAGGCTGATAACCCTAACATTTATGACAGAGGTCTTTCACAGGAAATTTAATTATTTAAATGGAGTTCCTCAACCCTCCCTCAAGTCTAATCCTTTCGTGCCTCAATTCATTTGCTGATCATAGGAATGATCAGGCAGATTTTAACAGCCCTCTGCCCCACAAGGCCAGGAAGCGGGGAAAACAGGGATTCATATGTCTTAGACTGTGGACGCAAACTCTCTTGTATACCACAGTCATCTATCATTCTCCAAATGCGCAGTCTTTACAGAATAAAACAGACGATCTACAAGCCCATGTTCAATTCCATCATAAATTCAGAGACGCGTGTTTCTTGGTTATCACGGACACATGGCTCACGGATGGAGACTTGGATGCCGAACTGTCCACTGATAGTTTGGCGCACCTGTTTGCCTAAAATGAGATGCTAGTGGTACTCGCAAATCACAGGGCAAGGGGTGTTTCTCTACAGGAATGAGCACTAGTGCAAAACCATTCTGGTCAGAGAGGGTCCCTGCGCAAAAGATGATGAACTCTTGTCTGTGTCTTTGTGCTCCCCCCATCTACCCTGGGAACTCCCCCAAATATTTGTCACTATAGTGTATATCCACCCAAGTATTCAGGACACCTCCTCCCCCTTACTGTACTGGATGTTCTTTTTATGTATTGTAATATTCCTAGCAATAATACCAATTGCCATTTGGGGACAAAATAACAGTGAACACTGAAGTTGATCATTCCAATTAGCAGTCCAAACAATGCTTTCCCATAAAGTTTAAGTTTGGTTTGGTTGCTTCAGAGTGAACAGTGGTAATTAAATATAGATTGTTTCATTAGTATTGTATATAATGTGTGACTCAGAGAGTTATGATGTTAATCACAGCTGGAACCAAGTGATATTGTTGCGATGGTAAACCATCAACTTTCTGAGTTGTAATACTGCCATGAATCTAGCTTTGATTCAGACTGACCATTCAGACTCTGAAGTTACTGAGAAGCGAGTGAGTAAAGCGACTGACTGACCTCCCGCAGCTCCGTGGGACTGTAACTCTCTCTCCCGACGATCGAGCTCTGCTGCTTTCTTCTCCAACTCCTCCTGCCTTCTCAACAACTCAGCCTGAGCACGTGCTTGGTCCTAACACAGACACAGAAGTTCTCTTAAAATTCACTGACAGGAGTTATGATATCCAGTAAGGTAAGTAATGAGGGTGTTTTTCCACTCAGGTAAGCTTAGAAGTGTGCTAGTTTAAGAAGGGGAGAAAGGTTATAATCGTAAAAGCAATCAGCTGTTGTTAGCTAACTCATTTTCTTCTGTTAGTAGTGTATTAGCTCTACAACTGTACAGCAAGAGGAAAGCTACACGTGGGGACAGGGCAACAAATTAATTCACGCTATTCAAGACTGTGACACGAAGGGTTAGGGAAAGCATCACATGTAAGACAGTACCTCATTACGCCGCTGTTGGGCCATCAGATGAAAATATGAAGAACAAGAGGAAATGTGAACCAAAAACAAAGATAGAGAGTTTCTGTATGTGTGCTATAAAACTGCAAGTGACTCAGAATACAAAAACATGTTATTGTGTGCAGTACCTGAGTCTGTAGCTGTGAGTAAGCCGGCGGCTCTTCTGTGGGCTTCATGATGGCAGGCTGTGTGTTCTGCTGGGAGGGGGCAGGAGTAGCTTTGGGGGCATTCCCAGGGGCCGCCTGTAAACCAGCATAGACCTGCTATATTAATATTTGTGCAATCAAAAGACAGACCCTGAATCAAAACTGTAATTAGGCCACAGTCATATTTTGTCAGTGAAATCCTTTGTGACTGAGAGGTGGAGAAAGAGAGAAAGAGGGTAGTGGATTAAATGAGGTCAGTGACTCAGAAGCACACAAACACATGCAAGCACACACTCATCGATGGCGACGCTAGTTAAGCTGACCGTTCTGGCGTCTGTGAAGGGGTTATACTCCTCCAGACCACCAGGAGGGGCAGACCGGGTCACCTGCGTCACGGAGGGATCCTACGGGACAGAGAGGAGCAGGAAGGGTTTCAGAGGGGTAAAAACTACAGCCACAAAATGAAAAGTCTTTTTATTGTTGTTGTAAAATGACCTATTATTTGTATGACAAACCACAGCTGACCACACATTCACTGGGTCTATTAATTCCAAACAAGGTGGACATAGAGAGCAGGATGTACATGCAGCACAGTCTACAGAGGCCCATCATGTGCCATGAAGAGCCAACAGTGTGCAGGTATTTATTCAAACCAAGACTCCACCCACTGATTAGCACACCTGCAAATAGGGGAGGGACTTAACCTTTAAATCACCCACTAGGTGTCCTGTTAGGAAGGTAACCAACAGACTGCTGGCAGCTCCTGGTCAAGGTGAAACGTAAGATAGTTTACAAGGGAGCGTCAACTCCTCTGTGCGCAAATAAATTGCTTGTTGCCTGTATGTAGCCTACAATGATGAACAAACTAACATTATCTTAACTATCATAATTTTCAACCTTCTTATGGCGAAATTGTTGTTTTGTAACTCCACGCGAAGATGAATGGGAAGTCAGTGTCTCAAGACGATATTAGGGTCCAATACTGTGTGCGACGTTTATGCATGCAGTGTTAAATTAATGCAAAGTTAAGTTTATTTTGGAGCACTGCTCTGACAGTATACAACTCCAACAACATGTTTAAATCTCCTAAACCTGCGTCCTAGTGAAATTTGGAGGGGACTGTGGGCACACAATGCCCCTAACTGATGCTAACCAGCCGGTTAGCTAACTTATTTACCAAGCTAGCAGGTGCCAGCAAATGTTTACTGACGGCTGGCAGTGCTAGCCAGCTAACATCATGTGTCTTTGTTCTTAGTTGGCATAAACGTCAATACAACGTTTAAAACACAAACCTCCTCGGCAATGACGTGCTAGCTAATCCTTCACAGCCTATTTCACAAAGTGAACAGCCAGATAATGCGTCAGTGGTAAGATAAATAATGTGAATGATGATTAGCTCGTTGTGCTACCTAGCCGCATACCAAGGAAACGCTCAAGCTAGCTGTCAAGTTACTAGCTGAGACTGTTAGCAGGGATGCTAAAGTAACACTGGCCTCACTGGGCTTTGAAGCGTACGTTAGCTAGCTAGCTAGCTAGTTAGCTAAGTAAGCTACCTGAAATGGATTGCTGAAGTCCGGGTCTGCGAACGGGTTGCTGTCAAAATCGGACATTGTACAGCCTTTCTAATAACGGTTTCCTGCGTGGAAGAGCTCCCCGATTCTCGAGGGAAGGTTCAGGCTCACGATTTGACTGCCTCTCTCTGCTTGCCTGCAGTCCTCTCCGCCTCCTGCTGATGGAGACCCCTTGCTTAGCAAGCTAGCCAGTAGCACAAAAATGGCAGGAGAGGATGCGTGATGAGCGGCACCTACTACGTCACGGATTCAGCACCACGGACAGCATGACGCCTGGACAGGTACAGTAACATCTGAACACACCGGTGTGGTGCACTGGGATGAGGCCCTTTGTTTCTCTGGTTGCCTCACATACAAAGTAAAATATGTTATATTTGAATGTGAACACTGATGATTTAATGTAAATGACAGGAATAAGCCATTTTCATTTGGTCAGGTTAATATGTCAGAGGGAAAAATTTATGTTGGCCCCTTGTTGACCTTCACCCCCTACCCCTACTTTCTGTGAATTGTGTATGCACCTACATTGCCTCCAAGTTTCCATCAAGTGTGCCACAGTGCATGGCAGTTTCATTATTTATCCAGTCACAGTCAGTCACTACTCCTGTGCTGGAATACCTCCTGGTCCCACGTTTTCTGTTACAACCACTACAGGTTTCTAGCAGAAGAAATTGTAGGAAATTATGTAAAGACACATCCTAAACAACAACTCCAATCCTACACTTACTGCTCTACTTCCAAGTCACAACGCAAGATGGCAACGCATTACTAGATCAGAATAGACATGCACTTATTTCTTTACCACCTTACAAAAACAATTATGGTTAGAGATCATGTTGTCACACTTACACTAAGATCTGGAATGAGATCCCACACTACATTAGAGCAATAACCTTCTTAACACATTTAAAACACATATAAACACTATCTGATGGAAGGGCATACCTGCAACCACTGATTTAAATCCCATATCCCATTTTACTCACTCCACTTCAGTCCACAACTCTGCATTGTCTCTCTGTCAATCTATATTCTCCCACCTTACCTTGCTCAGGATTGCCCTCCCCCCCAGATATCACTAGCAGGGTAGCATTTAAGTTCCACTGTCACACCAGTGCACACTGCAATCAATACAACTTGCACTCAAAGAGCTAACACATTTCCACATGTGATTCTTTTCATTGCATTCAGCCACGGCACTCCTTGAGCCAGCCCTGACCGTCTCGCTGAGTTTAACCTGAGCAAGTTGGTAATTAGTGGGGGACCACTGATGCTCTGCAGTGACAAATGAATAATTGTAAAAACAGGTTAGTACAAAATATTAAAATGTATACAGATTAAATGTTAAAAAACTACATGGCTAAATTTAAGAATACCCGGTACGTCGATCTACTTCAACTCACCAGGGAAGCAGGCCTGAAATACATAAATGTAAAAAAAACAGTCAGACTCAACAGCATAAAGTGCTACACACAGAAAACAGCTTTAGGCACCTGTCTCATCCCGCTGACCTGCTTTCTGCAGGTCACCCTATATCAAAGGCGTCACTGCTTGGTGCACGACCTTTTTTCCTCCGTGCCACATGTTGTTTTGCAGTGATGTAATTCAACAAACCAAATATATGTCCTATGTGCACAAGACAGTGCCCCTCTATAGGACAGGACTACAAGATTATTTGATAACACAGACAACATACTGTACTTTAGTGTGCAAATTCTCTAACAAATATGCAGTTTTGCTAATTGCCAAACATCAGCTGATGCTCAACCTGAGGGGCTTTTTGAGACCCTTGGACTATGGGACCCTTTGGCAGGTGCCTACTTTGCCCGGTTGCATCCAGCCTTGAGTACAATTTTTACGTACCTTACTTTAGTATTTCCATTCTTTTGCTAATGTACACTCCCCTACATTTCAGAGGGGATATTGTATTTCTTACTTTAGATATGACATGCCGTGTATGATGAGCTTACAAAATATGATGCATTGCTTTAAAGGTCCAGTGTGTAGGATTTAGTGGCATCTAGCATTGAGGTTACAGACCTGAAACGTCTCCCATGTGCGAAGCATGTTGGAGAACTATGGTGGCCAATGAACAATCATGAATGGCACTATTTACAACCGATGTTTGGTTTGTCTGTTCTGGGCTACTGTAGAACAACATGACAAACACCAACCAACAAAGGACCAATGGCTGACAACTGTGGAAGAAATGTTTTTAATGGAGAAATTTACACACATACTGAGACTACACAAAGCACAGCTTGAAAGAAAATGGGAGAAATGGACTCTATACAAGACTCAAAAAGATGACGTTGGACTCAAATAACAATCAGTAGATACACTAATCCTTAAGGCTGTAAAAATGTGTATTTACCCAAGCAGTTTTTGTTTCGTTAGCTCTTATTATTTTTAAATTATTTTATTATGCTGTGAAAACTGACATGTCAATGTCACAAAAATAGTTTTAACGAAGATTTAAGTGGGAAAAAAAGAAACATGGCGGTAAAAGAGGATCAACTCATAATGTAGATATAGCGAAAACAAAATAATTTTTATTTTCAGGTGATTAGAAACTAATGAAAACATAGATGAATATTACATACCGTTTTTACCAATAGATGTCCCCAAATCCAACACACTGGACCGTTAAATAAAAATGTACCAGTGTTCAAAGATAAATGATAACATAAAGAAAATTATTAATTTAAAAATTGTGACATTTACTATATATGGCCTTAAAAAGGCAAACCCATCTGTCATGGTTCTCCTTTGTCTTTTTAACTTTTTAATTTATAAGTATAAAATCTATAGATATGTGATTAAAAACTACTCAATTAAATGATTAATTTCTTACTTTCTTTGATATTTTTGTCAGACATGCAATGATTGCTGGGTAATATGTATGTTGTTGCTGGCCAATGCATCAAGACAACGCAAACACCAAAGTGTGCACTGGGGCCCATCGTACCTCTTTACGCCTCTGCTATCATTAATAATAATCCAAAAATACAACACACTCTGACTCTGATATTTTAACTACATCTATTTAAGTAGAATTTTAAATGACTCAGACTTGCTTATGTTTACTTAGATAAGCTCTCAAAACTTTTTTCACCATTGTGTGCCTTTACTCAATAGCGCTGCAAATTAAATTCTTTATTTGTTTTGTTTCCCTATCCCAAAGATGTCGACCCAAATTTAAATTATAGCTGATTTTTTTTACCATCTCCGTATTTGTTTCTCAGACACACCCAGAAAATTAAATCATTAAAATATTTTCTTGCAGTAGACTGAAAGGAATATTTCTCAGATTTAATCTTTACCACCCCCAAAACACAATCAGAACTACAAGGCAAACCTCACCCACGTGGGCTGTGAGGTTGGATATAAATAATGCAAAGGAAATTATTTGATTATTATTTCCTGGTCTGATTTTTATATCAGTATATAAACTGTGCACACTGCACAGTATTCAAGCTCCTGTAGGTCAAATAGCACAGCAATCTCCTCCACTTGATGATCATGATGATTATGTTAATGATGATAATGATGATGACGATGATGATATATGGAAGTGTCTGCTGTTCAGTTGGTGTTTTGGCTGTGAGAGCCGGAGAGGCGAATCCAGACTGCTTATTTCATGATATGTAACACTGACCTCTTTCTCAGCAGCAATTCCAGACAATTTATTGGAAATCATTTTATTTCACTCTTCCTTAGAAGAAGTATCAGACCACCTGAGAGCTCCTGTGGGTTGGCTTTGAGGCTCTGTTAGTTGCCCCAAACGACCACTTGGGGGAGCTACGATCCAATAGGTCTCCTGAAGCCGCTCTGCAGAATCCTTTCTCATTTGCCATCAATTTATTTTCATTCAAACAAAGGGTGACCATGTGAAGAACATCACATCAGTTGACAGCCTGTAAATGTGATTTAAACATTTAAGCACCATTTACTCAGATTAAGTTTCAATTGAAGAACAAATGCTATTAGGTGGAAATCTTACAGTATGTGGTAAATGATGGAGGTTAAAATATTCCCTTTTATTGTTTGAATCCTATTGCTCATTTTTAAACAAAGGCACTGTGTTACTTTGGCGTTATAGCCCCAACACCTAATACCTTTAACTAACCTTTAATGTGCTTTTGTTAATCAGAAACTAAACACCTTCATTCCCCGCTAATGTGATCCTTCTGCTTTATGTGCTGTACCTATATAATGTTTTGCATTGATAGACTCTAGATAAACACAAACTGTGGATTCATTACGATTCAACTCCTGTCCACAAACACACACGCATACACAAACACACACACACACACACAAAATGAGCATCGGTTCCTTCCCTAATCTTGTATTAATGGACCCAATCACAGACTCTATGAATAATCAATGGCCAGTGGTCTGCAACTGCAGTGCCGAGACCTTGAGTGAAACTGAATTTTCCTAATAAGACACACATACACTCACACACCTTGAGGCCCTAATAAGCACTAATGCACTGTGGGTTGAGAATACGTCACATGGTTTGTTTGCTGCAAAATGTGAAAGATAAACATGCTGTACAGCGTGTGTGTACGTATGTACTGTATATGTGTTTGTAGAGAAGTAGAATAATGTGAAAACAGGGGCATGTCCGTCCTTGCCCACTCTCTTCTGCCTCCCTTTTGCTGCTTTCCGCAGATGACTCTGTGAGGAAACAACCGCTTTGGCTAATAGCTGCTACATTAGTCTCTTAACCAGCTGGTCATGGCCATTTAGAAATGTTCATTAGGTCGCGGACCAGAGTGGATAGGTGTGATAGTTCACTCCCCACTGTTGACTGTGGACAGACAGAAAAAGGGACGGGGAGAGGCAGACAGACTGACAGACAGACAGATGGAGAGGAAGAGCGAAGCAATTTACTGGCCAAAATGACGACCAAGTGTTAAAAGCCGCAGATGCAATTATCATCATATTGCCCTGAATAAGAACCTTGTGCATAATTAGATCTCATTAAGGTCTATGAGTGTTATTTTAGGGCTCTGAAAAGGTTGGATAAGCAGGACTTGATATTATGGGTTATTAATGCTGCAACATCTGGTGCCATTCTGGCAATAGTCTGACAGTCATGTGGATGGGCTGGAAAATTCAGCACTGAACTGATGTTATGACCATAAAGTAAAACACAGTGTAGAATGCATTACTCCTATATGAGTCTATGGATGGTGATATAAATTGGCACTGTATATAGATATGTGTTAATGTATAGCTTTATATATGGAGTATGTGTGCAGGTGAATTTGTTTGTGCTCTTGACCAGTCAGAGCACATTACACACCGCAGAGGGAAACGGCGCTCTGTCGCCGGAAAAGCGATTGATTCTCCATTTCCATATTAATGAGCAGATTTGTTAAGAGCCTGCAGGAGAGGGAGAAAATAACAGGGTCTTCATAGGGCACGACATTTATAAATAAAGCTGATGCAGAGAAAAATGGAAATTAAACCTTTTAGTTTAATAAATTTGAGGCGTCCGCAGCAAAGCGAGCGATTTGCATTTCCATTTGTGGCCAAATAATGAGAGTGCGGGTCCATTATGAGCTTGCTAGTGCTGCTTTTGGGTCTCAAACAGTCAGACAATCACTCCAGCGTGCAGCCCTCCACATCAATGTCATTAGCTCAGGCCTGTTAACTCTGCTACTTGGCTTTCTAAGATTATTTGGCGAACTAGAGATTCCTATTGTCACCGTGAACGAGGAGTAGGATTACGCTCAGAGTAAAATTTATTCTGTATTTCCTGTATTTCCCGACCTGGATGTGTCTATATCTTTTTCCGTGAATATTCAACATCCTCTATACATCCAGGTGTCACTTTAAAATGATCCTTTGTTGTTCTAAAACAACCCTGTCGGAAAGAGTCTCTGTCTTTCGCTCTGCCTCTCTCATAAACACCTGCACTTAGACACACACAACACGCGACTCACACACGCACACACAAAGCATCACTGATTGAATTTATTGGGGAATGGATGTTGACTAGACCACTCCAAGTAGGCTAGATTGTTGTTGTTCCCAGATTGACAGACAGACCCAGAGCGGCTGATTGAAAGTGCCTTTTAGCTTGCTCTCACTGTATATTTGATTTGGCAAAATGGAAGGGGAGTCCAGTCTTTTCCCAGGATGCAAACACAAGTCCCTGTGTTTGTGTGGGTGTGCGTTTGTGTATTTGTGCGCACCATGCACACATTGACTGGTGGATGCTTTAGTAAATGCTGCATAAAATATACCCCTTTCAGGTATTAATTGAATAATGCAAGCACTCCTCTTGTCAGCCATCAAGTGGGCCACTTTCTCAGTGGCCTGTGCTGCTCTCCTTGCCCGTGAATTGACTAGATTTATCTGTGTTGTTCCAGCCAATGGATGCCATTTGTTCCAAATGTTTGACATAAACATGCAAAGAGCAGAGGCGTGCACTCATAAAATAAGCTTCTAGACTGTTGTTTTACAGCCCAAAGGGACCGATGGAGGGGGGCCTCTCAGCCTATCAAATCATGTGGAGCTCTTGCTGAGCCAACGGCGTGTTAAAGTTCTCTTTCAACCAATGATGTGATGAAAAGGAACAATTGCCGCCATAAAGAAAGAAAGAGGAGAGGGGGAGAAAAGGAAAAGGAGCATGGAGGAGAGAGACAGGAGTGCTCTGGGAGGAGGGAGAGTGTAGTTGGAGGAGAGATGTGCAGCGTTCTGCTAAATATGCACACTTATTTTCCATGCCTTTAATGGGACACATCTCATTGGGCGCCTTATGTCTGCTTCCAAACTATAAAAGATATTTAGCTTTACACCTGCAGGAAATTCCCCATAATAAAGACAATATTGGCATATGGAGGCTTTGCTGAATCTGCTCTACGCTTTCTAGTGCCGTCAAGACACCTATGGTATTAATGCAGCTTGAAAAGAATAAAAATGATTACCCTAGATTTATATATATTTGACTTTTATTTTTGTGCGTAAGTTATGAGAAAATGAGTCTAATCAGGATTTCCCTTAATTTAAGTGCTACAGTTTTTGTAGAGGTAGAAATCCCACTTAGATGCTATCTATTTTATGTGTATGGATTAGACTCAAGTGTGTGTGCACGGCTTTGTGCATGTGTGTCTGTGCACATTGAGGTTCGATTTGCTGATTTAGCACCTCTCTAATTTTCCACAGGGTAATATTTGCCTTACCTACCGCCATCTGTTTTTATTATCCGGGTGAATATGTTTGTCTAAGGATATCAATAATCATAAACAAAGCCATGACTCTTTCACCTCTCCCTCCGCATACCCCTCTCGATATCTGTGGCTGTCTCTCACACAAGGCTGCTCTCAGCTCGCGCTCTGATTGCACACAGTCTACATATTTCAACGTGTAATTGGTGAAAAGCAAACATTATCAACCCTAGTTTCAGTCAAACTACGCGCACACATGCGGCACATAACCGCACACACCCAAATTCACACACACTGTGCCGTGGCTCATGCCTTGACTGAGTGTGTGCTCTCCTATTACAGACAGTAATTACCGTCAGTCACCCTGTGTGTCCATAACAAGCCAGCATAATGCCCTAATCAGGCCTGGATTAATCCAACCCTCTCTCTAATCACTCTAAAAGTGATTTATATTGTTTTTCCTGTTCGGAACAAATGAAATCTGTAGCCTAAATTAATACTGGCTTTTCATCACTGGGAAGTTAAAAAGCCAGTAACCATCACATTCTTGTCATTAAGGCTGCGTCTGAGGAGACACGTACATGCACACACACAGAGGCACACACACACACATATGCTCACATACGTATTTAAGTTGAAAGGAAAAAATATATAATGCAATATTCCATTAACTTGGCAAACTAATAACATTAGTCTTGTGCTGAGAGAGGCTTTCAGACCAAGCAAATGGGGTCATCAGAGGAATAACTAAAATTTTATTGCTACTATTTCATATTACATATCCTGAATAATTAGAATCAGAAAATGGTTGCTGATGAATTACTTTAACATTGTACAATTGTATCCGCTTTTTTTCCAAGAACTTTTTTTGAGCTGTAAATTAAGTGCACTGAGAGTTTCTTGGCCAGCCTCACGTATGTCAGCACAGGAATATTTTTGCACTTTAATGGACATGAAATCATTTTTTTTTATCCATCTACCAATTATTCTGATGAAAAATGCTCTATATCATTCTGTACAAGTCATTTGTCAAATTGTATCAGCCACAATCTTGCAATTTCTTGGTCCCGAGCTTTCGTTTAAGAAAGCATGCCTCCTATTTTGGTCCATGCCTCCTACTTTGTTCATTTCCATTGTTAAACAAATCAATTCCAACCCTGACTCACTTCCCATTGTTTTTCATTATGAAGAACGAAGGCCGGACACGAATCATAACAGAACCCTGAAATTTCCTGCTCACTACTCCGTCTGTGCTCGGAATACAAACCAACTCACAAGACGCACATTTAACAAATGCAAATTGTGTGCCAATCTGGTCGAGCTATCTGGGGCTCCCGGTTCCATATTCATTTCCTCCACCCCACTGTTCACAAACTCCAAAAACAATCCTGGGGTTAACCTGAGAGGGAGAGGAAATGGAGGTCTGACAGTGTCCACTATCTCGCTCTCTTTTCTTCTCCTTTATCTCTTTCTCTTCCACACGGTCTCTCACCTTTGCTCCCCTCTCCTTCCTCCCCTTCTCCCCCTCTTCTCCCCTCAGTCCCCTCTCCCCTGTTCTCTTCATGCTGTGTAATTCTCATCTTACACACTCTGTTGCTCTGGACTATGAATAATGCATGGCGTGTGAGAAATCCTCAATCTCATGCTTGGCTCCCAGCGAGCATTACGGAGCTTGCATCTCTATTACGGAGATGAATAGGGGAGAGGGGAATATCGCATAGGATACGCTCTAACTTCATTGTTTGTTTTCAGCATTAAAACCCCAATCTGGGATTTCTTTAAGCACATATGAATTATGTATATAAATATACAAGGAGAGGCCTGCTGATGAAAAATAATATCGTCAAAACTTCAATCCACCATATCGTCACCATTTTTCTCCAGTATCACAATACAAATAGATATGAACAACAAGAGCAAACTATTTACAGCTTCAGAGCAGATTTAAAATTCATGTGCTTGTATCCCGCCAGCCCTTGAAAAATAATTTATTTTCAGTTAATCAATTTTTTATAGAGAACTACTTTAAATTCAATCAAATAAAGCCATAAAAAGCAGGTCCATAACATTTTTTGGTTGTTGTTGTGCTTTGTTTCAATTCTGTAGGATTTTTTATTTCTCCCTTCTGTGATTTGATTTTATGGAAATGATAAGATGTGCAACTGCAGAGACAAAATGCATTTATAAATACGGGAATCTGGTTGGGTGCATGAATCTTGGTCTGTGTGAGTCCCACCACGGGAGATGAGTTTATAGCGGAAATACTGCAAGTGCAGATAAGAAAGTGGAATCAAGTGGCTGCTCACAGTGGGAAAAAGACAAAAACACTTTGACAATAGGTCAAGTTAAAGTCCGGTATGTTCAATCCACAGTTTCATTACATGAGAAACAAATGACAGCTTGAGCCTTTTTGCAGACGTGGAAAGTGTAAATGTCTTAATGTGTGGGTACTCAAGCATTACAAGTAAAAAAGTATTTTTTATAGAAACAAGTACTTTTTATATTTCTTTTTTTTCTTTTAACTGTACTTCTACTCTTTACTTAAGTATGTCGTTGAACCAGTAGTCTACTTTTTACTTCACTACATTTGCCATTTATACATTTGTTGCAACTCGTCTGTTGTAAATGTGGGGATTGGGGAGGAAGCATGTTAGGAGCTCCTCTGCAGATGTGAAGTTGCAGCTGCCTGAAAGAAAAAGACGCACCACCTGTCTTTTGACTGTGATGTGATTGTGATCGAGCAAAACAAAGGAAACTCCAAATGTTTTTCCTCATATTCCTTGAGCAAAAGTAGGAACAAAAGACGGTTTTCAGCAAATCCCTGGCCACATCTGGCCACACTTTTTATACCAAAGAAATACAACATCAGTTGCTTAGTGAAGTGCTTGCACCTCCCACAAAAGCACAGATCTCCGCCTCTATAAACTCATATTCTGACCTCTGCGAGCATATTAAAGTTGCACATACTGCATGTGAAAAAGTAGTTAGCTAGTTAATGTTGGCCAAGTAAATTTTTCATGTGTTATGTTAAGTGGGGGATTGTTTATATCTCAATTGTATATTAATTCATTTTCTGTAACCACGTATCCTGTTATGGGTTGCAAGGGTGCTGGTGCTATCCCAGCTAACACTGGGCGAGAGGCGGGGTACACTCTGGACAGGTTGCCAGACTATCACAGGGCTGACACAGAGACAGACAAACATTCACTCTCACATTCACACCTACGGGCAATTTAGAGTCACCAGTTAACCTGCATGTCTTTGGACTGTGGGAGGAAGCTGGAGCACCAACAGAAAACCCACGCTGACACAGGGAGAACATGCAACCTCCGCACAGGATCAAACCAGGAACCCTCTTGCTGTGAAGTGACAGTGCTAACCGCCGTGCCGCCTGGTGGCTATATCTATTATATTTATATAGTCTATTGTTCATAGGTAGCAAAATCTGCAAATTAGCACCTCTGAAGCTAACTAATGACATCTTGTTTGTTTAATTTATGGAAACAAGATGTATAAAAAAGCGAATTAACGTATGTCCCAAAATCTCACAATATTTTTAAGTGCCACATTACGATGATATTGTAGGACTGACAAATGGTGCTTTCACAAAATATTAACACAATAAGATTTTTGATAAATAATCATCAGTAATGTGGATATACTGAATGAGTGTGTAAAGGCAGATGACAGAGCAGCTACAACAGTCTGGTAAGTTCAGAAAATTACGAGTCTGGCATCGTATTTTGATTTCCAGTGAGCGTTATCAACAGGGCACAGACCAAAATGCCTCTGGATGCACTTGGATAGACTTACAACAAATGAGAGCAACAAAGTGTGATGTAGTGCTGAGCAACACTTGCAAGTTGTCGCAGTGCTTGGTCCGTTTTCAGGCAGGAAACAAAGGGCAGCCTGGTCACCAACTTTGTGAAATTACAGCCAAACAGTACCCTACACTAAAATGTTTCTGAAGACATTTGAGATGAGAATAATAGGCAATGTGGTAAAGAATCTCCTAGTTTGACAATTTGATCTAAGTTTTGTGAGCCTGGTGCATTGTCCTGGACGGAGGTAGGACGGGTGAAGTTGCTCTGTCACTCATCATATCAAGCCCGCCCTATATTGGATAAACAGTTACGACTAGCCTGCCCAGAATCGAGTAGAAATCTATTTGAACGAGAGGCGGACAAGACGCACCTGCCAGAGCAAATGAAACATGAGCTCACACATTCGTCTGCTTCCCAAGCTGGAAATACATCACCTTACTGTAATGCAGCCTATAAAACCAGAAAAAGACAACACTTACAATATTACAAGAAACAAAATCTAATACGATATTAGTCTCATACCACGATATCGATATAATACTAAATTGCCCTGCCCTACTACACCTCCAAATACACACACATACACACACACTCGCCAGCATGCCTCTGTCTCTTTTAAATTGCGCTGCAGTCACACGGTAACCCCCCTCTACCCAAACAAGATCAGCAACAAATCACAACCCCAATCTCGTTTTCTGCACGATTTAATATACTTCCAATCAACAATCTAACAAGCACAGACATAACAGTTTTGACAGGGGAAAATAAAGCAGTCATGTTTTATTCATACTCATCCAAATGAGAAGCTTCATGCCAAAGTTCTGCTTTACTGAGCAGATGTTACATATGGGGACATGAGATGAAAGCAGCCCTCATCAGCTTTGTGCATATTCTCACTTGATGTTCAGTCTCGACTGGACTGAAATTTGCCCACTTTTGGACTCAAGAAGCGGAGACGAGAATATTCAATGGGATTAGGGTTTGACAGCGGGAGGCTGAGAAGACAATGAGTCTGGATTAGACCGGGGATATGACAGTCCTCCGAACTTTTTGTCTCATGACTTATCAAAATTCAAGAGGCCCTGCATGTTTTAAAGAGCTTTGTGTTTCTGATGCTTCGCTCTCTTGTGTCTAAAATCCCTGCTCCCTCACTATCTAATAACCTCCCTTACACCTACTGTACTATTCTCTTTCGAAGCTCTGTGTCTATGTCTCCTTCTCCCGTGGGTGATGGTGATATGAGTACTTCATCTCTAGCTATAAAGGATTATATGAGCTTGTCGGATCCTTGACCTCAGGCGTGCAGTCTCAAGAGGGTTCACCGAGAGAACAAGCCGCTATTTGAGATAAATGATGAGAGTTGTTTTACCGTGCATCTCAAGAGGTGGGACTATCCTAACCCCCCATCATGACACGCATGCATATGTCGTCTTCTGAAGCCCCATCCCCCCAGCTGGTTTCTAATCAAGTCTTCCCATGAGAAAGTCACTGACAATGGCTGGAGATCAACATTAACAATGCAGGGCAATGCTGGGTGGTGTGTGGAGGAATGTTCTTTGTGTCTGTGCGTGTATAATTTAAGAAAGTCAAGGCATTTCACCAGTGTCATCTTTTAAACTTATGCACTCTCCAAATGATGCCTTAGAAATATAACAGCTTAAAATGAGCAGCGTATAAAACAAGAGGGGGAAATACCTGCTAATCCCCTAATCTGTGTCTCCCACTTCAAGCTCTTTTGATAATTCCAAACAAACCAGACACATGAAACACATAATTTCCTGTGCGGCAGGACATAGCTTCCAGACATCAAGAATTTAGGCCGCATCCACACGAATATGTCTGTATTTTAAAACGAAACAATCCCAGCACACATAAGTGTTTTAGCACCATTTCAGAGATAATCTCCACCCATACTAACATGGCTGAAAATGCGTATCAGATGACCATTCATGTATCCTGGGCATGTCGATGTAAACAGGAAGCAGGTTGTCTACTCTGTGGCTGGTTGCTTAGTTACAGAAAATACCACAGAGATGGCAAAAAATAAGATCAGAGATTTCTTTACTTGGGCTGATGATGAGGAGGAACTGTTATTAAAAGTAACATGAGTATGATGCCTCTTCTGAACGCACAGCGAGCAAACTCTGGCAGATGGAGCGTGAAGAAGTGTCCAGATATACTACAAACCACAATAATGTTCAGGAAGCCTATCGAGCCCTGAGGGAGCCTTGGAATGACTCGCTGTTGCTCTGAAAATAGGTTGTAAGTGTGCAAAGCTTTGCAAGCATTCTCTCAACAACATATCTTTTAGCCTGTTCGCTAACACACAGAACAGGTTAGAACGTCTTCATTGGGAAAATCTGAAACAATCTGATGTTGGTGGAGGTGTCAGGTGGTCAAGGTGGCGGAAAAACAGACTAGGGGTAATTGGCAAGCAGATTCCACGACATATCAGAGCAGTATCAGGAGGAAGCCATGGAATTGGGAAAGGAGTTGTAGACTTAGCTATGATGTTTTGGCTGGTCACATCATGACTGAGGGTTCCTGGTTCAGACCCAGGGTGGAGGGTTCTGTGCGGAGTTTGCATGTTCTGCCCCTGTCAGCGTGGGTTTTCTCTGGGTACTCCAGCTTCCTCCCACAGTCCAAAGACATGCAGGTTAACTGGTGACTCTAAATTGTCCGTA
>JAPZEB010000022.1:18270172-18282832 GCA_029783705.1 Chaetodon striatus | reverse complement strand
CCACTACATCACTGGTCAGATCTATTGTTTTCATTGAACGATCGATTACTTTCCCAATGACAATATGAAGCTGGCAGAAGGCTGACCAGTCCACTCTGGATAACTTAGAAGAAACAGGTTTTTATTTTAAAATATTTAATTTTGTTTGTTTGTTTTGTTAGACACATTTTTAATCAGTCACATTAATTTCTCTGAATTTAACTTTGATTTTTAATTGAAACATTTCAAGTCAAACACATCAGTGTCCCTGGGTGGCTGAATAATAAATTATGTCAAGAAAACTAACACTAATATTTTATTTTACCCAGAAAATGTGTGACTTTTTGATAAGCTATATGCCTTCTCCCCTTGACAGTCTGATTCCCTGTTTGTGCCTGTTGTTTTTAAATTAATTTATTAGTTTATTTATACACAGAACAGAGTGAACAGAGAAAATGTAAAATATTTTTATCTAATTTATTTTACCAGCAGAACAGTTTCTCTGTAGTTTGTAACTTTGAACTCCAAAGTTTCAGCACCACGGACAGCACAACTGGTGCTCAGGACATAAAAGCTAAAGATTTTCTCTTTTCAAATGTTGTGATAGTCTAAATTTAATGATAATGTTTTTATATTAGATGTTTTCTCCTTTTACTTTCATGTCACCATCACCATACCGACGGGGAGTTTGTTTCTAGTTGCTCTCACTCTGTTAGGCGTTTGATGCATCGTGCGGCTAAGCTAGAGCTCCACTCTAAAATTATTAGACCTAATCATTCATTAACCTCCATTAGACTGATAGGAGGGTAAACCTAACGCCTGATTACATTCTCAGTGTGTGTGGGTATGAGTTTGTGTGTCTGTGTCCATGTGTGCGTGCACACACACACAGTGTGCATGGTGGATGTGTGGGAGTGAAAGATGCTCCCTATACATTTCTCCACACACTGCACATGTCTTTATTGTATTGATACACAGTTAAACAGTTTCCGTGTGTGTGTATATGTGTGTGTGTGTGTGTGCATGCATGTGCAGTGGAGAAGGTTTGTCATTCATTAGAGTGGAGCACAATCAGAGCTAAACTAGCCATGGCGGCCTGACTCATTATAAGCTGAAGGTTTATTTAAAACCTCACACTGCCTCATTCCCAATCCACTCACCACCATATGCATACAGTAATTACACAAGTGAGGAGGAGGAGAAGGTTGGTGAGCTGCTGCTGCTGCTGTGTACGTGTGTGTAGCTGTGTGTGAGCGAAAGAGAGAGAGTGAGCATGCAGGCCTGTGCGTATGATTATTTTTCATTCCATGTTTCGCCTGAGTTCTGCCCCTATAACTGAGGATCTAATCAATCTGCCGGCTATTAAGTTTGTTAATTGATAATGCATACTAATTAGGCCTGGCTCCGTTACCACAGCGACGACGAGAAGGTGATTGTAGGCAGGAGTCCAAATGGACTTTTAAAGCAGGGAGCGTGAGGTGGAAGCCATCAAGCCCGCACATGTACACGCACATGCTCGTGGCTCATACACACACACACACACACACAAACACACACATGCACACATGTAAAAATATGCAGTCAGCATAAAAAAATGTTGGTGGACTGACCTTATTAAGCTGTGTTGACCTATGTCATCATGTGCAATATACATACATCCAGAAAGATGACTTTAACTCCCTTATTCAGTGTTTATAATCCATCGGCCTATTTAATAAATGCTTACAACGCACTACAGTAGTTATACGCAGATGTAAGGACATTTTTTAAATGTTTATTAATATACAATATTTATCAACATGTGTAACGTCTTCTATGAAAACACATTTAATATTATTACAGCGGTGTTTTACTGTATCGTCATCCAGTATCTGTCTCTACACCCGGAGGAGGAGGTGCAGTATACAAATACATTCACTTATATCTGTTTGCAGCTACATTATTATTTGTTATAAACCACTTACAATATTTTTATACACTACTTATAAACACTAAATGTTGTCTGTGAGGGTGTGAGGGTTTACATGTTACCAAAAAAAGTTATTAAGATGGCTTTTATACAGTGTTGTAACTAATGGCTTTGTTACTGCTTAATAAATGTTTACTAATGCATCATAAATGTGTTATTATTATTGTTGTTGTTGTTAATAATAATAGCAATAATAACAATAATGATGATGATGATGATGATGACAACAATAATAAAGAAAATATTTTAAAACCCTTTATTAATTTTGGTAGTACAAAACTACGTACATGTCCTTGACTTAAGTACAAAATCGAGGTCAGTCAGATAGTAATATATAGTTTACTCAATTACACTTATTTGACAACTTGAAGTTACTTTCCAGATTTAATCTATATAACATGATGAGCTTATAGAATCTTATGCAATGTAATGGATAAAACTACACAACAACATATAAAATCAACAACAGTTAAATGCTGCCCAAACATTAAGACATCAGCAACAATAATCCAATAATATCATATAAGCAATGTTGGGGAGAAACTAGTGGCTGTAATTAAACTACAAAATAAATGTAATTGTAATCAGTTACAGTTACTGAGAAAAAATCTGCAATTTAATTACAGTTACTGATCAAAATGTTGGTGATTACAGAGGGGTTACATCTGAATATTCTTTACAGTAAAAGTTTATATGTAGAATAAAACATTCATTCTGTTGCTTTGCATCTTTTTGCTGTGCAAGAATACTTTCTTTTGGCATAGCCTTTTTTCAGTTTCATTGCCCAGTTTAAAACATTTGTTTAAAAAAAAAAAAAAAAAGTAATTAAGATGTAATCAGACAGAGTAGTGATTGGTAGCCTATGACATTTTAAAAGTAACCTTCCCAGCTCTATTATACCCTTCACATGAGCCATTTTTATACATTATGACTACTTTTACATTTTGCTTTGAATACTTGAGTGACATTTTTTGTTACAGGACTTTTATTGAAGTGTTGTTATATTGCAGCATTGTTACATTTGCTTCTTAAGTAAAATGTCCTCTTATATGAGAGTGAGAGACCTGTAGGTTTTTACTAATATTTCAATATTTCAACAACTATTACCAAACACAAAAGACACATCAGCCAAAGGGTTTTTTCACAACCTGGCAACACAAAGCATGTTCTTATTATGGCTTCTGACTGATCTGTAAAGCATTAGTCAACCATTACTTAACCATTTGTCACTAATTACTATATACACCTGTTTTATGAGACGCCTTTATAAGAAAGTGGTACCAAAAAACATTCAGTGTAGTAAAACCTCTGTATTTAACCCCAGTGGCACTGACAGATCCCTATGATGGAAATGTGGTAAGCAACATCATGCAAAAAAACTAAAAAACATTAATTATTCTGCAGCCTGATGGAACAAAGTTGATCTGAATAGCAAAACAGCAATTTCTGTTACATATAGCACATTACACAACACTGATTCAAGTAGCACGTTTGTTTTTCAACCATGTGTGTGTTTGCCTCTGTTTGTCCAGCTCACTGCCTCTGTATTTGTTTTGGCTTTTGTGAGTTAGATATGGACACACACAGAGGCACATGCACGTGCACACACGCACACAAACCATTTATCACCTGCCCAAGACCCTGAATTATTATCTCTGTGGTTCAAGGTCAAGGAGATGCAGCAGGTAAATTGAAGTCGGAGAGGTCAGCGCAGTTTGATCACTCTGTTTCTTCGTGCTGCTTCGGAGAGACAAAGCCTGAAAAAGGAGTGGTGGTGTTTTTATATATGACAGTGATGATAGAGACATTACCTCACTTCGTCTTTGACAGGCAGTATCTCTCCTCAGCTAACCTCAGTCCCTCTGACCCGTGTCACTTCCTGCTGTCCAACAGGAAGTAGTCCCCCTGGCCCACCTTTGCACGTGTTGTCACGCAGAATATGCCTGTCACTGCCACTCAAACGTCACTCTACCTCATTGACGGCGTGCTTGTGTGTGTGTGAATATGTACAGCAGAGGTAGTCAGGGCTCTTCTGTTTGTCTATTTGAAACCTGCTTGGATGTAACTGTGCAGAGGAGGATATTACCCTCATTACCTCATGATGAAGAGCTCAGTAGATGGTCATATCACTGATTTATCCTGCCCGCTTTGTCTGTGTGACTGATGGCGTTGTACACACAGGCCAATCCCTCATCAAACTATTCAGTCTTTGACAGATTGGGCTTTATAAATGAACCAAACATTTTCAGGAAGATTAAATCAACCTTCACAAAACACTTTAATTGAGTCATCTGTATGTTTTCATTTCCTCTTAGATTTTTTTGGGGGGGGTTTGTGTTTCATCCTCCGGGATGTAGATTTCCACCCGAGCCAACCATCTCATGGCTTTGTTAAACCACAGATATGAAAACACAGTTCTGCTACGCTCTCTTCACCCTTCCTCCAACCTCTTATTACTTTTTCTTTGCCTCTTTTTCTTGCTGCGTCTCATCACCGTCCCTTGCTCTGTGTATCTCACACTGTGCATGTATTGCATGCTTTGTGTGTGTGTGTGTGTGTGTGTGTGTATTCACCGAGCACATGGCTGCACGCATGTGCGTATTTGTACTCTGTGAGCGCTGTGTGTGTGTGCGTGCTCGTGTATGTGTGTGTGTAAGGGGGGGCAGAGCAGCCAGCTGGGTTGGAGGGGTAATAAAGAAGGAGAATCAATAGGCCATGCAGTAGAGCCAAGGTGCTGCCATTTATCACACCGCCTCCATGACTTCCATCATTCATCATGCCCAATGAGGCAGCAAATAGGAAAATGACTATTTGTATCAAACACATCTGCACTCATCCACTGAGGTATTTTATTCCCATTAACTCAAAGAGTAGAATACGCCAGTTTCAGCTGCTGCTGCTGTTGTTGCCGCTGTGTTTGTGTGTGTGTGTGATTCTATTTGTTCAGGCTTGTAGTTGTAGATTCATTGGGAACACATTCATGGCTGCTGTTGTTTTTTCCCTGGAAAAAAAAAAACAACCAGAATGTGTGCTGTGAGCCCTCCAATCCCTGTGTTGATGTTTAGCCTTTCTCTCCCTCCCTCTCTTCCTCTTTCTCTCTTTTGACCTGCTGTCTCATTTTAGTCCACATTCCTTCTTGTTTCCAAATCTTCCTCCTTTGAACCCATGGAGTGATAGTGCGAATAATATCTCATGGCTGTAAGGAGCCATTACATTAAGCTTGCCTTTCATTCTCACCTATAAATTAGCCCCGGCGCTGGTCTGCCCAGGGGTTGAGGTGTATATCTGTATGTGTGTGTAGCCTGTAGGGCTGTGGGGTGTAGAGGGGTGGACTGTGGTCATTATGGTCTAATATCCCATGAAATGGTGAAATTATTATGCAGCCTATTTTATGAGCTGCCTGCGAATATTAAAGAAGGATATTTTGTGTGATATCCCTCCCATAAATCAATGTGATTGTGTTTGTTTTTGGCTTGCTTTCTTCCCTCTTAATAAAACCACGCTCGCAGTAATTCAGGGTCTCCGCTGACAGACTCAATCACAAATTTGCTCTCCATGAGCCAAATGTTCTTGTGTTCAAAAAACATTACCTTAAATATGACCTTTTCAGAAACTAGAACCCTTTTGGATTTTTTTTTCTAACTATCCTACATGAAGAGTAAATAAATTAAAATAGAGGTGCAACAAATTAATTCAAACCATTTTGAGAATCTGCCAAATGTTTTGGTCATTTTTGAGGACAGATTGCCAAACATGTGTCTAGCATCTTAAATGCAAAATTTGCTACCTTTTCCCCTGTTTTATATCATTGTAGATTAAATATATGGACTGTTGGTTTTATTGTATTTTGTATTATTTTATTTTATTTCATTTATTTATTTTCTGACATTTCACAGACCAAAAAAATTAATTGATCAATTGAGAAAATAATTCACAAATTAATTGATAATAAAAAGCATTATTAGTTTACATAAAAAAAGTAAAATGTTGGCTTGTGGTGGAGCAGCTAAGTGCTCACTTCTAATTATAAGTATGGCATTTAAACACATTAAAACACATTTGCATGCAGTGCATGCCTGCAAAGGGGGAAAAAAATTAAGCTGACAATCACAAAGAAAAAACAAAACCTAGATATTCTTGGAAAAGTGGGTAAGACACAGCCAGTAGACTACAAACACACACACACACACACACACATACACACACAAGCACACTTGGCATGGCGAGATAAGACTATACTAATCTTCATTGCTGCGGCTTTGAAGGAGAGTGTAATGTACCAAGGTCACTTAACACATCTATCTCCCAGACATTCATCAGTGCTCTTAGCGTCTCTCTTTTACTGCTTTCTGATATACGGCTCTCAGCGGGCTAAAGCCCTTACATGAGGAGGACACACACTCCACCACCACTATTACCAGGTGGAGCCTTCATGTAATATCTGAGAAACACCTCAGAGGTGAAGTGTCTTACTGTACCCGAGGTTTGGCCTCTTGAACTCATTTTTTAAATTCTCATTAACTTTTGAAACTACAGATATTTCTAATAATGTTAATATGTGTGAACGGGGTATTTCCTCTTTTTTTGCAGAGCTTATTATATTTAATATTTGATATGCTAGAGGTGGACTGTGTAAAAGGCAACTAGGGTTAACATCATTACCTACTCACAGCCTCATAATCATTACTGATTGGACAAATTTCTAAAATTACCTTCTTTATTACCAATTACATAGAACACTTAGCTTTCTCAATATCAATCAGCACACTGTGATAATGCATAATTAAGTCTCACAGACCAATCTGGATGAATTATCTAATATAAACCTAATGACAAAATCAAAGAGTTCTTAATAAAACCCTACAGCCATATTGTTTGTTAACTGATGGAAAATGAAAAAGATAACCGTGGAGCTTCTGCTAATGTTTAATAAATCACTGATCAGATGTATAAAGCAAATTCCATTACAGAGCTTTCACCATCAATGTATATTTTTATTCATCCCACTGCAGGGATATTTTAATTTCTGATATATTTCTTTACTTTTATGGGTTGGGATGAATATTAATCAAGATGATTTGTTTAATATAATCAATATTATTTTATTTGCATGGCATGCATCTCTGCAGCATTTCCTGCAGAGAGTACTGTACAGCTCTTGTGTTCACCCTGAGTGCGTCTCGAGCGCACATGGAGACGTGACCGTGCCCTGCGCGCCCCCGCCCTGCTTCCTCTGGGAGCCGAGGCAAAGTCACCCACCGCAAGGGGATGGCTTTCAGATTCATAAAATTCATAGAATTTTTCACAAATGGATGAACACAATTTCCTCCCAATTTCCTCATTATGCAAATATGCAAAATATCAAATCTAGACCAATTAGGGACAGCTACAGCTTCAAATTTACCGGTTTAAGCCGTAATTGCAGAAACCCTCAAATAATTACGCGGCTAATTGGGAATATTTGTGACAGATACAACAAATTCTCCCCACAAATTACATTTCATCCGAGGGACCACCGCGCCCCAGTGAAATCCTATCGAGGTCTAATTTCTCTTACATAATGAAAGGAACTGAAAACTTGTTATCACATTTGAGCACTACGCTGCTTTGTAATGTGGAATGATCAAATAAATTAAGCTGAAATTCATACATATTTCTCTAATCTCTTTCAAAGGCACTTTATTTGTAAAGGAAATAACTCCGGGTCGTTCCAATATGAGCCATAATAGGCAGTTAGAGCGCACGGGGAGCCCGGGAGAGGCAGAGTGCATACAGGACGCTGGCATTTCCAGATGCACGAGGAAGGAAATCACGCAGTCACCTTCAAAACTTAAACAGCTTCACGGGTTGGGAGGTTTGCTGGAGCTGTCTGCGTCCACAAAGCTCTGGTTTGTCTTCTGTCTCTCCGGGACGCATCACCTCCTCACAGGTGACCCTCTCCAAGGTCACCAGGCCATCTGTGGACGACGCACACACCCACCAACACACATACACATTCACACACGCTCACGCACGTCGATACACACGCACATACACGCTCCATAAACGCCTGGCGCTGAAATGGAGCTGGTCTATGTAAACAGGCAGTGCGCCGGCGGAGCGTATCTGCGCCTATTTGTCAGAAAGCCTCATAAATACGATCGCTCCTGATATCTCCATTTCTCCGTCCCGCCGGACATTTTACAAATGATGAGCACAGATACAGACAGCAAACGCTCCAGTGTTTGTTTTCCAATTCATTTAGGCAAAATATTAGCAGTAAAAATAAAGGTAAAGAGGGTACAACTTATTTTAAAAATGCGTAATTTATTTCTAACAGCCTACAAGCTTTGAATTATTAACTGTCTACAATTGTCTACAAAGGCACTGGCTTGGTTAAGAAAATGCCTGCTTGTAAAATTTCTACTGGGTTATAATTACAGTATGTGGTTGAACCTATAGCCTCAGATTTTGTTTCTCACACATTTTCACATTACAAAATCTAATTTCAAATTTCCCAGTAGTCGCCTCATTTTGCAAATGATTGCAGTTAAATAAGACGGCTAAGGAGTTTGGATACACAATATCATTTACAACAGCAGCACCCAAGGTTCATCAGTCATATCTCTTAAATTTACAGGACCCACTTTGTGCAAGTGTAATCATTTTGTCAGCCAATGAATCCAGGTGCCTCCTAACCTTTAAAAAGTGCCATGATTTCTTCCCAGTTTGCGCTATCAATCATTTTGTTAGAGAAGTTGTCACTTTTGTGGGCTGGTGGATATCTCATTTTGTTTAGGGGGGGAAATCCCTCTTCAGTTATGTGATGATGAAAGCGACCCATCTATTTGAGATAAAGGCTTACGCATCAACTGTGTTATTTACTGACAAAAAAAAGAAAACAAGAGTGTGTACGCGTGCGTGTCTGAGTGTGTGTGCATTGTTTATATATAAATTCATGCAGGTGTGATTGATGAAAGGACAAAATGTTGGCACCGGGGACAGGAAGTGGACCCGGCCGGGGAAGACTGAGGTGTGCTCTGTTTCTGTCACATGGAAACCCAATTCATCCCTCCCCTCTCCGCACATTCCCACAGCACCGCAGTCTATTTCAGTCTGTTTGTATGAGTAATCCTATGACCCCACTACCTCCCTCCCTCCCTTCCCTCCCTCACTCACACCTCAGTCAGACCCGTTTATGCTGTGATTTTCTGGACACGACCGTCACTGACACCGGATAGATGAGGCTAATCTCAGCCGCAGGCAGACTGTCAGGCAGCTTTGCTGAGGCTCTGGGTGTAAAATGGCGCTCGGCTGCCCTGCGCTGTTTTTTCTTCCTCTGCCTCTCCCCTCTTTCTCTCTGTCTGTCAGTCACTGGGTGACCAGAAAAATAGGAACACCTGTACGACGGCATGCAAAACTAACTCACTCCAAATGCATAGTTATTGCTGAAACTACTATTCAGGTGCAGGGGCGTAGACGCATATGAAAAGAGGAGCTGGGGTTGGGCCAAACACTTAATTTCCTGCATTCTGGAGAAAATTTCTGCACCAGTTTATGGTGGAGATGTCTTTAATTTAATCAAAATAAAAATCCTCTGCTACTTTAATGTTTTTGTTGGGGGTGGGAGACATGTGCATGCTCTAAATATTGGGGGGCCTATGGAGCAGCACAATGGTGATAAACTTAAATAACGCAGTGAAATACAGCGAATTATCAGCTGTAACAACACCTGACAGTGTCAACAACCATTAATACTTCGCCTATAGGTTTCACAGTTTCATTACATTTCACAGTTTTTGTCACACACGCAAACACTTGCAATGACGTGTGCATGCAGCCCCTGTGTGTCTATGCAAGAGAGGCTGTGTCATGTGATGTGCAAGCCCATGTGTGCGTGCATGCATGGTTACGTCTGTGCATGCATGTGATTGAGTGCGCGCGCGCCCATCTCTAATGCCCTGTTAATTGCCAGACAGTGTTCCCACACACACCTCTGCTAATGTTCCGCTTGCTATTCAGTCTGCGGCCTGCCTTCCGCCTGCCTGTCCTCCTCCCTCTCCCTTCGGTACGGATTGTTCCGTTACAATAGCAGCCTCATGCACTAATTAGCTTACCTCACCAGAATTGTGATCAGATTCTTGTAAGATACACGCGCATTAATTGCGAGAATCCATTTTTGGGAAGACATGCAAAGACATTTTCACCAGTGGTCCAGAGTGGGAGTTAACAGGACCCGTGTTTCAGTTACCTGCGTGTACAGCCTCAGCACCTTGGACAGCGCCTGAGGACTCAGCTCAGGTGGTGCTGAAGGAAAGCAGCCTCCCTCACACCTTCCTCTTCCTCGATACAGCCCAAAGTCTTCTAGTTTTCTTTAATCACGACAATTAGAGCCAATATTTTCCCCCGGACCCTGACAGACGTTGCTTGTAAGTCTCTTTTCTCTCCGAGCGTGCCGCCACTCTCATTACACACGCTGATTAAAGCATAGATTAGCCAGCAGTGGCCCTGTGCGCTCCTCACCAGCAGCTCGCTCAATATCAATTAGAGGCTGCGCCAAAAGCAGCATGTCCACCGGTGGCCCTCCGTCTCCTGCTTCCAGCCTCCTCACAGCGCTTTAAAAAATAGTAGCCCAATAATAAAATAGAAAAGGGAAAATGGAGCGGAGTAGTGGTATGGGATTGGGGGGTGGCAATCATCAACCGTGAGGGAGAAATGAGAAAGGACAGTTAAGGCAATGTTCATCAGATGGCGCCTCGGCTGTACTCTAAATAACACGTAGGCCAGTTTTATGCAGCCGCACATCTGGGTGGTATTTGTAACCGCACCTCCGAGGTTCAAATCAAGAGGCGAAATAAAGGAAAAGTCACTTAGGCCTATTAGTCAAGGCAGTGCAGCCTACCTCTGCGGAGTTCATTTTGGGAATAATGAATAGTATGTGGATACGGAATGAAAAGCCTCTCAACCCAGCGTCAGTAGGTCGTTCCGGCTTGGAGAGAATTAATTCACATTTCTCCTCTTCTCTGACCTCCTTGGCTCGGTATAGAAATGAGGCTAATGACGTCTGATTTCATTTATTGACTACACTAGTAAAGATATTTCTGTCTAACCTTATTGATTCCATATCTTAAATCTGCTTTTATTTTCAGAGGAGTGAAAATGTTTGGATGTAACAGGCTCACTCGCTTCAATTAGGCCTAAATGGTATCTGTGTTAATGGGGGTTTCTTTATTTTTGAAGCACTGGAAACAATTTGTGCAAGTGTAAAGATGGTAAACTGTTGGATTATCTTCCTTGTTTACAAAGTTGATACCATGCTAGGGCGTAGGTTTCGTTTCTAAATTGAGGGGGAAGGGGGGATAAAGAGGGATTGAGGGTCCTCCACCAGAACATTTTGAGCATAAAACGTTTAATTTGCTGTATTGTGGTGAGTTTTTATGCACCAATTTTTGCCTTTTCTGCATTAATTTATGGTGTAAGATGTCTTTTAATACAATAAATCTGCACATATGATGTAATGTCATTGACTCTGCAATAATTTATCAGTGATGGAAGTTGTTTTGGGCACAATGGCTCCACACAAGACACACACTGGTAATCCAGTGCACAGTTTGGATCATTTAAAAGAAAGCACTGATTTAAAAAAAAAAAAAAACATTAATGGTTCGCCTATAGCATTTCATGCCCGTTTATGACTGGAATAAATTGTTGAGGGTCACTGTGTGAAATTTTCAAATATAATTGACTGTCATGCAACAGCAGAAGCCTTGATTGGCTCTTTAGAGAGAAACCCTCCGACGTCCCCGACCTATTTATCCACAATAACCATGTGGTAAATACAGTGTTGCCCCCCTCCCGCACAACCTTCAGTGTCCACTAACAGACAGCCTGTCCAATTAAAAGTGGCCATCGATTATAGATAGCTGCCTGCTGGCATATGAGGGAGACAACGTTGGATGCTATGCCACTGCCAATACAGGCCGCGGTTAGCCATGAACTAACCAGAGCTGACACCAGCATATTAGATCTGGACTGGGTTAATTCACCTGCAGTTGGCCCCTGTGTTGGCTCCATAGCGCGGCGGTTTACCTGCCCAGTCTAAATGCTGATCATTAAGTTGCTTCCAGCAGCCATGATTGGTGCAGAGGGGCTCATATCATTGATTAAAAAGGAAAGGCTGATATCGCAGTTATTTCAGCTCCTTCCCTTTTTCTCCCAGCGGTCAGGCTGCAGAGGTAACACACACATTTAAGATCAAATCACTGAGCAGTGTGCGGAGCAATATATCGGGCGAGCATTCCTACATGCTTTATAGGCTATTTAATGGCATTTTGTCATTTTTAATACGAGTCCACAGCGAGAAATCGTGTCACACACCTCTCTTGCAATTTCTAAATAAAAACCTAAAAGATCACTTTTAGTTAATAGCGTGAGGCTGTGAGAATATGACAGCACTAATTTGTATGTCTGTGCTGAAATGGGCCCTGGGCTCATAGTTATCCCTTGTTATTGTGTGTTAAAGCCTCTTAACCTAATTCCAATTTTTCCCTCTCCTATTTTCCAGCAAGCTGCTTTTCCATTAACTTTGGGAAAACACGGTGGCAGGTCCATTTAAAAGAGCCCGTGCCCCACCCTTCCCATAAGCGCCTCAGCTCAGGAAAATAAGAAATTAAGAGCAGGGCCCATTTCATCATCAGCCCCTGTCTCTCTCTCCCTCTCTCTCTCTCTCTCTC
>JAPZEB010000022.1:18242529-18253856 GCA_029783705.1 Chaetodon striatus | reverse complement strand
ACTCCTGTACTACACCTTTAAAATTTGCCTTACTGGGTGCTTAAATTCTTCTTATTATTGTCATTATTATAACCTTAATTTAAACAGCTAGCTCTCTTTTACAAGGACGCCCTGATTACGTACATAGAAAACAATAAAAAGCACACAAAAATCACAGTATACATCAACAAGTTATAAAAAAAATAAATTACTCTAAAGGTTACAATATGTATGGACAAAAACATCAGCATAAGGAAAAACAGCAGTTCACAGAAAAACACAAGTATTCAAACTGCTCTAAGTCAGTCAAACAAGATTTTAATTAAATTTAGATTAGCATATCTAATTTTACAAGACTGAAAATGGTTATCGTTGGTAGCTTGTTCCAAATAGTGATGGCTCTGTACATTACTGATTTTAATACTGCATCTGCTCTGGGGTTTTATTTAACTAGTACACCCCCGGTAAGCTGCCTGGTAGTGTGACTATGTTGGTCTAAGGGCTGGGCATTATATATGTATTATATTTATACTGTAATATGAAACTAGATATCATCTTAGATTTTGGAAATTGTAATTTGTGTTGTCTTTTCCTGTTTTTTTAAGGTTGCATTGTCATAAAGTGATGTCATTCTCTAAACTTACCAGACTGTTGTACCTGCTGTGTTATTTGCCTTTACACACTTAGTCATTATATCCACATTACTGATGATAATTTATCAAAAATCTCATTATGGAAAATACTGTGTAAAGCACAGTAGTCAACCCTACAATACTGTCGCAATATCGTTAGCAAGGTATTTGGTCAAATCTAATGTGATATTTGATTTTCTCTTTCATGGATGGATTATTGAAGGGACCCAAAGTGTCAGGCAGTTCCTCTAGCCTTCACGTGCAAAATGTCACTCATATTACCACATACAAACCAGGAAGAGACTCAAAATGTCCTCAAAGAGATGCAAAGAGACACAAAGTGACTACAAAACAGAGGCAAACCCCACCACAAAGTCTGTGTCTTGCTTCTTGTAGGAGAGGTTTTGCACATCTGTGCCCAGGGGCCCACAGTCTCATAATCCGCCCATGTTCCCCACATTGCCCAGCCCTAGCTGGTCTCACATAATTTACTACAGGCAATTTGGTTGTTACCTAAAACACATATTCCTAAAGAAACTCATCAGATTGCATGCCAGCCTATTCTCAACTCTGAGTCGTGAGAGACTGGCATGCGTTCTCTCTATTCTCTGCCTTCGCACCTAACAAGCAGGGCAGTGTGAGCCTCGCAGCCTTATTCTGAGCTATTTGGAGCTTAGACCGATCTTTTTTGTTGCACCCGACCAGACTGCTGAGCAGTAATCAAAGTGAGATAAAACTAGTGCTCGTGTCACCAGCACTTTAGAGGCAGGGGTAAGAAAAGAGGAACATCTTCTAAAGTATGATATTCCTCTACTTATTTTCCTAACATTTTCTCTCTGTCTGAGAATGCATGTGAAGAACAGGTAAAAAAAAAAAAATCCACCTTTTACACTGTCAAGTCTTTTGTATTTACACCCAAGAGTTCAATAACAGGAGCGGCTTCTGTCGCCTGCCGGGGTTACATGAGTGTGTCTCATTATGGACTGGCTATGCTTATTTCCTTGCTGCGAGGCCACAGAGTCTGCGGGTGAATAGACAGCCCGGGGCAAAGCTCTGTCAGGACACAATGGGCGACAACAAAAGAACTAATTAGCAATCAATTACCAACGTGTTTCTGTCCTGCACCTTTTATCTGGTTAGAGTGTAGAGCAGGTTACCACTCAACATGTCCCATTCATACACACACACACACACACACACACACCACCTGCCGCCTGTGTGTGTGCGGCAAGTGTGTGTTTTTGGTGTATTTGGATTATTGCAGGGATGTATGTGGTAGCCCAGTGATAGGAGGTGTAACGCAAAAAAGAGTCTCTGTGAGATAAAGGTGAAAAATCCTCAGCTCGATCCAATTTGTGTCTGTAGAGGAAGTTGTTTTTTATTGTGTTTGTGCCATACAGTGTTATTGTTAAGATAGTTGTTCATTAGCGTCGTCTGTGACACAATCAGTCTCTAAACTCTCCATTGTTGTGTCTCATTGCTTCTGTTCATTGTTTTGATTGCTTGTAGTCGATCTAAGTTCAGACTGAAGAGGAAATTTCTTGCATTAAAAGAATTTTCAATCTACAACTTCATAAAAACCAACATAGATTAAGTAGATTTAGCGTTAACCTAATTTGGGCATGTGGCATGCTCATTTCAGCATCTCCCTCTCCACTGCTGTGCAACACACACACACACACATATACACACAGATACACAGTGACATCTGGGGGGAAAGTGTGCTGTGAGGAGGCTGCGAGTGCCTCTCATGATAACAACTCTGCATCTCAACAACCTGCATCCATCATCATCAACACTAACATCTGCTCTGAGCCTCAGCCTTAAATCTCTTTCTACCCCCCCCAACCCCTTACCTCCCTCTACTCTTCACCTCCTCTCCCTCTTTCTTACTCTCTCCTTTTCTTCTTCTGCTTCTATCCTGGCCATCTTTTTCCCACTTGAAGCCACGGCAGCTGCCTTTTTTTTTTTTTTTTTTTAACCACTCCGCTAAATCTGATTTGACTCCCATCCAAACCCTCTCATCTACAGAGTATGTGTGGATGTGTTTTCGTTTCAACCACCCTTAAAATCAATATTTAATGATGATGTTATCAGTGCTTTTATGTGTAATTTAGCCAGAGTGTCAGTATGAATGAGACACTGTCAGCTTTATGGCGTCAGGCATTTATTTTCTGTTAATGGGTGCTCCTGGTGGTATACAAACCAAAACCCAGTGGACGTCTGATGGATATGTCTGTTTCATTTCTGTTTACGCATGCATTCACAGCTATGTGTGCATGCATACACTACACATTCAGTTGATTATATAAGCATTTGAAAAGTATGAAACTTTGCCATAAATGCTCCACTTCGATGTGATATTTCTTGCTTTATAGCCCCAGAATAAGACAATGAATAAGGCTCTGCATGTGCACTGGTTTGATTTTAAAATATAATCAGTCAAAGCAGCTGTGTGTTTCAAAACAAACTGCATCGCCTGATTCTGACATTTTCCCAAACCATGACAATTACTTCACCTCTCCAGCTCTGGGAGCCAACATTGTTGAGAGGCAATAATCATGATAGTTTTCTCAGTCATTTTTCTCCCAATAACAAGCCATTTTTAATCCAATTAGGAGTGCTAACGTGAGAGGCATAATACCACGGCCCCTGGGACAGATGAGAGAATATGCAGGACATTTATCCCGACAGTCAATATTGGATTTCTCACTAAGCAGCTGTGCCTGCTCTCTCTGACATTCTCCACCTCTGCACAGTGATCCGTCCTGATTAAACGGGCTTTTCTACTTTATCAACATTCATTACATGACCTGGTCATGCATGGCCTCGGAAAGCAGGAGCAGCAAAGTTACATGCTTCACGTTGGGGTTTTCCTGCTGCACCTCTTCCTTGAATTCAACTGTTACGTGAAAGATGATACATCTTTTGGATCTTAGATGGTGTTTTACACGAGCAGATAGGTGTGTTATGGTATTCCCCAAAAACTTTTCCTGTACCAGACTGACAGGCTGGATGTGTTTTTACATGTTGAACCTGAATGCAGGTGGCTAAACTAGTTTTGTGTTACAAAACTGTTGGCAACAACATCCAACTGTTTTTCGACTTCATTTCCTGATTTTAACCCCATGATCATAACTGAATTTTAGGCCTGGAAAAGTCAGATTTCTGCTCATAGTTTATGTGTTATTCAGTTCACTCACCTCTGCTAAGATACAGAGAATATAATTTCTTGTGCAACCCTTCACAATAAGAAAGCAACAAAGAGCTGTCACTGCTTTGATGCCAACGACAGCTAAACATTGCCACCTTGTGGTGGCTGTGAAGGGTCACACTACTGTGCTTTTTTTTTTATTCATTCATACAATTAATTATTTATTTTTTAAAAATCTAGACAGATGGTCGATAGATTTTTATCTCATCTCGGCATCACTTAATGAAATATGTCTGTTAAGTCTACAGAGAATCATACAATTATTGTTCCATCAAAACATGGCTAATAAAAGGCAGAAAATGCATGAAAAAGAGGGCTGCTGTTTATAGCTGATTGCAGTCGATACATTTATGCAGTGCACTGAATCATTGTCATTGAGTGCATTGATTATGTGGACTAATCAATGTTTATTAGGCAGGATGAGACTGGCCAGACCACAGTGGAGGCTGAATGATGAAGGAACACATTTACTGAGTGTCAAAGGCCCACCCACCTGCCCTGAGCAGACAGGTTTCAGAGTTTGAGGGAACTTCAGCCAAGGAACTTATGTTTGGGGACAACATACAGTTGTGAACGTACCAGATCAGTCAGAACGGAGTTAAACAAAGTGGATTCTGCTTCCAGTTTAAGAAGCTCTAGTGAAAGTTCAGTCAGGAAGACAATACTTTTCATGCTCAGGCTGTAAGTTTCTCCCTGCCATTCACTCCTTTCATGCATGCTCACTCACTATCTCTAGTTGTCATTCTCTGGGATAGGTCAATTGAGTCATCAGCTGATTTACAATCAACCAATAGCATAGCGACACACCTTCTCTGTCAGCCTATCATCTTACTGCTCCTCATTTGAAATATGGTTCTTTCTCTGCAGTGCCCTCTACCTTCCCATCACGGCCTAGTCTTTACAGTTTCATCAGCCTCATTCGCCTCATCAGCCTCATTCGCCTCAGCGGTCAGCAGCCTCAGAGTCATCAGCCACCACCACCACCAGTGTCTGGACTCCACGAGGGCATACCTAGCCACTGCTCAGATGTCCCTCAATCACAAAATATTTCCTTCTGGTGTTCAAAGACTTCTGTTAAATCTTAATCAGCACAAATCATCGCTCATATTCCGTATCAGATATCATCTTTACTCCATTCCTCTGCCTCTCCTGATTGAAATACAGCAGGAAAGTCAGCTCCTCTACAAGGATGCACAGTTAGGAGTACAGTGGCCTCCGCTGAACTGAATGTCTGCATTTGTCCAGGATTTAGATAACTTGTGCAAAAAGAGGAAGAGTTTGGTTTAAAAAAAATAAGTGCTGCAAATGCATTAGTCCTATCCTTGTCTGCTGCTGTTCCTCTGACTTAAGAGGCCTAATGAATGAAAAGGGCAGTGGACTCTTTTTGGCACAGGTGCACACATCCTTCCTTGCACTGGGTACCAGAGTCCAGAGTATGTTGGCTAACACGTGCTTCAGGACGCCGCTGACACTGCCATGGATAAAAGCATCAGACAGGAGCCTCCAGATGCAAAGAGGCAGTTGATGGTCTGCTGTTTTTATCCCAGTAATTGGTGACTGCCTGCAGCTGGAGGAATGATTTCTAAGACATGAACTGAAAGGCCGCAGACTGCCATGTAGGAGCGAGGCTTGGGCGGTATCTCTTTTTTCATACCTTCCTAACATTTCACCACGGTAAACAGTATATAATGATTTTTTTTTTTTTTAAGTAAAAGCTAAGCTACTGGTGATAGAAGTCATTGTAGCATATATGTAATTAGCCTGCTTGGATAAGTCTTGCTACGTTTAAATACTTATGGCCCATAAAATAATTACTAGATAGAAAAAGAAGATGAAGGACCTGATAACACTTGTTATCGAATGCTAATTCCTCAGTAGGCTGAGCTGAGATGATGTGTGGAATAAAATCATGTGGCTGCTTTTGTAGCTGGAAGAGGTCATCTCAAGATGAAGTCATATGTGACAATACTCCTAAACAGGGTCAGAGGTATTTTTCTTTTTTACTAGACATGTAACGTTATCCCCACCACTCACTGGTGCGACTTCCACCAGTAGACACTGACCTCTGGTGGCACCAGCTGTGCACTACATCACCTCAGCACAGCATCTCTGGATCAGTTTAATAGAAAGACGTCTATATTTTTGACGGGACTGAAATCATACCTTTGGGATTTCTAAATACCTCGATACCACCCAAGACTTTAAGAAGTCTCCTGAGACTTTGTGTGAGCCGGTAGAAATGCTCCTAAATCATTTTAACCCAGCAGATTTAACACTACGCTGAAGCAGGTTTGTTCTCACTGAAATCATTTGTCATTTGTTTCCTCTGACTAACCCGTGCATGACAAGCGAAAAACATGTCACTCTGATATGAATTGTTTGTTTGAAAGAACAAGTCATTTTACAAGAGAGGATGTTCAATAGCATCCCATCATAATTAATTTTAACTTTGTCTTTTAGGATGCAGCTTGAGCGAGTAAGTAATGAGTGAGCTATTAGGACCAAGCACATGATGATAGACTCCAGTTGGATTCACAGATATAAATGTACTGTGGTGATTTTTGACCAAGTGTTTCCTCACCAATCAGTCGAGCAAGATTGGAGTTATATTTTTAAACAATGATTTCACTCCCTCAGCCTCTTTAGTTACATTTTGGGCCCCTGCAGTGTGTGATGGCATCAGTCTGTCTGATTGCATTTCCTTGAGAAAAAGAGGTCCCCTGCTGCTCCAGAACAATTATTCCACAGTGCACTCTGTAATTATACTATTATGTAGAATTATTCTCATCATCCGCATGCACCATCAATCACCACTGCACAGTTTGCAAATGTGTTTGTTGCTTTACCAGGCCAAAGACAGCAAATAGCCCAGGATGTTGGAGCGGATCTTTCCAGTATGCACTATGAACAGAATCAAGGTTTGACCAGTAGTCCATAGTTGAAATAGGAAGGAGTGTGACAGACATTAGACAAGCTTACAAGACCATTTTTATGAAGGTATATTTTGTATATCCTGTTATTTATGACCTTAATATACAGCATGTCTGACTGACCCATGAATGCTTTGTTATAATTTACTCTGACGACATAATGTATGAGACAAAAGACTTTAAAAGCAAACCAAACAAACAGGCATCAGATGGGAGTCACCATGCCTCCCCTGAAGAACTCCGTTGGAAGGTAATTAAAAGAAGAGTGTGTTATCCATCGCTCCTCATTAATGCACTTTGAATTAACCACTTTCAGGGGAGAGCAATGGGGAGGAGGGGACAAGGGAGAAAATCTATGCAGGCTTTAAAGTAATCTCTCTCTGTCAGGTCGGTCCAAACGGGGAGGGTCGGCTCATTACGGCCCCCACAGGAGATGAATGGGTCAGTCAGGCAGTAAAGAGAGCTGGGCTGGACCGCTGCGTTGACGGACAGATCCACACAAGTAGTGTGTGCGTGTGTGAGGGAGTCAACACACACTGAACAACAGAGCAAAAATACTTAACTCTATGTGCTATCTTTGGCAGGGAGCAGGTGTGCAGAGGGAGGCTGCATGCTGGGATACGAGGCAGGGTTAAGACGCTAATGTCTGGAGTCAACAATCATTGTGATTTAACTTTGACCACATGCAGGGCTGAGTGGCACATCTGGCCAGCTGAGGCAAACATCACAGACACAGAGGGCACTCCAAATCACACTACTTAAAATTTCCTGAACTGCTTCAGTCCTGATGAGCAGAAGTAGCTGCATTTTTAAGAAAATTGTGGGTGTAGTTCTTGATTCCCACTGTAATGTGTGCATATCTTGCATTGTAATGAACCTCAGATGCCTAAAAGTGAAACCTGTTCCTACAAATGCCACCAGATGGTGTTGTAGTCTTGTGTGTCGTTGATGCAGAGGCAGCTGGCACTTGGATTTATTTTAATAATGAGGACATGGAGCATCCTCAATTAAAAATCATATTATAATTAATCATAACTGAATTTCATGCTACATTTTTGGCAACATCAGAGCAGGGACGTTTGCCAACATTTGTATGCCAAGCAAAATTCACTTAGTCTAACAGCTTATTTAATATGTATGCGTTTGTGTGTGTTTTTATGTCACATATTAGCAGGATACTTTTCTATGCTGTCATGTTCTCTTTATGTACTTGTTTGGTGATCGTATCTGGCTACTGTTTTCTTCAATGCGAACAGAAATTCGGAACATGCACAGAGAGTTCAGCTCTGGGCAGCACAGCATGTTCCTTCATTCATTCAGGATTTTTTAGTGAAAGGGTGGGGGCTGGGTGAGTGAGAGAGTGGGGGGATTGTGGGGTTGTGATATGGGGAAGAGGGGTTAGATATGATTATATTAGATCAGATTAGAAGATGAACTCTGGGAATAGACCAGCATAATGCGAATTGATATATCTGTTCATCATTCAGAGCGGTGTAATGAGACTGTGTGGAGTTACTTGTTCATTAAAATCTATCGATTCATTTAATAAATTGGATTTAAACAATTACAATATGTATCACAGCACCACATCACACACATCACAGGATTTGTGTGAAACTGCCGAGGGACGAGCACTTGTAGCACATGAACACACATGCACACGCAGCATGTAGCATTTTGCCCAGCATTTTCCTTTTCCTCTGCTGTCATTCACATTAGCAAAGCACACTTCTGCAGCGAGACACTGGCTAATAGGTTCAGACATCTTCTCCACACGAGGACTTTGTAAGACAACTAATTATTATCACTGACCACTGGCTTTTAAATGAAAGTAATACACCTTGAATAGGTCATCAGTATTGTGAGACAACAGGGGCTGTTCGACCAAATGTTATTCATTATGTTCATTATTGTTTTGGTTTGTTTTTATTTAGCTTGTAGTCCTGTGTGTGGCGTCACAGACCTTCAACACTCTGAGAAAATGTCAGCTATCATTAGCTTAAGATAATTGCGAGCCAGAGATTCACACATTCTCCCGTCTTCATTTCAGATGAATGAGAGAAAGTGTTGGCTGAAGTGTGTATGGATGCTGACAGGATGATCTTCATCTCCTCCACTCGTAGTCTGACCTTTCACAAAGGCAGCATGGACACAAACGATTAGTCTCATCTAAATGAATTTGCTGTGTCACTGCAAACCAAATTACATCACAGCTTTTCTCTCTCACACTCTTTCTCAGTTTCTCCTTTACGTTCTGGTCCTTTTTGTTCTTTGAGTTGTGCTGCTCCTCAGTGTGTTCTTGTTTTGCCAAACAGATATCATTAATACTCTGCTTTTGAATACAGCTGTATATTTGAATACTTTGGCTTTTGGGTCTCACTAGTAGAAAAACACCCAAGTGGAGCTGGGAATTTCCCCCAGGGAGATTTTTTTTCCCGTTTATGACAACTTTATGCATTTTTTTCAAGCCATTTCAAGCCCACAGTGCCTAAAATCTGTACATCATTTGATAAAAACATCATAAGCACCAAGGAAAAAACATCCTGCAGAGCCTATATCCTATTTTATATCCAATTGTTCTCCAAATTTCACTCTTAAACCATAACACAACAAATGTTGAGGATGATTCATTTTCACTCCTGCCATCTAAATCTGATGTTACTGTTTTTAAGGCACACATCACTGGTAGAGCAGGAATTTGGCATAAATCTTGAAACCTACTTTTGTTATACCATGCTGGAGTAGTGTTGACAGAATGAATGTTTATCTGACAGATCAGCTACATTTGAATCCATACCATAATAATCTGAGCTGCTCTAACTGTAAATCAAGGATCTCTAATGTTGCAAAGTAAATGTGGTATTCAATACTTTGAATTGAATTTCAGGTCTACAGAAGAATATATACTCAGTTATATTTTACTTTTTAAGGGAATAGCTTAGTTGGATAAACAACACAAGCATATATTCAGGGGCATCATAATGGGGGGACAAGTGGGACTGATTCCCCAGGGCCCCAGTGGGAGGGGGGCCCTCAAAAAGCCTGGAATGAAAAGTTTGAATTTGTTTGCAATGTTTTATTTCAAATGGATCGGTGCCATAACTATATTAAAATTGGATAAATGAATTGGTTGAAAGACTGAACTATGTATAAATGATAATAGTTGAAGCTCTCTGAGCCCCCCCTTACTCCCTTAAAGATGCAAAATAGGTTAGGATCAGTTTAGTCTACCCCTGTGTTAGCATTTGTCTCTACATGTAGCTACAGCTGAGTGATTGATTGCTCAAGCTGCTGGAGCACACTGTCATGTGAATACCCTAGTAAGGGAAATGTGGGTTCCAAAAAAGAAAAGAAAGGAGAGAGAAAGAAAGCAAAGTGAGTTTGTGATCAAAAATAAAAATGATAAAAAGGTAAAGGTGACATGGATCAAGACAGAAAGGGTGGGGGGCCCTTAAGGACTGTGTATGCATAGGCCCCAGAATTTGGTACTGCACCCCAGGATATTACCTGAATGACAAAGGTGACAGTATTTTAAAAACCCTTAAAGTGTGCCAGTGGTCAAATGTTACCTGAACAAGTACTTACGGACATGCAAAGAACAACACAACACACTTAACAACCAGTCCTTGGTGGGAATGAAACATGTGGGCCCTCAAAAATGTGGTTAATTTTGCAAAATAATAATAATAATAATCATTAGCAATACAATAGGATCCTTGCACCACGTGCTGGGTCCCTAAAAATACTCTATGACGTTGTATTTGTGGATTGGCTCTTGCTGCCACAGTATCGATCCACCTGCTCTCAACTCTTGGTTTAGACAGACAGACGACAAAAACTTCTGCATGATTTCTCTTTTAATGATGAAGACGGTCACAAGTCAGTGACCACAGAGCAGACAGAAGGAAGAGAGGAGGAGGAGATAAAGGGTAAAATAAGGTACAGCTCCATGTGCATCACTGGAGACAGTCTGAACTTTTTCCAGGCGATCCTTGCTTCCTAAAAAATACTGTTTATAACAGACGAGTTGAGAAAAACAAACACTATGATACACAATGAATATTGATAATAACTTAGTTGATTTAGTCCAGCACGATCGCCATCAGAAAACGTTTCCTCCCCAGTCAGCAGGCAAAATTCTACAGATGTTAGACCTGTACCTCGCAAAGGATTAAAGCTCCAGTCACAAGCCTGCTTCTCTAACCTTTTGGCCACCACCGCACCATGATCCCTCACTGGCTTCACAAACACCGCAGGTTGTTTTTGTTTTAAATGGCTGGTCAAGCCTGAAGCTGCAGCTGTTGGGAACTGAATCATTGCAGGCAGGGTATACTGTAAAACCTCAATTAATAGCCCGGGCTATTATTTGCTTAAATCACTGAATTCAACAGGCCTGTATTTGGGACAGGCCTTTAATTCCTTTCACGCAGAACTGTGAGACGGGAAATACATAAGGAAGATTAGGAATACATTAAAATTGTTTATTTAAACCAATATGAATATTATTTGTATAAAAATAAGGCTTCAGATAATACATCAGTTATGAATCACAGCATATGTAAATATATATAT
>JAPZEB010000022.1:18183397-18195206 GCA_029783705.1 Chaetodon striatus | reverse complement strand
TTCCTTATTTGCAGTTTTACAGTATTTTTAATCATTGTGTGTGTGTGTGTGTGCGTGTGTGTGTGTGTGTGTGTGTGTGTGTGTGTGTCTGTGTGTACCTGGTGGCGAACCATGTCCTGCTGCTGCTGTGGCAATAGCGAAGGCTGAAGCAGGAGAGACTGAGCAGCGCGAGTTCTCCCCTGACTGGACTGCACACACACAAACACATAATTATCATCAATGGCAACAATGCTGTTATGATTTTTCACTGCTGTTCATCATCAAGAGGAGTCCACTTAAGTGAATACAACATTAACTTTAATTTACTACAAACAGAATGAAACAAAACAAAATAACTGTTTTTATAATATGTCTTTTTTTAACCTAAATGTCAGATTGCCTGTTATATTAATTGAAATGCCCCGAACGACCACTTTCCTGTGTCAACATAATTAATAACCACATAGGCGATAGTTGCTTGGTAACCCTCTGATGAGAGATACATACGAGTATGCACATGGCAAACAAATCAAAGTTTGTCTTTCTATTCATGTAAATGATCTATAGAAGCAAATACTAAAATAACAATCTGTACATTACAGGCTCTGAGTTAATAAGCACTATGGCAAATTTAAATGCTATGAATAAAACCAACTTTTAAAATTAGCAGTTTGCATGAAAAGAATATGTTGTTTGTAGAAAATGTTCAAGTTTATTTAGCTCATTTATTTATTTATTACATTAGTCATAAACATATCAAAAGACAAATATGAATTTGTACTCATTCTAGTTGGTATTTGGTGTATAATAGAAACTTTAGATGCTAAATACAAATCTGAAAATTCACCTATTCTAGTCTTTATCATCATATATGAAACTCCAAATCACCAACATTGTTATTCTTGTTACATGCACATTGCAGACCATAAATATGCTTTACCTTCTCATCATTGACAATATCTTTCAGACCAGTTGCTAAAAGAAAACATTAGCATTGCATGTTTCTAGAAACCGTGGATATGTTAAATTTGAACAATTTACAATTTTATAAGTATCGTATCAACGTTTCTACAGTGACACGTATATGAGCTGACTTTGTCATCGGTGGTTGCTGATGTCTCGCTAAGAACTAACTGGTTCTGTTGTTTGTTAATCCTAAACAGTGGTCTGCTCCTCAGGAGCCGCTGAGTGGGGCCCAAGCATTCTGCCCTGTGAAAACAAAGCCAATCAGTGGAGGTCGAATTTTGGCCATTTTTTTCAATTTTGGACAGGGAATTCAGCCATCTCCAATTAGCCCAAAATTGGCAGATATAGTCCTGTCCATTTGCCCCACCTTTGACATAATGTTAAGGTACTGGAAGCAGACAGAGCGTGTCCAAGTCCAATACCTTCGCATTGGGCCAAGGGGGGGACTAGTGGACTGACACTCTATCTCCAATGCCTCGAGCTAGGGGGCTGAAAATTGTAGAGCGGCCTCATTGCAGCTCCGGGAAGTCGCTCTGTCGATTTCACCCCCTAGCTCGAAGCGCTGACGCCATTGTAATTGTGTCTATATAACCTTTAGCAAGACATCAGTGGCATTCAAGTAGTGACTGTGCTGCCAAATCCAGGTATTTTAAGCCAAAAGTTGATTTTTCCAAATCATAACCAAGTAGATTTTGTGTCTAAACATAACCACACATTACTCACAAAAGTCTTGACATAAGGAAATGTAAAGTTTCAGCAAATTGCTACATAATAACATACAAATGTTAAATGAAATGTACAATTCCAACATTTATTCTGGTGATTGGGTTTCATTTCAAACAGCCACACAAAAGTCCTCACTGTGATCATATCAAGGAAAACAAACCCAGGACTTTTTAAGTCATCCACAGTCAGTCACACAGGACTATTTATGCCATGGTCTGGCTGTATTTGAGCTTTATATTATGCTGCTGCACTAAAGATGTTGGCCTCCAGAGTCAGGGATGTTTGCCTGGCTCTGCCGAGTGGCCTGTCAGTGGGCACAGCACTGCCCACTGTGAGGGCCTTTAGCTATGGCACTGTGGTCTAGTTATGAGTCATAAAACCACAGAAGCACAGACACACACACACACACACACACACACATTCACTCAGTGTTACCTCCAGGCTGTCTGTAGCGGAGGTGTCGAGGTGTGGAAGGAGAGCGACTTGGAGACATGTCTCCTGCTTCACTGCTCTGAGGAGACTCTGGGATAATTTTCTCCAGTGACACCGACTCCAGCACGGCTAGACAAGAGGAGAGGGACAAGAATAACAATGATGATGATGATTATGATGATGGTTATGGTCATGGTGGTGGCCATTCTGCTCTACTGGAGAGAAGAACTTTATTACACTTAAGTTCACAGCCATGTAGAGATCACTCACTATAACCAGTCGATAACATCAACACTTTTATTTGTTCCCTGCATGTTTTGTGTATGTCTGAGCATGTGTCCAAGTAAGTGTTCATTTACATGTACCGCAGGTGCACAATTGGGTTGAGATCTGAGGATTTTGAGGAACATTTCTACCCACATATATTCAGGTTTTTCCTTTAATTTGAGCACTCTTGACAAAGGTCCAGGAGGACTGAAATTGGAATTTTTTTCTAATAAATTGTGAAGCTGAGCAAGAGCTGTGTGCGTGATTTTTTGTTGAAGGACTCCTTTAATTTGTCACCCACCTGTATTCAGCCTTTAAGAAGTATTTCACTGCCGTAAGATGGTGTTTTAATAAAACTAGGCTGTCTATGCAGTGGAAAACGGCCATGGCATTCTCTTTTGCTCAAGAGGTAGAAAATCTACAACTACCAGAATGCACTGTGCCACACTGAACCAATGAATGCACCTGCTGGTGGGTGACTTAATGCAAACGTAGCCTTTTTGACAGAGGAAACAATATAGTAGCTGGCTGGTAACAAATGACCTCAAATTACAGTTAAATAGTAAGACTGCATATGTTTCTGAGAATGTTTTAGGCAGGGGATAGGCAATACAGTAACAGAATATTGGTTTATATTTGATCAGTGCTGCCTAGTTTTACTGTTTGATTGGAGTTTGGTCTGATGTTGGGGGATAAAGAGAAAGAGAGGGGTGTGTCTCTTTCTTGATCCACTTCTACACTTCAGTCAGGAACACTTTAGTCAAAGAAAACTTTATGTCAATTTGCAGTATTATATTTGTACAGCTCTGTTCTGGGGCCTCTCTGCCTTTCCTCAGGCCTACACAGAAAGCCTCTTCCATGCGCCTATGTGGAAAGCATAAGGTGGAGAGAGCAAATCTCTCTGCCCTTCCACATGCAAATAAGGAAAGCCTGAGACAGAGAGAACAAACCTCCCTGCCCTTCCATGCGCCTACATGGAAAGCCTAAGGCAGGGAGAGCAGCAGCAAAGACACTCAGGAACAGAGCAGAGCAGCATCAATGACAAACAGAAATGACATTGATAAGTCAGACACAGCGTGAAAAGGAGGAGCTGGGGTGGAGGCCCTGAATGAGATTCGCCAATTAGTTGCATAGAAAGGAATCATGTGATCAATCAGCTGACTGCCTTCATCAATCAGCTGCTGCATCTTTGGGCTGTTTGAGATCAGCTGATGTAGCTGGGATGTGAGCTGAGCTTGACATCGTGTCCTGCCTGAACTAACGCTAGCTCAATTTTTTATGTCCATGGTGGAGGGCATACAAAAATGCAGAAATTCAATTTGTAGTTAGAGCAACAGCCCTGCAGCCAGTGAAACACAACATCTGGCAGGTAAATCTGGGCACTGGTGAAATGGAGGGAATCTTACCACAGTTCATTTACTCACACTACCAATGTTGTTATGATACAAGGCTGGTACAAAGTGTCCTTTTAAGTACAATAAACATCAAATAGCACCTGGTTACCAGGAGCTTTACACTGTAGACGCTCTTGTTACTACTTAATGCATCCTGTTGTTCTGCCTCATAAATACACCTGTTGTTTAATTCCATCCAATTTCACTTGGATGTAACTTGACAGACACAGATTGCCTGTTTCACCTGATGACTCTTCAATATATATGCAGAATGTCACACCAGTAATTTGTCAGTGACAAAGAAAGGCCAAGAGAAAGGGCACGATCAACAGATAAATAGAAAGATATGCAAACAGCTACATGTTCATGGATACATATTAACACATAAACATCTGATTACAAGCTAAAGACACCGCAAGACACTATGCAGAGGAGGTGAGAGTGGTTTGATGGTACGAGTGCTAATGGCTCTTGTCTCCTAGTAAGCAGTAAGCAGCTGCCACTGACAAACACACACATATATTTTATGTGTGTGCACATGCTAATGAGGGCCTTACTGCAGCTTGTCCTTGCTGTGCTGCTTCAGATGCCCTGACACTATCTCTCTCCAGTCTGAGAGGGCTGTTTAACACCACTATTAGAAGATCTGAGTGTGTGTGGTGGGAAGACTCAAGCACACAAATGTAAGCAGATAATGATGTCCCACCAGGCGCCTGTTCTGCTCTAAAAGGGAACACTTCACACTGTGCCATTTGACAAGTGACCTCCAGCTCTTCATGAGCATTTCAGCACGCCAATAAGACTATATGTCGATGTTCAGTCACAGAGAATATCTTAATGAGCTAAGTGCAGTGTAGAAACACAGACAGAGACTATGAGTCATCTGCAGATGCTTCACAATTCTGTGGTTAAATTCCCCCGTAAAATAATTGCAATCATTAAGTTATTGTTTAATTCAACCTTCTTGATATGCCCACAGAATTTAGAATCACGGATTTATCTTGTTGCTTTCATAAATATAATGTGATGTTTTGTTTTTTTGTTCGACTGAATTTATAGAAGCAGGTCACCATTAAAGCCTTTCAAGATGTGCTATTTAGTGAGACTGGCTATATCCATATTATTGATAAAGTGTTTATGTACAGTAGGACTGGGTATTGATCCTCAATACTTTTTTGGTACAGACCGTAATGCGTCTGTGGAACTTAAAATGGAAAACTGTCAATACTGAGAGCTGGCATTATACGTACGAGTAATCTGACACCTCCTGAACCCCCTACCTTCTTATCCTGCTACAGTGATGTAGAAGTGTACCCCAGGAGGTGTCAGTAAACGGTGACATCACTGTTGGGTATGGCTAAAAGTGAAAAAAAGCTCACCTCTAACTATAACTAAGCACAATTCTGAAGCAGGATTCATACTGGTGCGTCAGCTCTATGCAGAGCCTACACTGTAGCCTACACATGTGCCTACGCTGTTGTGAGCATTTATACTTGTGTGGTGGTGTGTTTGTGTCACTCTGCAATAAGACCTCAAAAAAACTAGTCGGCAGTGTGGTTTCTGTCAAGTGCTGTTAAGTTTAGTGGATTCAACACACACATTAAACACACTTTAAATATGGCTTACTAGTGACGATTTCAAACACAAGTACACAAATCGGCTCCATTATAACTCGCAGCATTCAGTGATAAAGCACTTGTCTCTTGCTGTTTTCCAAACAATTACAACATGCTAATGTTTTTAGCACAAGCCTATGACATTTTACATAATATAAATTAGCCTAGCAGCTAGCGGACTTTTCATCTGCTCATATGAAGCCAGGGACAACAGCTACATTTAACAAAGATGATGTCACAAAATCCAGCTCCATTGCAGCTCACAAGGTTCACCAACAAAGCAACTGTCTTACACTAAACACGTTTTCCAAACAAATACACAATGCTAAAATTATTAGCACAAACCTATTGTATTTCACATTGTAGAAATGCAGTTTCAGCTGACAATAACAGACAGGCTATGGTGTAGGGTACAGCATAAGTTCTACATCGTTGCAGAGCCTACGCCGTAGGTACAGCATCGATTCGATGCAGAAGTATAACTCTCGCATGAGTGTGGTCAGAGGTGAAACAGACTTTCAACTTTCAGCCTCAGAGTGCAGTGACACATTGCTTTTGCAGTGGCACTAATATATAGTTACATTTTAGACAAACCTAGTCTTAATGCTCTGTACGGCATAAAAGTTTTTGCACTGTATTGAAGTGGAAACTAAAGCATACCTCTGCGGATGCTCCGTCTCAGTTTGCCACAGAAGGGGTCGATCTTTGGCACCTCCTCCCCCTCTGCAGATGAGCAGGGACTCTGGTCTGGAGATGAAGGGATGGGAGGAACTTGTTCCTGCAGTGGCTTATTGTTGTTGGGTGGGGGAGAGGTGGATGAGGGAGGAGGAGGAGAGGTGGTAGTCGGAGTCGGGGTCTGAGGTGTCGGAGTTTGGGGGGTGTGGGCAGATGTGGGGCTACTGGCTGCAGACTGGGAAGTGTTATGGTTGATGCTGGAGTTGGACAGAGGACTGGTGAGGTCGAGGCCTCCGACCCTGGCAGTGATGGGGGAGTGGAGGGAAAGCTTTCGTGTTTGGACAGGGGAGGAGGTACGGGACGGGATGGACAGAGGAGGTGGAGAGGAGAACTTGCGGCAGAGACGAGGAGACTTGTCGTTTATGTGCTCGCCACCTCTGTTGTTCTGGTTGGTGGCAAAGAACAGCTCCAAGGACATGGAAAGAGAAAAAAAGCAACTAGTTAGCAAAATAAGAAGATATATAAAAAGGATGGAAAGAAAACGTGGAATTGCAACAGCTCAAAATAAGAGCTTGTTTGTCCGTGTGCCTTAAAGAGTAAAAGTTCCACTAGCAAAATAATTCTGTCAGATATTTTTCCTGTCTTAGAGACATATATGTGGTTTAGGGTCAAAATATTGTGTATTTAGAATTCATAAAGAAGTAGAAAAGAGTTTCTCATGGAAACATTTCTAATTTCACAGTACACTGGAGACCTCAAGGCATTCAGCACTACATTTGGGGCATTTACCTAATCCAGAGTGGCTTATAATGAGTGGGCACAAACAGTGCAGTCAGAAAATATTAGAATAGTGACACAATTTGTTTGGTGTTGTGTCTGTGCTTCAGCAGACTTGGGTGGAAATAGAACAAAGTCTTTGAGGTTTCCATGTATCTTTCAGCTTTAGTTTTAGGGTGTTTACATCCACATCAGATGAAAAGTAGGAATTTTAGAGCTCTGTAAACATGGTTTCCAATTTTTAATGAACAGAAAGTAGTAGGACAAGTCAGAGTAAAGTTAACGCTGCTCTTATTGGTATCTTTATTGATTCAAAGGATGAAATTACTACGTGTAATGTGAAAGAGGTCTCACATATAAACCCTACGACAACAGACGGTCCTTGTTAGGCAGCTACCCTTTAGACATTATGACGGGAGCAAAGGAGAGGGCCGGTGACATAGTTTAAATGTAATAAGGTCAGCGTAGGGAGGAGGCCGGATGGCATGGACGGGGCAAACAAACTCAACTCTTTCACCCAGGAAACTGCTGTTTGTGTCCCGTGTGAAAGCAGAAGCCAACGCTGACTTATTTTAACTTTCATACCAAGTGCTCTCAGGAGGCTGTTTTAAATGAAAAAGCTCTAATAAACCCACTGTGTGCTACCTGGAGCAGCGCCAAACAGCAGGTGGGCAACTAGGCAACATAGCTGAATATTTTGCAGCTAAAGAGCTAGGGATTTTCCCTCAGTTGGTGGTGACCAAAAACGAGCTAAAAAGAGAGTGAACACTGGAAGTACATTCGCCAAGTGAACATAACACAACTCGAAACTAAAATGTTCGTTGTGTCTACTAGGTGTGTCAAAAGCAACCATGTGTTTGCATGTTTGCCCTATTTTTTCCACCAATGAGCAAGTTAAGCATTATGCTCGGTTTAGTTGGCATCAGGTGACTCAGGGTTTCTGTTTCTTAAAAGAAGGTTTTCCATGCCACTGTTGCACGATGTACTTGCACTTGGTGGGACTTTGTTTGACTTGTTGAGTCTGTGTAAAGAGTATAGTCTGGGCCTGCTCTGTATGAAAAGTGTCCTGAGATAACTTTTGTTATGAATAAAAATAGACTTGACGTAACTGTTTTGACCAGTGGAGATAACTTTGCCATTCTTGGATGCATTGACTAATATTTAGGAATATTGCTCTGCTGCACTGACTTAAACTCTTGGGTCAATGTATAAAAAGGGTCCAACTAGCCTAAAAGTGTTCAGCAAATGTGTATGTGAGCCCCCTCAAAGAACCTTAAAGCTGAAAGTTTCTATTATTTTAGTACCTGGTTATGTGCCTAAGACAGGAAGATCATAGTCAACAAAAAGTATCCACTTCATAGATAAGAATTAAAAAAAAAAAAACCCATCGATCTTTTATTGCAGACTACATTTGCAACATTTAAACGCCTTATTTACCAGGCAATGAAAGTGCAAAAGCTTTAATCAACAAGCATTTTGTGATGACATTAACACTGTTCAGAGAGTCATGTGTACAGAGCTACATCAAGGGAGTAATCATGTAATCATGCATTGATAAACACATCCATCATTTATTCACACAAGCCAGTTATCTAGCAGGAAATAGAGGAACAAATCGCATCCCAGACTGAAAGAGGAGAGGGAGAAATGAAAGGCAGATAGAGGAAGGAAAGATACATGAAAAGCCGAGAGTAGGGGATGATGAAAAACTTTGAAGCAAGCAGCGGAAGATGCTTAAGAGAAGGACATAAAGCAGACTGAAGAGGAATGACAAAAAGGGATCAATATGAATACAGAGAAATAAAACAGCCTTGAGGAAGTGATGCTCCAGTGAGAGAACATGCTACAGACCGGCTGCAGATTGAAGAAACTATTTCCCGTCTCTCATTCCTGTCTACGTATCATCGACCTAAAATGTTTCAAATGGGTGAAACTACAACTACTGGGAGTTGTTACATTCATATAAGGAGACAGAGATAGCAGGTTGATTAAAAAGGGAAAGTCATGCATCAATGAAGTGTCAGATCAAGACCAGAGGAGAGGAAGAACAGGCAGGAAAAGTCGGAAAGAGACAGTAGAAAGAGGACAGAGAGAGAGAAGAGTCGGTTACTTGGGCTGATCCATGGCTATCTTCTTGATCTTCAGACTGTAGTCGGGACAGATGGATGAGATGGACAGACGATCAAATGAGTGGTACCGCGCCCTGTAGTTAGAGGGGACATGAAGAGACAGGGGGATGGATGACACAGAAAAATGGTTAAATGGATGACGGTGATGGTTTGATTGAGACACGAAAATGCAGAAGACGAGACTGAAGATAGAAGATTGCTTGAGGAGAGATGATGAGACGATGATAGATGAATCTCTTGGAGGAGGAAAGGTGTGTTTGAGGAGGAGAGGAGGCAGCATGTGAGTGAGAGAACGGCAGCACGTGTTCATCTCCTAGATATCAACATATGAATGCATGGGAGGAAAATCCAGTGTAAAACGATTGCACAGAGAGAGCTGTGTTAAAGCCTGTGTACCTCTGTGTAAATGCATTTATGAGGCCAGGTGTGTGTCTGTAACAGTGGTATGCAGCGAGTCTCTAATAGAAAGGGGCAAAAATTAAATGAGGGCACCTCTTTGATTAAGAAAAATAAAATAGAAAACCAAAGAGCATGTAGAGCCAGCACAAGGGGGAATTTGGGAATTTCCTGGGATCCTCGAACTGAAATGCCTCCCAAAGTTCAACCTACTCATTTAAGGAGTGGAAATCTCAGCAGACTTTTGCATGGGTCTGATTTTCAACAGCCATGCATTCGACCAATTAGTTCTGCAACCTGACCCGCTGATACAAGATCCATGGCCTGACCTGAAACCACAAGTCCTATAATAACCATGCGCTGTTCAAACAATTCGGTAAGGGGCAGGTTTGAAGAGATAATTTAGGGACATGTTACAATACGTTTTTAAACAAAGGTAATAAAAATTTTTTTTGCTTATTCTCATTATATTGACAAGCACATCTTCACAGTTACTGTGCCTGTTAGTAATACACCTAATTGAAGCAGCTCTCATATTCCAGCTGGTGCAGAAGACAGCCAAGACCCAAAGCAGTAAGACGATTCAAACAATTACACATTAAATAAATGATTAATATTTTCACTTTGTTTCAACATATTTATTATCCAACACCTGTGATCAGACCTGCATGTTCTTTGTTTAACCAAGAACCGAACCTTGAAATATAATGAAGACAAATAACACCTGTGAATTGCCTTTTTTGCGGGTACCCGGTGGGTGACCCGCAGGTACCCAACCCCATGCAGGACTCAGAGCTCCAATCTTTTTCAACACATGCTCATTAAAAGACACAAAAAAATAATAAATGCAAGACAGAATATCCATCCATCCATTCTCTAACCACTTATCCTCTTTAGGGTTGCGGGGGAGGGCTGGAGCCTATCCCAGCTGACATTGGGCGAGAGGCAGGGTACACCCTGGGCAGGTCGCCACACTATTACACAGACAGATAATGCAAGATATAATATTCAGAATTCTAAAAGAGCCGTGAAATGTAAACACACAAGGTGAAAACAAGACCAAGAGACTACAGCCATGTTAGTTGCTCTGTGAGGCTGCACTTACAGCAGTGCTTTAAGCTAAATGCTAACATCAGTAAGCTAACATGTTGATGTGTAGCAGGTATAGTGTTTTAGGTAGGTCTTGGTTTGTAGCAGGCATGTCCAAAGTACGGCTGAATTTAAATGGTCCATTGCTTTTCTTTCGAAATACACTAAATTATACTATATATATATTCCTTACTCACTGCAGTCATTTCTATTTGTCTGAACTAATCAGCTCTTGAGTTAACAGTAAGATCCAACAGAAAAACTTCTTCCAAATTTCTAATCCAAATTTGTCTCAGTGATCAAATTCAAGTCTTAACTCTGTGTATTTTATTGGTTCTCATAATTTACAATACTACAAATAAGAAGCTGAGTTAGAGAGGCTGATGAGACAAATAAAGACTATTATGAGCAGCAAACATTTCCTCTGGAGCTGTGCATTATTTGTTAATTGAGCAAGATCACATTGCATTTTTTCTGTTCACCTCACCATAGCAGGACTATTATACAGTTTGTAGAGGAAGGAGAGAAAATAAAGTTAAAAAGTGGAAGGTTTGACTAAAAGGATATTTGAGTTGCTCATGTGCCCAACTCAAATGGCATTAGGGGAAAAATGAAGCATGTCCTGTTTAAGTACAGGCCTTAAGAACAGGGACTTGCCCCTGACAACCCCACTGCCCTTCCTGCACACCTCTGGTCTCTGGATGAGTCCTCCCTGTTCTCTTCCAGCAAAGGCAGCCACAGGCCACGCTGAGTTAGGCTTTACATACAAACCTGCCCTGGAGCAGAGGAAAAGACAGAGCTTTTCCAGTTGAAAAGCTAAGTTAAGTAAAGTCGAGGAAGAAATATAAACACACAAATATGATGCAGCCAGAGACCTAATAAGAGAAGAGAGCATGAATAAAGCAGAGAGAGAAACTGACATCTGACACAGTATATTCCTATAGCTGTGCCAGGAACCATGTTGAAGCATCTGTTCTGCTGGCCTCCACACAGGCTGGTATGTATTTCAGCCAGTGTGCAGTCAACCTTGTGGACAGAGAGTCCTAAACACTGACCTACATGTGACTACATTATTCGCAGAATTCAACATAAAGCTAAAAAACACTCCCAGAATACAGACACATAAAACCAAGCACTTGTGTTTGAGTCGACACCGTTTCTGTGTGTGAGAATGCATATTCGTGTATTTGCATTGTATGACCTGATAGGTATGGAGGAGAAGGGCTTCTTGTAGATGTCGGCCAGTTTATCCATGACCACCGTTGCCGTGGTGAAAATCCTGTACGTGTGCAGGAAGGTGTTGAGGAAGTCTATGGAGAGGAAGCGCAGGTCGGTCAGCCTCTCCAGCAGCCGCTCCACGCTG
>JAPZEB010000022.1:18094990-18107066 GCA_029783705.1 Chaetodon striatus | reverse complement strand
TCACTACCCAGAGCTCATGACCATAGGTGAGGTTTGGGATGTAGATGGACCAGTAAATCGAAAGCTTCGCCTTTCAGCTCAGCTCTCTCTTCACCACAACGGTCCGGTGCAGCACCCGCATCACTGCAGAAGCTTTCAGCATCTCAGGGCAAATCTCATCTCATCCACACCCGGTGCCTTGCCACTGGGGAGCTTTTTGACTACCTCAGCAACGTCTGCCAGGGATATGGGCGAGGGTTCCTCTGAGTTTGACGGCCGGGGTCAGGAGTTCCTCAAAGTGCTCCTTCCACAGCTCAACAAAATCCCCAGCTCAGGTCAGCAGTGCTCCTTCTCTGCTGAACCTCAGCTCGTACATTTTTTTTTGTCCATGTTTGGATTCTTTGTTTACCGTGGTGGCACGCGAGAAAAACAGTTTTCGTAACACAGGGTGAGTGATACAAATAACCTTTTAGGGTGTGAAGTATTGCTTTAAAGTCAACCATCTATGAAGGGAGTGATTACAGTGTTCTCTATACTAAGTAAGACTTCTTCAGTTTGATATTTTTAATTAGTTTGCAGTACTTTTATAGTATCCTTTCTGATGACGGATTAGATGTGTATTATTGGAGTATTAAGATGTGTGTATCAGTTAAAAAAAAGTTTAAAGGCACAGATCCACTGAGGCAGCATTTCCATACTTACTGCAATGTGGGTAGCTGAACCATGAAAGGTTAGAGTGTGAAGTGTTAAAAAAAAAAACTGAAAACCTGTGTCTAAATTACACATAATATGGAAAACACATTCTATTAAAGAGTAGAAATGTGGAGAAAAAAAAGCAGACGAGTCAAGCTTAGTTATGTAATAAAATGGACATCAAACTCACACTCAATCATGCATGTATGTCGTGTGCGTGTGTGTGCATGTGCTTGAGTGTTTGTGTCTTGGAATTAATGTGCCTGCGTGTAATCTGGGTTTTATTGATGTTGAAATTCTGTAGAGGAGCTGTCTGTATAATCTGAGCGCAGTGCCCAAGCCACAGATATAATCCCTGCACTGTGGGAGGGAGAGGGCATCACACACACACGCACACACACACACACACACAGAAAATACTCACGCAATCAATATATGGATAATAAAATTACACTGCGGAGAAGAGAACTGGAACAGTGCTGCGATAATATAACTGAGAGGTTGTTTGTGGCAGAAGTGCTGTGAGTCAGTTTCAGTGTTTGTATTCAAAGAGGTCGCCTCCAGAGCACTTTTTATGTGCGGCTTTACCCTGCAGTGTTTCTGAAAAGAACAACTGCTCTGCTGGGGATAAAAATAAGTCAGTGTCCATATCATATGAGCTGTCTTACATCCTCTCTAACAATTCTGTTTTATTGATATGTGACATTGGAGACTTTCAGTCAAAATATTAATCGAAACATGAGAAAAAGACTTTATGTGACTTTATCAAAATACAGTAATCGGGTGTGATGATCCATTGAAATGATCAACAATCCAGTTTCATCGACTTTACTGCACTTGGGCAGTTAAAATTACTTAGAATATTTATGTGTTGTTTTTATTTTTTATGGCCAAAAGCAGCAAAGAAAGGTGCGGCAGCTTCTTCTCTAACTGACTGTGTTAAATGGGCATATAATATCATCTCATATCGATCGCAGGCTCCTGAATCGCATCAAGTCAAAATCGTATCTTGGCAGACTTTGTTAAATCGACAAATATCGTATCATTGTCCAAGGAATGGATATCATATTGTATTATGATGAACCTTGTGATTTAAACATCTATATGGTAATATTGCCTTCCTCCACTTGTTTGTATTATTTCTGGTATTTAATCATATATATCAAATATCACATTGCAGTCACTGTGGACTTGTACTTTTTGTCCCACTGAGACAACACAGTGAATGCAAAGCTGCATGATCCTGTAAGTGTGGCCTAGTTTGCCCAAAGTTAGGCTTCAGAGACACTGCTTTCTCTCAAGCTGTGTGCCTCTACTAGGGCCGACAAGCCAGAGGCTGTCTGGTCAGTTCAATTCAAATCTTTACTAACCCACTAGAGGAAAATCTATTTACAAGGCAGCTTGAAAAATAACAAAAACACATCTTCATAATTACGAGACTATGTAATAAGTGGAGCTTTTTTGGGGGGAGGGTAAACAGCCTGGGAATAATGCTGCATTCACGTCATATCAAAGTCATTGTAATTACCATAATGATGACTGTTTTCCCCAAATGCTACTATATCTGACTTGGAGCACAATAATGCACAAGTGCATGAAAAATCAAACACTGATGCCTCATGTCAGCCAGTCTGTTGTTCCAGATAATCAAAAATGATATTGTTAATGCATGGTATTTTTAATCTACACACGACTAACTTTGCAATCACACAACCATCTCGAGTCGTATGATGAGGTAAACGCTTGCACATCATTGACACTGGAATTTTTCCCATCTCTACCAGTCATCCCAGATGACTTGAAAGCAGCATAAGCTCTGCCTGTAAGTCCCAATTCAGGGCGAGAAAGTACCCCCAACATCTCTGTGATCCAGATGGCCTCACAGAGCAGACAAACTCCTGATGTTCAGATTTACTAAGTGAAAATGATGGCAAGACTAGAGAAAGAATCTAAATCAGTTTAGCTCAACACTGACAGTCATGCTTTCTCAGAGGTCACAGGCTATTCTGTACTTACTGTGAGTCTGTGAGGGGCTGGCTCACCCACTTCCTCATCAGTCTCCTCCCAAACGGAGTGCGAGTGTGGTCCAACACCCACAACAGACTGCCCTTCACACCACCATCTGTCTGTCGTCGAAAGAACACACAAACAGAAAACGTAATTTACACATGAATAATTAGAACGTGCCAAATTTCAGGAAAAGAAAATTTATTATGGTGTGCTAAATTTAAGATGGGAGAAGAAGACGGATGCCATGAGTAGTCAGGTGAGGAGGTTTGAACTGAGCTTGAACTTCACATGTGACACACATGCCACAGCAGCGGAGTCGAGCTGAACTTTTGAGCTGTCACCCACGCAAGCTTCACTAGTCACTGAACATTCTCTTGTGATCGGACCCATTAAATGCTGACAGTCCGCTGAACAACCACGACTGCAACCTGATTTCCACTACGCTGTGGGGACGTAAACTGGACAATCTTGACATATATAAAAAAAAGTACTAACACTGGAAGGTGTCTGTCTACCTGTTTAACTACGTGGCATTTCTAGCAGGCCAGCTGTTGACACTTAGCTGCTGAAAACCTGCATAAAAAGATAACTCATTCTGTCTGTTCCCATGCTGTTTTTATTGAGGTGAATGTAACGAACATCATCAAGCGTCTTACACCTGTACAGGTAATTATTACTGACATGCACCTCTGCTCATCAGTGGCCTTTAGCACTGCTCTAGCCAGAGCAGTAGACTGAGAGTTGAGTCAGACATAAGCCACAAAAATGAAGAATCGGGGCTTAACTTAAAGCTATAATCAATACTTTAACATAACAGTGGCTTCTCCTGTATCATCATATTACTGAGCCCCTCCTCCTGTACTGCACCACCTGCTCTTTCACCACCTCGCCAATAGAAAAGAGCTCCTGAAAATCACCCATATATCCTCTGAAATAATTGGCCTTCCCACCCCCAGCCTGCCAGCCCTCATTGACACTGCCACCACTCGCAGAGCACTGACCAACCCTTGCCACCCCCTCAACCCATGCTTCCCCTATGGCTGCAGATTCAGACAACGACTCTGCAAGAAATCTCGCTTTGGGAGTAGTTTTGTGCCCTCAGCCACTACTGCCTTAAAGAGCCTGGGGTCACTGTGATACACCTGTGTTATGTTCTTGTTTGCTCCTGCATGTTACTTGTTTTGAGTGTTTGATTGTACAGACTGTGAAAGCTAATTTCCTCTGAAGAGGACAATTAAGAATGATGTCATTAACACTGTAGATATTTAATCATATACTAAAGTATTGGACGCAGTGATGTTACACACAAGTCCGTCCACTTATTGAGGTAACTTACTCAAAACCGCAACTGTCAGCTTTACGGTGGCGCTAGAGGAAAAGTCATCATACGAACCATTTTACTATTTAAAAGACACTCAGAAAATTTTACACAACTTCACGCCTCTTTTACTGCCTGAATCAAAAATCTATTAATCGACTCCAGGCTGTACAGAATTCAGCTGCCAGGCTTTTAACCAGAACCAAGAGACATGATCACATCACTGGCTCCCAGTATGTTTTAGAATACGTTTTAAGATATTACTGATTACTTTTAAGGCACTTCATGGTCTCTCTGCCAGCTATATCTCTGACCTCTTAGTGGGATGTACTTTGAGGTCCTTGGTCAGAGGTCTTTTGTCTGCTCCAGAGGGGACAGAGCATTTACTGTCAGGGCCCCGAGGCTCTGGAACAATCTGCCTGAGGAAATCAGGTCAGCTGAGTCAGTGATCTCTGTTAAGTCCCTCATTAAAACAGACTGTTATCGGAGAGCCCTTCCTGATTTTACTTGAGTTTTAAGTTTATTTTAAGTGTATTTTATTTCCTCTGTTTTATATACTTAGGTGTTATTAGCCCTTTTAAAAGTTGTTGTTTTCATGTCTTGTCCGTTTCAATTATTGACATATAAAGCACTTTGTAACTCTGTTTTGAAAAGCACTCTGTAAATAAGGATTACCATCAGTACAAAATTTGAGAGAGCAGGCTCTACAGATTGCCACACATAATTCAAAAGCAAAGATTAGGAAGCCTAACTTTTAAAAGGATTTGGTTTCAGATCTATAAAACACGATGTTAACACAGAAAAATGTTTAAAAGCTGTGTTCCTTTAACAGCCAGCATCTAGAGACTTTACAGACATGCAACTGACTGGCAGTTTGCTCGTGACCTCCCTTCACACACTTCAGACTCGACTTAAAAAGACAAAGTGCAGATGGCTCTGTTTGGCAATGAGTATACAAACGAGGATCATGCAGTATGGTGCAGTGTAAACCATTTATCATCCAGACAGACCCCACCCTGTCATTACGCTTGACCAGTTGCCATGACTGCCAGCTGAGACATGCTGTTACCTGATTGTTGAGGATCTCCAGGTTCCTGAGGGTGGCGGCACTGAGGACCATACTCTCTGACTCACAGGACAGACGCCTGAATGAGCTGCGTGAACAGATGATCAACGAATTAATGGGAAAGAGATGTAAAATGTGATGACCGTAATTCAGAACATGTATTTCTATATATCAGATCAAAGACAGAAAACTTCCTGGCTTGTAAATGTTGGCGTTCACCTCAAAACTGTTGTACATGGTGAACAGAGGGGACTAACGGCTGCATCACGAGCGTGAAATAAATTATAAAACACATTGTGATACATTCCTGTAAATTGTAAATCCCATGTAATCCCAGGATTCGGGCTGCAACTATCGATTAATCTACTGATTATTGTTTTAGAAAAATCGATTAAGACGAGTCTGAGTGACAGAAACAAAATAAATGCTGCAAAATCTCTCATTTGAGAAGTGGAATGTTTGTCATTTTTCACATTTTTTTCTTGAAATGATTCATCGATTATTAAAATGCTGGACAATTATTTTTCTGTCAATGAACCATCTGACTAAGTGACTCATCATTTCAGCTCAACCCTGGATTTCAGTGGCCAATAGAAACCCTGGATAATTGCGCTTTCAGCTGTTGCAAAGTGTGTGTGTGTGTGTGTGCATGTACCTTTCACTCCTAAGAACTCTTTCTAGGTTGAATTCTTGGAGGTAGAGGATGAGCGGCCCCAGACAGCAGATCACTGGGCTCTCCAAGGATGCAACACTTGACAGAGAGCGAGAGCCTGGAGGGCACAGACACACAAACATGCCACATTTTACAGATAAAACACAGCCATGACTCACAGGCCTACTCCTCAGACACATCCAGTGCTTTACAGCTGAATGGCTGTCTTAGTCTCAATGGGCCTCATTCACCATTAGTTTTCTCTTAAAATCATTCTTAAAAAAAGGTCCTGAGAAAAGTCTGTGTCAGATTTATGATGTGTTATTAAATGGCAGAATTGTTTCCACCTGTGTTCTGATAATGATGACGCCCAATGTCCTTGTAAATTGACAGCGCGTGTTGGTCCTAATTGGCGTGGGTAAACATCCTGCAAATAAAAAGGCATTAAACTGCAGGGCCGTGTGGACACAGGAACTGAAGAAGAAGAAGACTGCCCAAACTAAGTGTAGAGCACCAAACCCCCCCCAAAAAAACTCTAATAGATACGAGATGCTAAAAATTTGTGTTAATCAACCACTTGACCTGCAAAACAAAAACTATAGCAGCACAACTGTCAGGGCTGCGGACAGAGATGAGCAACACGGCACGCTCCAAGGTGTACGTGTGTGTGTTTTAGAGAGATGACAGAGAGAAGGCGAGAAAATATGGAAGGTGGACTATTTCATGCAATGCTTCTGTAAGTTATTAATAACTTGGATAGCTGATTGTCACTTTTTGTCCCGCACATCTGAACCGCCTGTGACATATTCTGGAGTAATTAATCACTAATTATTAGATGGCATGTTTATTAGTAAATAGTATGATGTTTTTTGGTGGGCGGGGCTTAGCTGGAGGCAAAACAATCCTCCACAGACATGAGGTAGTGCTAGATAGCAAGTTCTGTTGCCTTGTTTTTAAACAATGGAAGAAGATACTGTGAGTGGTGCATTCTGAAATACTCATCCTGAGTGCCGGAGTACACTCTGGCACATACTGGACCGTTTGTAAATTTGGAGCGTTGTTGGAATGTACCACTTAGTTATCCAAAGCGCCACACTCTGACACTGGTGAATGTGTAATTAACTTAACCGTTCATTAATTTACAAATAAATATAACGCTCCATTTCTTTGACCAACAGGGCTTTTATTTTGGTGTAAAGTGACTGAATTTATGAACGCACCACGTCAGGTCACTCTCCAGGACCATGAGTGTTACTTGAAAAAGTAAACACTGACCACTGGGACCAGACTGGCCGACCTGTATGCTCTCACTCAGTGGATTGATGATGTCACAGGAAGCTTTGTGGCTGATTACTATGCCAGTCTTACAAAGGAGGGCAACACTTGACGGGTTACCTCCAGTTTGTTGTGCTATCGAAACTAACGTAGCGAATGCGCTAAAAAGTTAGCATTACAGAGAAATCCAATATTCCTCTTAATACCTCCCCAGTTTCTGATGAGGTGGTAGTGACCCTTAATACACATAATGTTATTCATCCCTACAACAGGAAATACTTCTTCCCTAAGCTGATATGAAGTGTGTGCTGCACATGTGAGCATTTTTGATGATCTCCTCCATCCAGTCTTCTCATCTTATCGTATTTAACCATAACTGTTTTTGTTTTTGTTGACCGGCAGTGGCGGCTAGTATGTGATAAATTTAAGCTCTATTCTGTCTCCTATGTAGCCTACAGCCCTGTGGTGGAGAGTCGAGCTTTGCAAAAACTGCGTAAGTGGGTTTTTAGAAGAATGGGCGGTGAATGAGGCTCAGTGACAGTATGTTAGTAACTGAAGGGAGTATAGAGTAAAAGACTGAAAAGAAACACCTTTCTCCTGGGTGTGGCAGTAGAATTCGGTGGCTGTGCTCATTGCAGAGGTGAACTCAAACTGAGCGCTGTCCCTCTTCTCAACTCTCACTCGGTCATCAGCCTGAGCGCTGGAGGGGAACAACATGACAGCATTGATTCAAGAGGTCAGTGGGGCTTGTGACTGTGCGCACAGACGAATGAAGGAAGCGCAACATCCGATATCTGATCATTTTCCTGTTAGTGAGGAAAAATTAGACGCAGTCGCACTGCATGTTCCAAACACACACACACACACACCCACACAGTTTCCCTGAATCTCCCTACTGCTCCATTCACTCGCTCGGCGTTTCTGCTTTCAAGGACTCGTTGCTTTGTCCGCTCTGTTGTTGCCAGGGCAACCAAGGCAAACACGTGGCTCTGGACGCAGTGCTGGAGCATTTCCTTTCTTCCGTTTCCTAATGCTTATACACATACACACACACACACACACACACACACACACACACAGAAGAATCATCATCTCTCACTCCAGTCACTGGTCAGACTGGGAGCAAAGATTGTATAAAAGTGATCAATAGACCGTATATTGTGCCAGAGGTGCAACTAAGACCATTAATCATTTAACCAGTCAATTCAGCCATATTATGAGGTTTACAAGAACAGCAACAATTGCTGGTATTGATCCAGGGACAGAGGGGTGCAGAGGGGTGTAGCATTTCTCCAAAACCCTGACAAGATATAGCATTATGAACCTGGGTTTTCACTGCAGTCACAAAAATGAAATAACATTCAAACAGGAGTCGACAGTGACGTCAGCTGCTCTCCCTTTTTTGTTACTTGGGTTTGGTTCGTCACTGCAGGTGCTTCACATTATGCAGAGTTTTATCTGCTTTTTTCAAATGCTCAGAGAAATGTGACGGTGATAATCAATCAAAATCGGGGTTAAAGGTTGAGTCAGAGATATTGTGACCCAGAGAGCAGAGGTCAATATGCACAACAGATTGAGGCACTCTATCAGTATCTATGGCCCTGTTTACACTGGGTGATAATGTGCCTCCTGGATGATTGGATCGCAAGTGGCCACATTCTTTTAGCACTGTGTGCACTAATTAAGGGGTGGGCACTATGGCCCTAAAATAAAATCACAATATTTCAAGGTATTTTTGCGATAATTATATTCTTGATGATATGACAAATTAGTAAAAAAAAATATTTTATTATTAAAAAAATAGAATTGTGACAAAATAAGTGATATAGTTTTATATGTCAACCAGTTGAAGTATCATGAGTATCACAATATGAATTTTTAATACGATATTAAAAATCATACAGGTATTATCATGAACAAGATGATATGGCACACCCGTAGAGCTACTGCTTTGACAGACCGCCTACTCAGCTGACATCATTGCTCATCTAACGCCCTACCACATAAGAAAATTTGTGCGTGCAGGTGCACAGACACAGAGGTGAAGGCAAACGGTCAGTTCAATGTCTGTCATGTTAGCACAAGCTAACACAGCAGCAGCAGCAGCAGCTGTTTGAAAGTCCCAGCAAACTCACACCAACAGTAGCACAGCTGTACTTAGTTGTTCAACCTGTTAATAACTGTTAAGTAATGTTAGCTGTGTGATGCTAACAGTTAGCCCTGTCACTGTGTGTATGCAGCCTGGCAGATTCTCACCAACTGTCCTCAGCATGGAGCTCACACTCATGCAGCAGTAATCTCCTAGCTGAGCTTGTCTCATGATAAACAAAGAGACAGAGAAGCCCCTTCTCCAACTGCACAAAATACACACCAACACCTACTAACATCTGGCTTTCTTAGTGAGTGGGAACAGTTATATCGACACTCACTCCTTAGGCAAATGACTCAGCAGTAGTCACAGGTATTTATCGGATTCAGCTCTGATTAGCTTCTATCAGCAGTAATGGAAATATGACACCTGCGTGGACGTGCTAATTTTAGCCCCTTTGCCAGCTGTGGTCCACTGGCAATGGAAAAGGAGTCTACATGCACTAATGTTGGTGGACAAGGGGTAACAGAGAGAGAGGCAAGGATGGGTTGCCAATCAATAGGCTGTGCACAACACTACAGTTTTACTCATTTCAAATAGTATGTGTGCAGTTAGCATGACAAACACATTTGCTCTTTGCAAACAAAAATAATGCAGGTGTTTATTTGCATTTAGAGCGGGGAAGTGAGATTTATTCACAATCAGTCCAGACAAATGTGGAGACGCAGCCTAATGTCAGGTGTGAATAGACAGACTCCGAGCTGTCCACTTATGGTCAGATCTAAGATGCATGATAATACCAGATAGAAACGCGCTCAATTGCTGTAGGATCAACACAAAGCTCTGAGAGTGGGTGTTTAAATCTACACACACACAGATAGAATACATAATTTAAGTCTTTTGGTGTGTGTGTGTGTGTGTAGCTCTATCCTGACACATGACAACCGTTTTGTCATGTGCCCAGGATGTAAGAGTTCAAGAGTGTCAGGCATCGACTTAAAATCTTTGGAAAAGTGAGAACATTTGTGTTGACAGCGTCAGCCAGTGAGCTTTTCAGCCGCTGTAATCCCCGTCACTGCTCTGATCCTGACTCATGACTCCGGGCTGTGGATGAGTAAAGCAGCCAATACTGCACCTTGCTGCTCCCAACCTCCCTGGGACTCATTACCTGCCGCTCCATGGACACACATACCTCCCGTTGCCAAGGGGGTCGTCTCGTCAGCCCACCCCAGAGACACGGAGGCTGTCGAGCTAACGTCAGCGGCCACAAAAATCCTGTTTTAAATGCTCACCTGGGTGGGTCTTAATGTTAACAAGTGTCAGTGCTGTTATCTATCAAAACATCTATTCAGAATAATTTATGCACTCCAAGTGTCATCAGATAAATCATGATTGAGAGAAAAGAAACTAATTAGCTAGAAAAATATCTTGGGAGGTCACCAATGGTAGTGATCTGTGAAGGGCCTGTGTGAATATGAATTTTCTGTCTGAGCAGAACAGACAAAGCTGCTCTGTATTTGTATGATACAGGCTGTGAATTGAGAAGAGTCTTGTCTCTGATGAGCACAACGCTAGAGAGCAGTGCTGTTCAAACACAATAATTGGACTGGCCTTTACAGGTCCATCTCCGCTATAATCACTCAACACCGACGGCTGAAAAAAAAGGAGGAGGAGGGGTAGCGAGAAAGAATACAAATGAACCAAATTTTCCTGAATGAAATTGAAACAGAGAGGAAAAAAATGAAAAAGGGCAAAAAGTAGCCACTGGAATAAAAAGGGAGGTGAATAATGAGAAATGTGCCCCATCAAAGAGTCAAAGACAAAAAGTAGCAGCCATCCCCTCCATTTATCCAACCATTCCTCTCTAATCTAATCCACTCCGCTCCCTCCCACTCCCTCGTTTCATTTTCACGGCATAATGCAATCATAGGCGGCCTCAAGAGGAACCCGTCCCCACTGGTGTGAACATGCTGGGTGCAGACTGTCGGCGAATGGTGGCACGTTGGGAGGCAACAGGTTTCTGGAAGACATCAGTTTAGCAGTCACTGTCGCCGACCATGTTAGTCAGCCGGCTAACGAAGGACAAACTGTTTGCTCTTTTTGATCTTGTGGTTCACGCAGCAGCCTGCATGCATTAAATAGAGGTCTGCTTTTGCAGCAGAGTCTCAGCTGAAGCTTGTTAGTTCAACATAAAAGCTGATGACTCCCTGTTGTACCTCTTGTACCTGTGCTGAGCTTATCACTGGGATTCGACTGCTGCCAAATGTCTGTGATTATCTGAACTGACGAGTTACAATTTTCAAGAACACTGGCCATGAAAGGAATACTTAACCCCCTAAATGATAATTGGCCAGTCTGCGTCCAGGGGCGGGACTTAGCAAAGGGTCAGTCAGTAATCACACCTGTGTAAGCCTCGTATTACCTTCAGATAAAGATTTACTGCAGAGAACAAGGACTGTGGATTTTGTTACCCATTACTTACATAAAAAGCACATTAAAGGTCTTTGATGCAGGAATTGTCTTCTGCTGTTTGTAAAATGTGTTGCCAGCGAAAGTGAGAGCCAGCCCCAGCTTTGTCCACTTGGTGTTTCCTTTTGCTACATATGCATTTTTTCATCGCTGTGTCTGTAGCTTCCACTTGAATGTCTGCAGTCTACGGTCTGGCACCTGCTCCCAACCTCACGTGTATGCTGTGCTCGGTAACGTCCCAAACACAGCAAAATAAGAAAAACAGGCAGAGGGCAGAGTCTCTGCAGATAAATACTTCGCCACAAACTTCTAGTGGGTCATAAGTGATGACTGAGTGTGATTACGTCTATATTTTTTGTTTTAAGGGAGAATCCTGCACAGTATACCTTTAAAAAGGGATCTTTTCCAGGCTGATATGAACAACAGCAGTGATTACAGCAAGCAAATCTGCCATTTCTCTCAGAAAGCCACAAACTTAGCAGCTCTGTGCACATTCAAGACGGGATGGATGCAGACTACAGTCTG
>JAPZEB010000022.1:18072251-18087481 GCA_029783705.1 Chaetodon striatus | reverse complement strand
CCCTGAGCAGAGTGACCGTCCTCTACTGACCAATCAGACTGCAGTGTTCACAGCTCCACCTTTTAGCACCAGATCTGCGTGCTAGGTACCCCAACAGAGGGGGGACCAAAAATGGGGACGGTACGGAATGGTTTCATTGGTACTATCCACAACTTTTCACAGTGGAAATGGAAAGAAAACGTACTGAACTGTACCGTACTGCTCGGTGGAAACAGGGCTTTTGTTATGAGTTTCCCATCTCCCTCCCCTTGTTTTCTGTCAGCTCTCTACTGTTTACTGCAAACTGCAGTGATCAGCATCTTCTCACCAAACACCCACAGCTCACAGTTCCTCTTTAATGCTTGGGCACATTTTTCAGTTCACAGTTTACTTTTTCAAAACAGAATCAGTAATGACAAAAACAGCAGAGAAAAAACTTGTCACACACAAAACCAAACGTTTCCATCAAAACACAATTTGTGATCAGTTGAAAATGTGTGTTTTCTTCAAAAACAAAATTGAAACTACAGCTTCACCATCACTTCTGCTTTTGTGCCGCCCCCTCACACTGTTGTGACGCTGTTTAACCACTGACAACCTGACAGTGCTTTGGGCTTTATATTGAGCACTCTTATGTAGAGATCATACTGTCAGGAAATGTTTAAAATCTCTGTAAAATATTGTAGTTCTGTTTCTATACTTCTAAATCGAGCTGTAGAGGATACTGTAAACAAAGAAACATCGACACCGTTTATTCACATTCCCTCTACTGTGTACAAATGGCAAGGATTCTCACTAAAATAAATATTTACAGATTGTATGTATGAATTTATGTATTTTTCCACATTACATGTACACACTGTGAGAAATTAAAACGACAGGGGTCAATATACATTAAACTGTAATCTATTAACCTCTTTTATAGGTTGAGAAGCAGGTTGAGAGTTCAAACAGGTGCTGGTGATATTTTAAATGTGTGAGAGCAGCCTCAGTAGGCAGCTATTAAGTGTTTGCAGTTCTGTTTTGTGTTAGTATGTTAATGATTCTGAAAAGTGTTAAAGCTCAAAGGGAAGTTTCTGAAAGCAAGAGGCGATAAAGTTGACCCATGGCTCGCTAAATATGTTTAAGTGAGAGAAAAGCTGTGACATTAACTGGTAATCAAGTGATGTGTGATATGTAGCGTATCTTGACCTGATGTGCTCTGTGTCTCTGTACAGCGTGTGGACTGCGATGCTACACATGCACAGCCACCGACCCGCACTCCTGCACAGACACAAAATCCTGTCCTGTCATCTTCAACCGTTGTTTCTCTCTCAGAATAGAAGGTACGTTTTTCTTTCTAGTTAATACTGCACACACCACAATCACTCATCAAACTGCTGATTCAACATGTTGCTGTACAAAAGACCTTGTGGCTATTATGCATCTGACATGTTTTGCAAACTGGTATCTGAGTTTTTTTTCTTCATCGTCCTTTGCAGGTTATAACATGGTCACCAAGGGCTGCCAAACCAGCATAGCGTGTGGAGGTGCCATGGCTTGCTGTGAAGGAAACTTGTGTAACAGTGCCATACTTACTGGTCCCAGTGCCATCCTCCTGCTGGTATCTTCAGCCGTCATCACACTCTTCCTCTGAGGCTCTGGGATTTTGTTATTTCAATGCTGCACTTTTTTTCTGCCCCAATTTGTACAACTGAAGGAGAATAAACAACTTCAATGTTAAGATGCTCTCATGTTAACATTTATATTTCAGTCTGAATCAAAGTGGTGGACCCACTGCTCAACATGGCCATGTTTAGAGCCACAGCATCGCCAGTCAGATGGTTAAATGGTCAGCGCACATGTATCCCGATATGAAGACCAATATGTTGGTTTGAAACCTAGTTGCTCAAGGCTCCATACAGGTGTCCCCTGAGTAAAGTTGTGCTATATAGAAACAAGAACCATCTTTTAAGAAATTCAATCTTGTTTTAAAGATCCAGTGTGTAGGATATAGGGGCGTCTATTCATAGAAACGCTCTATGATATTCACAACTATGGTTTCATAAATGTACAACCACCTGAAAATAAGAATGAGCCCTTTATATCTACTGTACATACGGAGCGGGTCCTCCTTTGCAGAGTCCGTCATGTTGTTCTGCAGTAGCCCAGGACGGACAAATCAAACCCTGGCTCTAGATAGAGCCATTTGCACTTTCCCGTCTTCACACCAGCCACAGTAGTTCTAATCCCAACTCCTCAAATATCGCCATTTTGTCAGTGGACTTTTACGACTCCATATGATGCACTAAATATCCTCCAGTGTTTGCTGTTGACATTCCGAGTCGCCGTGTCAATATACGCTTGCTGTGTCCTTTCAAAATACATTTTCGTTTTCACAGGACACGTACTGTTTCTGCGCATTAGATGCATACAGTCTTTTTTTCAGTAAACGTACAACGTTGGTAAAACACTGCTTATTTACGTCTATTCCCTTGATACAAAAGCATGTGGTTAGGTTTAGAATCAAACATAATGTGAACCAACATTCACTCAGGAACTAAACATTTTATTAAGATTTGAAGTTACACATAATTAAGGGCGAGCCGCTTTGAGTAGCAGGCTGTCTGTCCATGGCGTCCTCAGTCACAGTCAGATCCACCTCTTGCTCCTCCACAGCTCCAGCCACTCGTCTAAATCTGCTCACCTCTGGCTCCAAAAACCAAGATGGTGACAGCTAAAATACCGAACTCAAGGCTTTAAAACGGGAGACCATCAACCAGTAGGTGACGTCATGGTAGCTACATCTATTATTTTTACAATCAGTGATGAAACCTTACTGCTAGATGCCACTAAACCCTACACACTGGAGCTTTAAGACTTCCTGTACAGTAGCTGGACTCCATGAATTACACAGGTTTTTGTGTTTGTTTGTTTGACGTAACAATAAAATTCTCTGACCTTTTGAGCTTTTAAAACCTTTTAAATATTCACTGGATGTCATTCTGCATTATTTTTAACTTAAACTTTTTAACTTAAACCTAAAGTAAGTAGACAGAAAATTCAAAAACCATATCCATCATATTTCAATTCATCACTTCCATGTTAATACTTCAAACTCACCAGATGTCCACAAGGTGGGGTCAGAGAGGAATTTCACATCCTGTTTAAATTAGTTTTTACAAACAAATCAGACAAAAACATTTCTTAATTTCTTAAAGAGGAAAAAAAAAAGAACAAATGCAAAATTTGAAAGCAAATCTCTTGTGTCTTTCTGACACATCAGTGACGCTAAGGCAAGAAAACAAGCTCCATCTATGTTTGATTATAACGTGTAGGTTGCAAAGTAAATGTCATACATGGCTGCAGCAAGAAATGAAATTCTTTCAATTAAGTACTGTAACATTTAAGCCCTAAATTTGTATCACTCAAATGACATTTTATCTGCTATTAAACGTGATAACCATTTCAGTTTTAGTTCTTGTATTCAGTTATTTACGTGAGTGTAGTCGACTTGGCTGTCTCTGGGATGTAGCTCCCTTTGGGGCTGGCCTTGTTCAGGTAACTTGGGAGGAGGCTTTTCGACGAAATGCAGGTCAAGTTCTGAAAGAAGACGGACGGGTTGGACCATATGAGGAAAAGCTTTGGAAGATTTGACACCGTCTCCAGGTCTCTGCTCACACGGCTAATTTAAAAAACAGTTTTTCTCTCCGTTCACGATGCAGTTTTACGGAGCTCTGATCCTCTCCATGACTCTGTCTGCAGGTAAGAACATACAAATATCTCTTTAAACTGACGGTGTGTTTTGTGTACATTTGTAAAACGATGAGCGTCAGATTCGTGGTATCTTAAACCATGTGTGGCTGTATTCTGTAATTCTGCACAGCATGTGGATTACGATGCTACACATGCACAGCAACGGACCCCAACTCCTGCACAGCCTTCACAACTTGTCCCGCCACCTCCGACCGTTGCTTCTCTCTCAGAGAAAGCGGTGAGTTTTTCTTCTTCATAACAAGTTTCTGTAGCTAATATTGAACACACCCAAGTCAGTCGTCCAACTGTTGATACAAAATGTTGCTGTACTGAATGCCTGCTGGATATTAGACATGTCATGACATGTTGTGTAAACTGGTTTCTGAAAGTTTTCTCATCATCTTTTGCAGGTTATTTCAGGGTTACCAAGGGATGCCAAACCAGCTCAGCATGCGAGGGTGCCATGGTTTGCTGTGGAAGGGACTTGTGTAACGGAGACATGTTATTTCCTCCCAAACAACGACAAAGTGCCAGTGTCATACCCACTGGTCCCAGTGTCATCCTGCTGCTGGTATGGTCAGCCATCATCACACTTTTCCCCTGAGGCTCTGGGATTTTCTTATTTCTATGCCCCCACTGTTCCAGTCCTAAACTGTAGAGGAAGAATAAACAACTTTACATCTTCAGTCAGATTTGTTTTGAGTGTGGCTCTGATTATCAGGTGCAAGTAAATGTCATCTGCCTTCATTTTGTCTTATTTGGGCTTGTGTTGCAGAAGACGGGACGTATCTATTACAGGACCTTTGCTATGTTTTGACACTCTTTTACTTTGCTTTTACTTTGAAACTCTGAAGATTCAAGACAAATAATAATCATATTTCAGATCTTGTTAGTCTTTTGTGTTGCATGACGGTGTGATCTTAATTTTGTGTCGGGAATAAAAACATCTCATTTCAAGCTTTGGATTTTTGTTCATTCATCTTTTTCAACCTGTCACACTCCAGTGATGACAATTCTGCTTCAGATAGTTTACAAAATTACAGTTTGACTCGATGATGAACAAAGGAAACACTTCGCACGTCTATTAAACAAGACAGGTGCGCTGGAGAGAGACGACCAAGAAGTTGCAAAAGGACTCCCGCACACTGTCTAACTTGCAATATATAATTTATTTGCGACATTTCCGTGCTAGACCTTCATCAGGCAAACTGATGAAGGTCGGGAGTCCTTTTGCAACTTTTTGACCCGAGGATGATGCCAGAAGAGAAGTCAGAGGATAACCTAAGTCACTAAGATGCATTGTCTAGGGGATCATAAATATCTCTACCTAATTTCATAGACATCAGGATATTTCACGAGGTAAGTGAGAACATTGATCAGCAGGTGGCACTAGAGAGAGAGTCAGAGAAACACCAATCATTGGGATTCATCCTCCTACCATAACCATCTGCACCAAATTTCACGGCAACCCATCATATAGTTGGAGAAACACTCCACTCTTTGAGAATCACTGAAATCTGAAAGATCAATGCCTGATATCAGGCAGAATTTAAACTCATTACACTCCATTTCCATCAGCTCAGTAGATGCAGTTGGCGGACTTAAAAGTCTGGACTCAAGCAAGAAAAGATCAATCTCAAGGTGGCACTCGAGGTAAAGTCAGAGGGTCATCACAGTCAGTCAGAGATATTGTCCAGGAAACATGAATTTCTGTACAAAATTTGATGCCAATCAAGTAGTTGATGTGACATTTCCTTCTGGACCAAAGTGGTGGACCTGTCGATCAACATTGCAGCTAGGTTCAATCCAGTGGTGTAGTCTAGTTTTTTGTAGTGGGTATACTGTCTACACTCGTACTCACCCGTCCCAGAGCAACGTGTCTCAGAACAACAACCATCTTGGAGCAACACCCCATAAGCACCATCACCACCTTGTGTCTGACGCTGCCTCCAAACATGTTGATAACATAACCAGTCTCTCAGAACGCTCTCATGATGTACACTGTAGGCTGTGCTTTAGTGAATGTGATTCAGATTCAGATGTTTTTTTATTCATGTACTAAGAAAACATCTGAATTTGAATCACATTCACAAATGAACAACATCTGCAGAACCAGGCTCAAATGTACTCAAAAGTATTTAATGAGCTGTTTACAATATTCACATCATGGCTAACAAATGCATGAAACACAGACAAAAGGAGGAAAATATTCTACTCTTGCAATAGCTAACTGACGTCTGACAAGTACACATAACTAGCATTACCATATAGTAATGTAATCGTCCAAATATTTCAAAGTAATGCACTTCTAACATGGCCGTGAATTAACTCTCATTTATCTAGTCACTGACATTATGAATATCAGTTGTTTAGATCCTCTTTGGATGTGTTGACATTTACCTAACTCTCTGTCCCTCCACTCTAACCAGGGGTGCCTGGTCTTAAATTCCCTGGCCTGGCTTTCACTCCACACGGCCAGGAACTCTCATCAGTTTCATCATCTGTAATTACTCTACATACATATTTTTCTATTTTTAATCGTATTTTATTTTTAGATTTACTCCGTCACTTTAACTTGTGACTGTGCTCTTGAGCTGCTGTGACATGCAAATTTCCCCAATGTGGGATCAATAAAGTTCATCTTGTCTTATCTCATCTTATCTTATCTTATCTTATCAACTGAAACAAGGAGATATAAACATTGTGTTCTGTTTATGACAACACACACACACACACAGTATCTAAGTTATCACTCTGTCGTTTTAGATATTGTATAACCGTACATAGTGCTGTGTTTTCCCTGATGTTCATGAACGTAACACAGACTTAGGGGCTGAGAAGCCTGTCAGTAATTGTTGCTCCCATGAAAATGGGTTGTTTGGCAAAGAGGTGGGAGGGAACTGGGGATGTTCAGTGGGAGAAAGTGTGTAAACTGGTGAGAGAGAGAGCTGAGCTAAAAGTTGGTCAGCTACTGACTATGACAGAATGTGGTTTGCTTGTGTTGGTGTCAGCTCCAGCCCACAGCAGCCTGACTGTTCTTGGAAAAAAAGCATCAAGAAACCAGCTGATGATGGGTTATGTACCGAGGGACGCTACAGTATATTAAAATATACCAACAATCCCCTGCTATGCTAGTTTCACTCACCGGGTGGCGTTATGGTAGCGTCGGGCCCCTTCCCCGGGCCTCAGCTTCTTCCTCATCTGGCTCTTCTTGTAGTTTTCCTCCAACCTCATCTGCTGCTGCTGCAGCTGCAGCGTCACCTCAAGCGGCTGTGGGTTCAGTGGCACGCATCGGAAAACTCTGACAAAGTGTTGTCGGGCGTTGTTTTCGCTTCATCTCTTGGTAATTCATTCAATTTAATTCAATTCAATTTAATGAATGAATCACCAGTCACTTGCTGGGCAAGGCTCTGTGAAGGTGTTACCTGTTTAAGATTCCCCCTAAACATTTTTCCCTTGAAAAGATATTTTAAAAAAACAACTATGGTCACCAGTGAAATGTTTGTGAAAGTTTTTCACCAGCCATTTGAAGACATTGATTGAACATTCATGTTTACACCATATTGCACCTGGATTTGCAATAATGAGATTTTTCATCCTCTACAGTGTGTGAATAATAGTCTATCAACATTTGGGAGCCTAACCAGGAAATCACACCCAGATATCTTAGTTGAAAGTCAATATTGCAAATCCTGGTGAGATATGGTCTAAATGTAACCGTTCAATCAACGTCTTCAAATAGTCTGTGACAAAACTTTCACTTTTGAACCAATTCTGAACACTTTTTAAACCTCAAAATGCTCACTGTATTATAATACTGTAAATGTAGTTCTCATGTGAGGATGACAACTACAGTAGCATACAAGTTACATATAGTCACATTTGACTGTGTCCTGTGTTTTGAACCCCAAGTGAGATACATCACCAAAAATGAATTTTTTCATCTTAGAGATATTACCTGTGTGCAACCTCTTTTATCTACACAAGACACCAAAATTTGTTCATGCTTTTATCTAGTAGACTCGACTACTGTAACGCCTTGTTCTCAGGCCTCTCCAAGAAATCTTTAAACTAACTACAGATGATCCAAAATGCAGCAGCACGTCTGCTTACGTCTGCTTTTGCTTTTAGTTTTTAAATCCATTAATGGTCTGGCTCCTGACTATTTATCTGATATGTTGGTCAAAAACATTCCCTCCAGATCCCTAAGATCCTCTTCCTCTGGACTACTAAATGTCCCCCAGAGAAGAACTAAAAAGGATGTTGATGCTGCATGTGGTGTCATCGGCCCTCATCTCTGGATCAGCCATCCAGAGGACGTCAGACTCTCTGATTCAGTAGACAGCTTCAAATGAAATATTAAAACCTATCTTTTTAGACAGGCACTTTTGTAGCTTTTATTTACTTGATTGGAATCAAACCTAATTCGTATTTTAATGAATGTGTATGTGTGATTGTGTGAGTGAATTTTATTTACTGTATCCCCTCGCCTGTATTTCCTCACGGCCAGCCTCAATCAGGACATTATGAATATGACACTTTTCTTTTTTTTTTTAATCCTGCACAGTTTGATATTGTTTTCAGACTTCTGGCGGCTATGAAGTGAAAAATGTTTTCACTTAAATTTGATAGGGCATTTTTGCAGTGTGTGATTTGAAAGTGCCTCCACACCCGCTGCAACTCCAGTGATTGACCCCATTTTCCTACACAGTTACATGTATGATGTGATCCATACTGATTAAAGTTTATATTACAAGATGTTTTTATGGGGGTGATTTTTTTCAATTTAAGCAGATCTCCAAACCCTTCCATCTGCATAGGAAAACTTATACTTATACTATACTTATTTTCAGAGATCTCCTAATTAATGTAAAAAACTGTTAAGCTTTTCTCATAGTAGCTACAGCAGTGTACCGCAAATACATCAGTGGGTGGTGTTAACACATTTTCGACTGAACTGGAGGTGTTAAAAGTTTCGTTTCCTTTGAGAATTATGATAACTTCTTGTTGTGCCTGCTTGCAAGCTGAGCTTCAGAGCTCACTCTGGACCTTGGAAAGCACAGTTGAGGAAACAGTCTTGCTACAAGACACATCTTTCAACCTCTGAGTCCACTTATCAAAGAATATTTAAACAGACAGTGAAAACAGAAGCATGGTTTTAGGTGTTGCCTTAACTTTTATCCTAAAACATCTTATAAAATATTTAGCATGTTGTAAAATAAAAAAAAAAGAAGAAGAAAACATTCAGATACCCTTAAATTTCCAGATGGTGCAACAGTTAGAGACTGCTCTGAGGTTTCGTTAAAACAACTAATTGTATCACCATGTGGTGGTTTTCTCTGTTTAGATTAGAGGAACGGAGAGACAGAGAGACAGAGCTGTACTGCTCAGACAGAACTAAACAATGGAGTACAGTACAATTACTGAAGTGGCGAAGGAGACTGAATCTTATATGTGCTTTTATAACGGAGTGAATGGTTTCTTCTGTAAACCAGGAAATATGGGGTCTTCCACACTTCCACTTAAGCATCCCAAAATCACTATCGCCAGATGATCACAACCCGTTCAGAGTGCCCTCCTTCCTGGTTGAAACAGAGTTATTCGGTTTGTTTTCTCTGTTTATTGTGAGAGTTATTATCATTGTTGTCGCTGGTGTGGCTTTACTTTGAACCTCAGGGTGGTGGGCTTTGAGTGAGTCACACTGTTTGTGGGGTTGTGTTGTTGATTGTTCCTGTTGTATGCTGGTGTGTTTTTATGTGGAAACCTGGAAGTCTTGAACATCTGTTTTTCTCTCTGATTCTGTTTAACTGTCTGCAGGTGAGAACAACTTGTGATTCATTTGTGTTGACTTCACACTGCAACACAAGGAAAGAAAAGTTATTAATGTGTGGAAGTTAATGTTGAATCAAGAAAAGGTAGTGGTGTCTGAAAGTCAGGATAGGGCTCATTAATTTTATTCTATGAATGACTGCAATTAAAGGTCCCATATAAAGATCATTTTCAGGTTCACACGTATGTGTCTGGTTTTTAATAGAACACTTTTTATGCTTTAATGGGCAAAAACCAGAGCGGCATGGTGGTGCAGTGGTTAGCACTGTAGCCTCACAGCAAGAGGGTTCTGGCTCGATCCCGGGCGGGGGAGCCCATCTGTGTGGAGTTTGCATGTTCTCCCCTAGACCCGTCAGCGTGGGTTTTCTCCAGGTACTCCGGCTTCCCCCCACAGTCCAACGACATGCAGACTGGGGACAGGTTAATTGGTGACTCTAAATAAGGGGGATGATAAAAATGATCTCAACAACTATCGGCCGATTTCCAAACTCTCTTGTCTTGCTAAAATCCTAGAATCATTAGTTAATAATCAGCTCAAATCATTCCTCTCAAGTAATTCTGTGTTAAACCCACATCAATCTGGTTTCAGAGCAAAACACAGTACTATCACTGCTACCACTTTACTTATAAAAGATATCATGGCTGCTGTCGATAAAGGTAAATACTGTGCAGCACTTTTTGTTGATTTATCCAAAGCATTTTAAATACTGTTAAACATGCTCTGCTCCTACAGAGACTACACTATATTAGTTATGATTGTAATTCCTGTAAATGGTTTCAGGACTACCTTTCTCACAGGCAGCAGTGTGTGATTTTGGGAAATGACCGTTCTTCGTTTTTACCCCTGTTTAAAGGGGATACTACAAGGTTCAATATTGGGTCCTGTCCTCTTCACTATTTATATTAACAATATCACATCCTTCATTACAAATTGTAATGCCCATCTGTACGCAGATGATACAGCTCTGTATTGTTTTTCTAACACTGCACAATCTTTTCAACTCAGCCACCCAAATCTTACAACAAGCCTTTGACAACTTGCAAAATGCACTCTGTAATTTAAAACTAGTACTGAATGCAAGCAAAACCAAATACATTCTGTTCTCCAGAGCCAGAGATATTGTTGATACTGCTATTGCCACTCTAAATGGTCACAGTATTAAGAGGGTATCACAGTATAAATATCTCGGTATCTGGTTGGATCAAAAAGCCACTTTTAAATTTCACATAGACATGTCAGGAAGTTATGGCAAAAATTGGATATTTGTACAGAATCATAGTGCGTTTTCCCATGTTGATTAGGGAGCAGATAATTGAGGCCATCTTCATGTCTGTCCTGGATTATGGTGACATCATCTATAGACATGCCTCTACCTTGATTCAGTTCAACACTCCGCCGTGAGATTTATTAGCGGTGACAGTTATTCTACACATCATTGCATCCTATGTGAAAAGGTCGGGTGGATATCTTTAACAGTTAGGCGTAACAGACATTGGTTTCTATTCATCTACAAAGCCCTAAATGGAAACTTACCATCATACATCTCCTCCTTATTTAACCGGTCCGGAAATACTGAGCTTGGGAAAACTGCCTTTAGTTTTAGTGCTGCACATACTTGGAACACCTTACAACAAATGCTAAAGTTGATGCACTTGTATCTATAGGCCAGTTTAAAACCATGATTACAAACTACTCCACTCTGTAATGTAACTGTTTTTAACTGTTCTGTTGTCTGATTGTCCTAGTTGTGCATGTGATTGTCTTGTTAGCATGTGTAAATGTGTGTGTATGTGTGTGTGTATGAGTATACACATGTGAATGTATGTGGTGTCTACGTATGTTTGTGTGTATATGTATATGCTCTTGCTTTGTTTTGTTTTCATGTTTATTCTGCTCTAGCAACCTTTTTGGCCAATGTTACAAATTTTTCAGACCAAATTTTTGCTGGAGCACGTACAGTTATGAAGATTTTGCTTTTATTAGTGCAACATATCCTCATATATCCTCATGGGTTAAGCACAAATTACTGGTTCATGATCATGTGGGCTATGTACGAATTTTTGGCCTACTTGTCGTGGGCCGGAGCCAGTCTCCCAGTTTGTGGGTCACAGCACCCCAGTTGTTTGGGGGGGATCCTGGTTGTTTCATCCTGGACAGTGGCTCTGATGCTCACCAGTCCTTGGCCCCCCTCACTACGCTTAGTGTACAGTCTCAGGGTGCTGGACTTGGGATGTAACTTGCTATGCATTGGGAGAAACTTCCTTGTCTTGATATCAGTGGACTCTATCTCCTCCTTTGGCCAGCTTAATATACCAGCAGGGTATCTGATGACAGGCAGGACATACGTGTTGACGGCTGCAGAAAATGTTCACATTAGTCGACTTAACCTTTTGGGCTCGAACGACGCAAAGTGCATCCAAATTCACACCTGTTCTCTTCTATTTCTCGGCAACTGTTTGTCATAGCGAGAAGCCACTCTTATCACGTTAAACAGCGGAACCGTAGCTTTCCGACAATACCAAGGACTTGACAGTAGTCCAATGTTTTCACAGGGAAAAACAATTCTGAAGTTACACTAAAATTATATATAACAAAGCTTTCATACAGCTGTGCACACATTACTCTTGCATGGATTACTCAGCAATGCGTGGTCGCACAGAAATGCCAGGCATATCACGTGAAAGCGCAGGACCGGAGCTTTCCGATGATACCAAGCACATCATTGTGCTGTCATCCCATCATGCTATATTTACAGATCAATTGTCTACAAAATAAAAACCTGCCGAATTTCTTTGTTTGACAAAGTATTTCTGCAATTTGCCTTTTACTCCAGTGATTGAAGTGGCGTAGTGTAGTTGTGCTGGGCCCCGGTGCAAGTATTTTCCTTGGACCCCCCCACCTTTCTTGCAATAATGAAAAAATACTGGCAATTACGTTAGGTTGGGCTGTCTGTGCTCTTTCTCCTCCTCTCTGTTCTGATCCACTCTGGACGCTTTCTTCTCCTCTCTCTCCTCCTCTCTGTACTGATCCTCTCTGGATTATTTCTTCTCTTCTCTGTGCACTCAGTTCTCCTCTTGGTTCTCTGCCCTGTTCTCTCCATTCTCCTTTCTGTCCTCCCTGTCCACTTGGTTCTCCGCTCTGCCCTGTCTCCTCTCCTCTCCGTTCTCCACTCTGATCTCTCTGCTCTCCTGTCTTTCCACACAGTTCTCTGCTCTGTCCTCCTTATTCTACACTCTGTGCAGTTCCACACTTCTTTCTATCTTCTTCTCACTTCTGTCCATTCTCATCCTCTCTGTCCTCATTGTCACATGGCTTAGATTTTTTTTAACAAACGAATCTAACGTATTTTGGAGACAATTTGACATCTTTCTTTCTTTCCCTCTTCTGTCACGAGGAGGTTGATCAGACCTTATTGATTACATGACATTATAATGCTTGATAATTTGGAATAAAGGGTTTGAATTATTGCATGTGATTATCAAATTCAGGCGGCATGGTGGTGTGGTGGTTATCACTGTCGCCTCACAGCAAGAGGGTTCCTGGTTCGATCCCGGGTGCGGGATTTGCATGTTCTCCCCATGTTCTCCCCATGTCAGCGTGGGTTCTCTCCAGGTACTCTGGCTTCCTCCCACAGTCCAAAGACATGCAGGTTGGGGATTTTTTTTAATTGGTGACTCTAAATTGACCATAGGTGTGAATGTGAGTGTGCATGGCTCTACATGTCGGCCCTGCGACAGTCTGGTGACCTGTCCAGGGTGTACCTCGCCTCTCGCCCAATGTCAGCTGGGATAGGCTCCAGGCCCACCCTCAAGAGGAAGCAGTTAGATAATGGATGGATTATCAAATTCTAGGCTAGCAAGAGTAATGCAAAAGCAACAAATAAATAGTGGATGACACAAACATGTGAGGTCATGTACTCTTCAAATAAGTAAATAAAGCCCTGCATAATGCAAAAACATTATATGATGTGGTTTAAGGCTTCAAGCCACTGAATAGTGTTCAGATAGATAGAGGGATGCTCTTATTGTCCAATGCATTATATATCAAATATCCATCTCGATCAAATCACCCTAATTTAACTTAAATATTTTTTGTCATATATATATATATATATATATGTACACACATACATACACACACACACATATATTGGGTCATGAAACAGACACCTGCATATCGTTAAATAACGTTACCTTCGGGAGCATGGCACTGACTTAATGAGCTCACATCATGCATGATTAGCCAGCAGCTTTCAACCCATTGTGTCACAGCTAAAGCTTCTAACATTAACGTTACTTAGCAAGAACTTAACTTTTTCTTAAACTTTAAGTTACAGTGGGCTACTTGGTCATCGCTAAAATAATAATAAAAAACTGCCATTCACTTACCTGGTCTGTCAGCTAACAGTATTGTTGTCTTTCTGTCAACTGAATTCAAGTTTTCCACGTTCCGCCGATATATCAGATAATTTCCTGCACGTCGTGTCGGTGAAGGTTCTCAGTCATCCAGGTCAGGGTAATCGTAAGTGCTATTGTAGGCAACTGGAATCATCTTGGCCAGGGAAGAAAGATGGTTTGAAAGAGGTTAAAGGTAAAAGAGATAAAAGAAGCCATCTTTGTCAAACTGGAACATCCATCGTTAAACAGAGGAGGTGGACTCCGACACCACTTTTCACCCACCTACAATGTAGTCCTGGGATCCCTCCCCAGACAACTTCGCACCCATTCACACCTGGTCCCACCTGACCCTAACGACACACATGATGGTCAGGTGGGTCAACGACTCACATTATGAACCTAACGACTCTGAAACTAAGAGCTCACATGTGACCATAACAACTCTGCCAGGGGTCACACCCACACAGAGCTTAAAAGCCTGCAACTACGTACCAGTCAGTTGGAACTGAAGAAGTTTCTTGGATGAGAGGTGAAACGTCTTCAAGAAACGCAAGCAGTGCGTTGCCTACGATATAGCACTTATGATTCCTGCATGTCGTTTCAAAATAAAAGCTGTCCAGTGTGTTAATATGTTTATCATGCTGTTTGGGGCTTCGTCTATTTTTTCTCTTTGAAATTTTTACCGAGGTCCAGACCTGGACCTGGACCAGCTGGCTATGGCCATGCTTCCTCGACCTCCTTAAGGCTGGGCTCTCTTAGGTCAAAGTCGACCTTGGGGGGTGGAGTTCAAATACACCATATTAGTAATGTTACAAATATAAGTCTGACCGTGAACATTACATAGCTAAAGGGTTTTTTGGGGGGAGTTTTTCCTTATCTGCTGAGAGGGTCTTAAGGACAGAGGGAGTTGTATGCTGTAAAACCCTCTGAGGCAAATTGTGATTTGTGATATTGGGCTTTATAAATAAAAATTGAATTGAATTGAATTGAATTAAAGGATTTGCAGACGCTCGCTGTGTTTTGAACAGTAATCGATACGTACTTCATCATCATAGTCCTCTCTGTTTCTCTACTGAGATCTGCATCACAACCACAGCCTCACCCAAACATCTATCAACCAGTTAATTTAAAACTTTGTGGGATTTATTACATATTTTATGTATCTTTACACTGAATTGCGATGACAACTGGGCAACATAGGTGTCTCTGTTAATATGGAGCTAATATTGGGTCATATGTTTTGTACTTGAAGAAATACAAATTGAAACTGAAATCTCAATTTTTGATCT
>JAPZEB010000022.1:17886992-17897960 GCA_029783705.1 Chaetodon striatus | reverse complement strand
ACCCTGAGGTCCCCTTCCTCACATCGCCCAAGGAGTGAGTTGCACATATGCGTGTGTGTGCGCTGTGCGCGTTACACGATGTCAGTCATGCGGCACTACGGGAATTTGACCGGCGTTTTAAATCGGCATATTTTAGACTGACCGGCCAGTCACCGGTCATGGCCGATCACGTGAAAATCGGCCCGATTCCGAGCACTGCCGATTAATCAGTGCAAGTCTAGTAAAACTGCTCCTGTCCCGACTTTTTTGGAATGTGTCGCAGGTTTCAAATTCACAACAAGTGCATATTTATAAAAAAAATAAATAAAACAAACAAAAAAACAATTTATCAGTGTGGACATCAATTATCTCGTCTCTGGAGTATATTTAATATAATATAGGTCAAAAAAGATTTTCAAATCATTATATTCTGTTCTTATTTACATTTTACACAGCACCCCAACTTTTTGGGAATTGGGGTTTTATCTACAAACAAATATCGGGTGTATCAAAGGCTGATTTATCTTCCTCCTCTGCGCCATAGTGCACCATTATTGTAGGTTCCTTCATTACCACAAACACACACATACAGGTCAAGTGCTAGTGGATGTTCAGATTGGATAGAAACCAAAGGCTGTCTGAAGAAACAGAAAGAGTACATTCCAATTTCTAAAGCACAACAGTATAGTGATAGTAGAAGTGATTTGATTGGCACAAAATAATACACTTCCCATGAGTCTCACTGGTTATTGCTCTGGAGAGACGTCAGTCAAAGCTACTAAATCACAGTTCTGGTGCACAAAAAGCTTTGTCATAAGGAACCAGTAAAATATTATGTTTTAGCATTAACAAAGTAATATAATGTGCTACAAACAGGATTTCAGGTAATATTATTACATTTACAATGTGGCATTGTGCGTTACCGCCCGAAATAAAAGGTTTATTGTTTTCATTTTTCATTCATCCACACTGCTCCACTTGGGATTGAGCTGAGCTGTCAAGTGATGGTGTATATCTCAAAATAGCTGTCAATCAAAACGGGATTCAGCCTTTTGACTGATCCTCCAATCATCATGCGGAAGCTCAGCGTCCAGTCCAGCTGAGGCCCGCCCACAGCTCCATTCACCCCCGGGGCGGGACAAAATCATGGCATTTATCCAATGACCGTCGAGTTTTGAGGCAATGAAAAAAACTGTTCCCTGCAGCCCCATTGAAGTGCATGGATGCTCAGCTTCTACGGGCAAATGCCTTGAGTGGCGCTACGAGAGAAGTAATCAACATCGAGTCACTCGATTTGTGATAAGTAGCTGATTCTCGTCTTCCAGATCAATGTGTTCTAACGCATTTGTAGTCAATGAAATGTTAACACAACTGTACATATTTGACCATTTAATTTTTGACATTTTAGGGGAAGCTGAACTTCCCTAGCAGTCTTAGAGAAATCCCCTCTGATACAGACAGAATTTTGGCACTGTTAGTACCTCCGATGCCGGCAAGACAACTCTGTCCCCCCATTCTGTGATTGTACCTTTCATACAGAAAGGTGAGGCTGCACAATGGCCTGAAATTCCCACCTTGAAGAGGCAGTGTAAAAGGGGCCTGTGACGCATACCTGCAGGTGAGCTCACCACATCTCCAACCACCCTTAAGTTTCCTTTTAATTTGAAGCATCCACTCTATGATATTTTCTTGGATGCTTCTTAGGATTTTCTGCCATACTCCGAGCTGCTGCTCCGTTGCTATGGTCTCTCTCCCCTCTTCCTGTCCACTTTTGCTCTGGCTGGTTAACATGAAATATATCACTTCCAGTGTGCCAGTGGGAAAATCGCCACAGACACCAGACACCAGAACTCCAGTACTGTGAAAAACAGATCATCCTAATCAGCATTCTGATAACTGGTTTGACAAGGGCTTCAGTGTAATGGACGCTCATTTATATGCAAAAGTCCTGCACTCAAGTTTGAACTATATAAACAAGACTAAGAATCAACAGTCATGATAGTGGATCCGTGAGGCTCTACTTAAGCACAGCAGTGACTGGTGTTAAAAGGCGGGTCTTATCTAATATGATGCTGTCAGAGATCAATCGCAAGGTGGCGAGAGTAGAGTGGCTGGAGAGAGTGGCGTGCTGCCGATAGCCACAACTCCTTGTTGAGACTGTGATGCGCCATGAACGATAACCTTCATCCCTGAAGTATGAGGTGTATTTTCTGTCCGCAAGTTGTTAACCTAAACGAACTGGAACCAACGCCAAGCCGAGTGCATGGTTGAAAACAAAAACCATGCACATGCTTTTTCCCACATTTTAACTGGTATTTATTTAAAAAAAAAAAAAACGTGCAGTAAGAATGTGCGCACCTCATGCATTCTTCACACCAGACGTACTCGTGATTTTAGCTGAGATAGTTTTGGGGGATACGATAAGGACAAGATTAAGTTGTTTGCCAATTTTACTGATAACAATTATGATTTTGAAGCATTTATGAACAACGAAGTTCATCACTTTTTATTCACATTTAACTTTCTGTGAGTGATCGTTTAATTCTAACCTGTGAAGCACTTTATAAAGTCAGTTTCAACATGAGTGCTATGAATGAATCACTGATCAACATTCTGATGTTTGATAATAATAATGATGATGATAGCGATTTTACTGCGATGATGGTTTGCAGAAATGTGATGAAGCAGTGGTATGATCACAGCAAATAGCCACAACTGTGTGTAAAGAAAGCTGCTATGGTACCACTGGGAACTTTGCTGATGTGACAGAGTTGGTGAAACTGCACTTTATTGACCATATTTCTCATTGACAGCTCTAATTAGCTGTGGAGGGGCTCAAGTATCAACATACAAATGATGTTTCAACATCCATTTATCCTCCCGAGACCTGAACTTTTGTTTGGAGTGCATTTTTAATTTCTCCTAGCTATTTGGGATCAGTAGGATCCAATAAGTATAAAAAACTTTACAATGTCAACGATAATTAAGTCCTAATGTCCTCAAATGAGACAACACTTCCCACTGTCTTTAATCATGAATCTACACAGAGTTTTATGCATCTGGCCTCTGGAGCGGGCTGGCCCAACAACACCACAAGCACGAGCAATGACATGAGAAGAGCTGCAGAAAAGGAGTTGAGCTCTCTGTGGTTCAACTTTTCCTCACTGTTGGAAACTGCAGGCAATAAGTGTACACTAACCAATCACTTTATTAGGTACACCTTGCTAGTACCAGGTTGGACCCATTTTGCCTTCAGAACTGCCTTAATTCTTTGCAGCATAGATTCAACAAGGTGACAACGTTTTTCCAATCTTCTATTGTCCAGTTTTGATGAGCCTGTGTGAATTGTAGCCTCAGTTTCCTGTTGTTAGCTGACAGGAGGGGCACCTGGTGTGGTCTTCTGCTGCTGTAGCCCATCTGCTTTAAGGTTGGACGTGTTGTTGGTTCAGAGATGGTCTTCTGCAGACCTTGGTTGTAACGAGTGGATATTTGAGTTACTGTTGCCTTTCTGTCATCTTGAACCAGTCTGGCCATTCTCCTCTGACCTCTGGCACCAACAGACATTTTCACCCAGAGAACCACTGCTCACTGGATATTTTCTCTTTTTGGGACCATCCTCTGTAAACCCTAGAGATGGTTGTGCATTAAAATTCCTGTAGATCAGCAGTTTCTGAAATACTCAGACCAGCCTGTCTGGCACCAACAACCATGCCATGTTGTGATTGGCTGATTAGCTATTTGCGTTAACGAACAGTTGAAGGTAGTTAGGTGTATCTAATAAAGTGGCTGGTGAGGGTAGTTTGCTGTTGTTAAATGCACCTCCTTTTGCTTAGATTCATCAAGAATTTTCTCTGTTTTTGGATTCATCATCATGAGTAACTGAGATACAAATTACCTTTTTTTATGGGTGAAGTATTTCTTTAATTCTCCACAGGTCTACAGTTCTGGCTCTGGCAGTACCACTTATGTAAGATGGCGTGTTATCCTCCTGGTAGCCATCAGAAGATGAGTACACTGTGGTCATAAAGGGATGGACACGGTCAGCAAAAATACTCAGGTAGGCTGTGGCGTTTAAACGATGCTTGATTGGGTGAAGTATTCCTTTAATTCTCCACAGGTCTACAGCTTTGGCTCTGGCAGTACCACTTATGTGAGTTAAAGGTAACCAACCATGAACTAGTATTTCCTTTGTTTCCGTATTTACCAGTCAGCAGCTTATGTAAGTTCAGTTTAATCATCACACAGGCCAACAGTGCACATGTGGAGCTAAAGCATTCTGGCCTCAAAGATTGTTCAGTTTGTGTTGCTCAGTGTTGACAGTTCACCAGCCGCAGATCCAGTGTGACTAAACTAATTATCTGTTACGTGATCCATTGCAAACTTGTGTTTTGCTCCACCTTGTCAGTGTGTGAGTGTGTGTGTGTGTGGGTGCATCCCATGCCAAGCTGCTCTAGTGTTAAATTGGCCAACTAAGGAATAGAAACCATGTAGCTTTCCAGCTAATCCTCGACCAGTGGCATGGATTTCAACATTTCAACGCACGCATGCATAGAGAGAAGGCTCTGACTGAGCTGCTCCACTGGCTTCTAACACAAAACATAATTATCAGCAGGCTTAATTGGTCCCACTGGTGGTACCGAACAACTCGTGGCTGACAGGCCGCAGATGAACTTCAAACGTGTGGACGATTCTGGTATCAATTTAGGGGAAATTGTGTTTCGGTGTGCATGCGTACGAGTGTGTAGGAATGTGCATGAACCGAGCTGATTAAGAAACTTAATGTTCTAATCAAAGGCTGCTGGCTTCGTAATCACAATCCAGCTGACTGATGTTGGTCATTAAATTACCTCATGGAATCTTAATTTTTACAAACTGTAGTATTATAGCCAAAATAACTTGTAAACGAAAAGATGGGAAAGAGAGGCGTGTAACTTCAAAGCCATTCAGGGATGTAGAAGTAATCGGCAAAAGGGCATCATTCACACTGATTACAGTTGAGATGGAGATGTAATGCAGAACAAGTTGGCAGCAAGGAAATCTCATGATAAGTGCATCTACAGTAATTATCAGTGCAAGGAATGTCCTTTTGTGGCTGTAAAGTGTATTTCTAAATAGTTGTTCTTGATTGGTTGACCATCTGTTGACTAAACCTTGCTCTTTGTCATGTTGGCCATTTGCCTGATGAACACCAAGTAGTACTGAAAGTGGCAGTAGCCAAAAGTAAAGCTATTAAAAGTTACTCCACTTTTACAAGATGCAACATCAAAGTGATAACATTACATTAAGGTCTCAATTATTACAATCCGATAACATAATAGATATTCTCAAATAGACAATTCTATATAATAAGTACATTTAATTTGGTACTTTAAGTATATTTTGACATTAATACCTTTATACTTTTACTGAAAATTTGATTGCAGAACTTTTACACAGTGGTATTGCCATGTTTACTGAAGTAAATGAACTAAGTACTTCTTCCACCACTGCTTAAATGTGGGGTAGGCATATATCAGGAAAAGGTTAAAAAAAAAAAAAAGGCAGGATTTTAAAATACAGAGCAGCTTAAGAGATGGACATTTGGCTGGAAGCTGTAGCGGCACAAAATCGGCCAGTGCAACCCCTCCAGTGCTTGGTGTCACAGCAAGTAAAAGTCCCAGTGCTACTGCTGGCCACCAGCTTTGTAACAGCAGCAACAGAACGTTTACTTATCTGATGGGAAGTTGGGGGTGTCTGGTTTCCCAGAGCTGGGGTTTGCACCGGCTGAATTTGGGTTGCTGTGGCTGCTGACTGGGAGTCCCTCTCTCTGCACTCTCCTCCTGGCAAGATGGTCTGTAGCGGCGGGGAGTGAGGTGGAGGACACGCTGTGATTTGAGACTCTAGCTAACATTTAAGTACATTAACCATGAGCCTTTAGCTCCAGTTGCCAGAATGCTAAGTATTAGCAACATTTTCTTCCAATCTTTGAAACCCTTCAGTGATATTGACACATTTTTATTTTGTTTTTTGATAGATTCTGTTTAAGGCACATTGTGATACGTCCATGTTCATTTGTTTTGGGTTGCTTTGCATTGTAGGCAGTAAAGCCCTGTTACCACCAAGCACTTTTAGTGTGGTACCTTTGGAACCTAAAGTTATCCTTCAGACATGGTACCTAGACCATAGCGTTTCAATTGCAAACAGTACCATTAAATGTGGGCGGGGTTGTTGTCACTCACTGCTCCGTCCAACACTCACTGTATTTCCTCATTACTTGTGAGACAGCTGGAAGTCTGCGCCTTGTTTATCGTCCACAGAATGAGGCTGCACGCCGACATTTTCAGAACAATATAAAGCAGGCTGCAGTGAGAGTCTCTCTCCATGGGATATTTAAAAATAGCGGGTTTGTGCATTTAGTTAGAGTGAGGATTAGAATAATTGCAGTTTACTTAACCCAGTCCAAATTAATATATGTATATAAAGACCTGAAGATCCGCTCATTACTAAAAGCGTATGTCATGTAAAAACTAAAGTAATGGTCATATTGTCCATGAAATTTAAGGTGTGTTGATTGATTCACGTTGTCAACTGAGTAACATAACAAGTTAACATTCCACCTTAAAAGTCATCAGCAATCGGCCCAGTGAATTTAGATATTTTTTCTCCAACTCCAGCTGCTGCAAGAGGCAGCAAACATCCTTTCATTTTATAGTTACAGTTTACTAATAAACCTCTCCACAGCATGGACAGTGGTTACATAACTCTGACCAGTTAACGGAGTGCAGTGTTCACAGCTCCACCTTTTAGTACCAGATCTGTGTGCTAGGTACCCCAACAGAGGGGGGACCAGAAATGGGGACGTACAGAACGGTTCTGTTGGTACCATCCACAACTTTTCACAGTGGAAATGGATAAAGAGCATACTGAACTGAACCGTACCATACTGCTTGGTGGAAACGGCTTTAGATCTGAAGCCTTGGATGCCCCAAAATAACCTAAACTAACCTCCTTTTGGCTACTTAACAGCAGAACAGGAAAAAAGAGCAGCAATAAAAGGAAAAGAAACACTAGGCTCAACTTTCCAAACCTGGTGCCACCTGAAAGAGACAAACACAAAACTTGTGCATAGACATGTAGGATGTTTGTCAGGTTGCCCATGTTTTATATGGTTACCGGTGTGTGACTGTGCATCAGTCAGTCACGCTCTTCAAGATGACTGACAGTTGTTGAGGCGTAAACTTGTCCGTGCAGCACTCTTCGATCTGTCCAGGCGAAAAGGTGCCGGTTGTATTTTAAATTGAAATTTGGTGTTATGACTGTCAGCACCTGAGAGCCTGTTCTTGTAGCCACAGAGCGTCTTAGATTTCTGCAAATGTCTACAGATATGGTGTGAAAACTTGTGGCTCTTTTAAAAGTGAACTTTTTTAGGCTGTTTTTTAGTTGTAGGAATCTCCCTTCAAAATCTGCCCTGTACTGTGTTTCCTCTCCTCTCTTCCTCTCTCCCACTCCCTCGTTTACAGCCTCAGCCTTCGTCTCTATCTGCAGCTGTCACCCTCACACACACCCCTCTTTATCGCTTTCCGTTTTTTCCTCTTCCCTATGTCATCAGTTTCTTTCTTGTCCTTATCCTTCTTCTTCCCACGTTGTCTCCCTCCCATCTATCTCATTTACATGATGTCACACTTTACTCCATCCTCGCTATCTTCGCCAGAGCTCCCTTATGCTCAACATCACAATATCGGTGGCCATTTTTAGCCTCACTACTATCTCTATCTGTCCATTATTCCCTGGTGTACATTGTCCTCCCTTCCTCCTTATCTCCGGTCATTAATTTTTCTCCTCTTCTTTCTATACATCTCTCCACCCACTATCCTCTCCTGGCTAGATTCCTGGGCTGGGTGATGCTGAAGATGTTTTCCTCCATGTTTGGCAGCATTCAAGTTAACCTCAACCATCTGCCGGCTCTGCATAGAGCCTCACAAGAGGTACAAGTATCTGTAAACACACACATACATAATGCAAACCAAGTGTCTTAACTTTTTTCATTCACAGATGATTAAATGTGCTACCATAAACTGTTACCCCGACGGGTGTCAACTTGTCCTGAAAAACATGGAAAGCACACTTTGTATTTACAACACAGATACTATGATGTTGCGGCTCCGCACACATCCACACTCAGGATGTGCTCAGCCATCTAATGAGATGGTAAACAGCTACAACCCTGTGTGTGCAGCCACTATTCTCTGCATTTCGAGGTAGAATATATGAATATTTTCAGTTAAGTAAATGTGTGATTACTTTTAAAAGTCTGTGAACAAATACCTAGAACTTTGTAATTTTTCTCTTCCTTGCCTTGTTATTTTTAATTATTGACGGTTTCTTACTGAAGACTACACAACTCTAATTACATGGTTGACTAAATAAGCACAAGTGAATAAGTCTGAGTCAGGCTGCTGTTGCAGAGGTTCAAGATGGGCATGAATGAATCCAGTAAACTATGTCTTTAGTTTAGATTTCATTGAAATGCAGTCAGTTGCATAAATAAAGGCAAAACTACCAACAAATTATTCTAGTGGTGCTTGTGGGTTTCAGTAGTTGTCAGCAGGTTGTCAGTGGATATTCAGGGTTTTCCATGGCTTTATATATGGCTTAGGTGCGGCACCCAAGCCATAGGAACATAAAAACAGCATGGAGAACATCTATGGAGGCATGGGCTTGTTGTCACCTGACCTCCTGCACCATGCACAGGCAGTCAGCAGGTGTAGGGCAGGCAGCAGGAGGAGGCAATGGGAGTGGGACTTAAAGGGGTAGTCGGGATTTTTTGGAGAGGGGCTGTATGGGGTACTTATCCATAGTCAGTGTATCACATTAGTAGATGTCAGTTGACACGCCATCAGTTTGAAGAAGCTGGCTGGAGTCTGACACAAAAGCCAAACAATGTAGTGCTGTGGATAGTGTCAGCGGCAAAAATCCTGGGGTTGGGGAGCCCCTCTGAGTTTGCATGTTCTCCCCGTGTCAGCGTGGATTTTCTCTGGGTACTCCAGCTTCCTCCCACAGCGCAAAGCTAGGTTTATTGGTGATTCTAAATTGTCCGTAGGTGTGAATGTGAGTGTGAATGGTTGTCTGTCTTTATGTGTCAGCCCTGTGATAGTCTGGTGACCTGTCCAGGGTGTCAGCTGGGATAGGCTCCAGCCCCTCTGTGACCCCTAACAGGATGAGTGGTTACAGAAAATGAATGAATGAAATAATTGTTTGAGGCAGTGGTAGACCAGCAGCTCCTGTGTTTAGCAATGTTAAACCACAGTTTTTCTCAATGCAGTCTTGCTGTAAAGAAATTAATATGACTGCTCCATTTTCCCTGTGAAACCACTGTGTGTCATTGAGGTGAAGCAGTAAAAATACTCTCAATACTAGCAAGTTTCTGAGGTTACGTTGAAGCTCTCGTCTCAAACTTTCTCTGGATTAGAAGTTCTTCAAAGCGTGAGAAAGTGATGCACTATAAGCACCACGGAGCTCATGCTCTTCAGATGTTCTTTTTGAAAATTTTGAGAAGTTGTATCCTTCCCTTTGTAGCTCTTATTTTATTTTTTACCTTTTTACTCCAAATATACAGTGTTCCTGTTGTGAGTTTGTGATTATTTAAGATTTCTCTATATACCTTTTTTGCTGTAGCTGATGTCTCTCTTGCTTCAACCAACACAACCACTCAGAAATAATTAATTCAGTGCAAATTGAGTGAGCATTAAGCTCTTTTAAACAGTGCCCTGACTTCACATTCATACAGACCAGAAGGATATATAATCTTTGATAACAATCACGATAAAAAGATGAAAAAGACTATAAAAACAAATAACTCGCAGAGGTGTCTGGCAAGAATGATAAACAGCAAAACATCAGTAAAATGATTAAAAAGTAAATTAAAAAATAACAAACAGGTCTGCCAGGAAGGAGGCATAGGGGTATGGTGTCATTTGAACCAAAGCCCTTTAAAAACCCATGATAACCCTGCATGTAAACAGCTTCCTCTCCTCTTGAATATTTTTCATTTGTCCGAATGCATCTCCCGTCCCCTCCACACAAGTGCTCCCTCACCCTGGGTTCAAACCAGGAACTCTCCAGCTCCACACCTCTTTACTGCCTTGTTCCTGGTCGAGGGTTATGAAGGCTGTGTTGGAAATAATAACTGAGAGCTTCAACAACATTTTGGGTGCAGGAGGCTCATCTCGCTCTGCAGCACAAAGCCCCGTTTGCAGAAAGCAAATTCATCACATCAAAATGGCGTCATTTTCAATCAATTCCTCTCTTTCGACCTGTACATTAAAGACATCGCCAAAACAGCCTTCTTTCACCTCAGGAACATCACACGCCTCGGTTGATCCCTCACCTCCTCAGCTGCAGAAACCCTCATCCACACCTTCATCACCTCCTGTCTGGACTACTGCAACAGTCTCCTCTATAGCTCATCTTCAGAAACACTCAAGAAGCTCCAGTATATCCAAAACTCTGCTGCTCGGCTACTCACCCATTCTCGCACCTGTGACCACATCACCCCCGTTCTCCATGAGCTCCACTTCACAATCCTCCTCATAACATACAAAGCCCTCAATAACCAGGCCCCAGCCTACCTGTCTGACCTCCTTTATCATCATCACCCGCACACTCCGCTCTGCCGATGCAAACCTCCTGCCCCCTCCCACTCGGACCAAGCACAAGGACAGGACCTTCTCCATGGCTGCTCCCAAAGTCCCGAGAACTCCCGAGACTCCCCCTCTCTCTCCATATTCAAAAAACTATTTACCTGTTCAACGCTGCTTTCAATCACTGACAGTTTCTTCTCCTCATCCCTTGTTTGTTCTTTTACTTGTCTGTTTTTTTGTTTTGTTCCTGAATCTTTAGAGCATCTTTGAGTGCCTTGAAAAGTGCTATATGAGTTTAATGTATTATTATTATTATTATTATTATTATTATTATTGTTATTATTGTTATTGTTATTATTATTGTTATTAT
>JAPZEB010000022.1:17846213-17858726 GCA_029783705.1 Chaetodon striatus | reverse complement strand
ACAGGGCTGACACATAGAGACAGACAACCATTCACGCTCACATTCACACCTACGGACAATTTAGAGTCACCAATTAAACTAGCCTGCGTGTCTTTGGACTGTGGGAGGAAGCCGGAGTACATGGAGAGGACTCAGAGAACATCCAAACTCCGCCCAGGGGGGCTTCCCCACCCCATACTGCATATCACATATCAAGTATTGGGGCATACTAAGTAGTATGGTAGTATGGGTACTGGAATGCACTATTAGTTTCTTCAAACTGCTCCTCCGTTTTCTCTCTGCGGTGCATTATGTGACAGCGGTTAATATCAACAGCACACCCAAAACTCAATATAATTCATATACTGGCTGTTTAAAGTGTACCTTATTTTGTGAAAACATACTCAAAAACCTGCTGAGATGGATGTAAGACCCAGCTGCAGTGAGGTATGTGTGGACAGCTTTAACACTGGGTGGCAGTAGGAGCATGTAAACTGTACAGAAAGGCTCCCCCACCTCAGGCTCGAACCAAGAACCCTCTTGCTGTGAGGCGACAATGCTAACCATTGCACCACCTCACCCTGAGACCAGTCTAAGACAGTCCAAACATATTAGTGAACATGAACAACTCTCTCCCAAATCCAAAAAGTAGAGAGCTAAAACTCAAATTTGTGATGTCATCAAGTATAGTCAGGAGTTGCTCCACAGACAGTGAACGGGGAAAGATGATCTAGATGACACTGAGAGCACCGAGGGGGATGTTACGAGTGTACGGGTACATTTTCTGTTTCACAACTAAGAACATGACAACACTATGAAGCTCAATAGAGTGTATAAAAGAAAAACATCATGTGGGTGTACAAAATCAGGCTCCCATTCATCGTCTAAGGAGCAGCTTTAGACTGTACACCCTGTGACATCACAAGTTTGTGACTCAGTTTTCTATTTTCTGTCTGTGACAGAGAGCAGCTCATGTTCATAAACACTGGTCAAACTTTCCTCAGCCATGGAAATCATGTATTGGACTTTTTAATTTAGGCAATGTTCCCCTCTTCGTTGAAGGAGCAGGATGGTTTATGAGATCTGAATCAGTGGCTGCGGGTGTGTCCCTCCATCAAATGTAGTTTATATGCCTGTTTGAAGTGTGTAATAGAGGTTATTGCTCTTTGCAGATTTTAGTTTAAGTGTGAAAAAATGATCTCTGACCGTAACTGTTTTTGTAAGCCAATGCTGGAGTAAGTCTAATGGAAACTGATTGAGGAGTAAGTGCAGGAGTGGAGTTACTGTTTTGGATCTTGGCCAGATTATCCACATAGTTCTGAAAAGTCAGGGTGTTAAAATGTCGAAGTGCGGTGGTGAGTCCACAGGGGAAGGTTTCCATGGATCTCGTGGGCTCTGTTGTACAGTTTTATTACTGGTTCAATGGTCTCCTTTGTGGCGAGGGGCCTAACTGGGAGACAGTGTGATGAAAGGTTAAAAGAATTACGACATTAAGACATGCTTCCGAGACAGTTAGGGGTGAGATACGGTCTGATCTTGTTATAGACATACAGTTTCTGGTTGAGCTTCTTTGTTACGCCTCCACTCCTGCAGCGCTGTGTTCAACAGCCTGAACAAATCTTCTCCATCTCGACTGCAGCTGCTCCAGAACTTTGCAGGAAAGGAGATCACACATAATACCAGGTTTAGCTTCTCTCCGTTGACTCCCTGGCACCTGGAGGATTGATTTTAAATTCTACTCTCGAGACAGAGGGCGGTATATCGGAGCTAAAGGAGTTGTTGCGCCCTCTGACCACCAGGTGGAGCCTCAGATCTTCAGGGCAGGGACTGAAAACTAAAGGTCCATTGAACAAACTCCCACAATGTTTCAAAGAAACCAAATCAGTGCACATTTTCTCTCCCTGTGAAGCCTTTTCTCACCTCTTGTTTGAACCGTGACCATATAAGTAAAGTTACCTGGCTCTCTGAGGGCAGGATGATGTCATCATACGGGCCGGTGATGGCGCTGGGGAATTTGCTGAAGATGATTGGTTCTTTGGGGATCGGGGCGTTCTGCTCCAGGCAGTGGTCCCGGTAGTTCATGCCCACACACACCACCTTCTCGGGGGCCAACACAGGAGACAGCAGCTGGATGTCTGATCGCTCCACCACACACTGACCGGAAGACAACGCTCTGAGGAAGAGGAGGAGGAGGAGTTAGCAAGGACATCATGATTTGGGGTGTTGATTGAAGAGGAAGGAGATGATGATGAGGAAGATAAAGTTGTTAAGAAGACGCTGTTTCACCACGAAGAAGATGATTTTAATGATTTAGGAGGAAGATTGTCATCAAGAAGAGGATTTTGTTAATTAAGGAAAGGGTGCTGACGTAGTAACGAGATGATGATTTGAGAGGAGAGAGTTTAAATGAGGAAGACAGATGGTGATTTCCCATCTGTGTTTTTACAGTGAGCGTGATTTATAATCGAACAAGAATAGGCTGCTGATTTATAAACATGGTGATGATTTAAGAAGAGACGATGAAATATGAAAATGATTAAACAAGAAGTTTGTTGATTTAGGAGATTACAGTCAGGAAAAACATGACGATTTCAAAAGATTATAGTAACCATGAAGATGATGTTGAGGAGGAGACGATGATTGGGGAAGAATTTAAACATAATTAACAAAGATGATGATTGAGGAAGAAGAGGACAGCAATTAAGGAGCTAATGTACACTGCTCAAATAAATAAAGAGCACGGAGGAGATACCAGGAGACCAGCTGTTACACGAGCAGAGCTGGACAGGGCCGTAGGAGGGCATCAACCCAGCAGCTGGACCGGTATCTGCTCCTTTGTGTGAGGAGGAACAGGAGGAGCACTGCCAGAGCGCTACAAAATGACCTCCAGCAGGCTACTGGTGTGCATGTGGGAGCCTGACATCCTCTCGGGAGACCTGTGCTCACAGCCTGGCACCGTGCAGCTCCATTAGCATTCACCAGAGAACAGCAGAATTGGCAGGTCCGCCACTGTTGCCTCATTCTCTTCACAGATGAGAGCAGGTTCACACTGAGCACATGTGACAGGCGTGAAAGAGTCTGGAGACGCTGGGGCGAATGTTATGCTGCTTGTAACATCATCCATGTCAGTGATGGTCTGGGGAGGCATATCCTTGAAGGGTTGCACAGACTTCCATGTCATAGTCGATGGTACCCTGACTGCTGTTAGCTAGAAGGATTGTCAGACCTTACGCCAGTGCAGTGGGACCTGGGTTCTTCCTGGTGCAGAGTGTGTAGGCAGTTCCTGGATCACGAAGGCATTGATGCCACTGACTGGCCCTCTCGTTCCACTGACCTAAATCCAACTGAGCACCTATGTGACGTTATGTATCGGTGCATCTGATGCCAAGTACCACCACAGACTGTCCAGGAGCTCACTGGACAGTCATGCTGCAGGTCTAGAAGGAGATCCCCCAGGACACTCAACCAACTCATCAGGAGCATGCCCAGATGTTGTCAGGAGTGCATACAGGCACGTGGGGGCCACACACACTACTGAATCACATTATGAGTTAACCCCTCAGTGGGTTGATGGTTTTGGTTTCCACTGACAGTTGTTACGTCATTTTGTTCTCAACAAATTACACAATGAACATCAGTAAAGATTTTCAACTTGAATAATTCGTTCATCAAGCTCTGATGTGTGATTTAAGCGTTCCCTTAATAACAATAACACGATGATGAATGTGTTTGTTACCTCTGTGCACACTCCAGACCCTTGTCTCCCAGCTCCAGCAGCTCTCTCATCGTCGAGGGCATGGAGGGGTCAAACGCCTTCAGATCCACCACGCCGTGCCCTCCGTCACCTAGCTCCACTCCCACTCTGATGCCTCCTCCGTCGCCATGCCGATGAAACTGCACCAGACGCATCGCTGCACCGCTCAGGCCTCGATTCTGTAGAGTCGTTTGTCTCCTTTGAGAGAGTAAACTCCTGAAGATGCAGAGGGAGCGGAGAGTAAGTCTCATCTGTCAAGGACACAAGAAAGGAAGGAGAGGAGAGGAGACAGAGGACAGACGAGCAGAGACAACAGAAATCAAACAAGCAGCAAATGAGATTTATTTCTTCGAGAGTGTCTGAAAGATTTAAACAGATTATCGTCCTCATTTTTTGTGTTATTGTCACACTTGAGGCTTCACATGTTGAGACAGACTAAATCTAAATAGATTGCAGCACCACTGCACAAATCAATTCTATTTTTTCACTGAATCAATTCATTGTTAACCTATTAGATATGATGAAATAGTGAAAATTGCCCAATCCAGTTTCCAAAAAGGCAATAATAATTTAAAATTGTATTTTAAAAAATAACACAGCAGCAAATCCTCACATCTCAGAAGCTGCAACCAGAGAAAGGTTTGCATTTTTCCTTGATTAATTAGTGATAATCAAAAAATATCACTGATTACGTTTCTGTCGACTGATGGATCTGCTGACTTATCATCTGAACTCTGGACCTGCTGTGAAACTACATGACCTTTCTTTGCCTTCACACACCATACTAGACAGAGGCAGCTGAAAACTGGGATAACATGCTTAATGAAATGTGGAAAACACAATTCTGGCATGCTCCCATAGGAGAAGATTTTGTGGGGGGGACACAGGGGACACGTTCCCCTTAATATTTAAAACGTGCACTAAAAACATAAATGTAGCAGAGGACTTTTATTTTGATAAAAATTTAGGACAAATCCACAATGAATTGAGGCAGAGAAGGCACAAATGGGAGCATATATTCACCAGATTGCAGGACATTAAGTGTTTGACACTAAAATTTCTTGTGAGAGGACCCTCAAGCCCCTCGTTTCATATGTGTATCTTTAAAAAAAATTACCCGTCTGTTAAAATTTCAGAAATTTCCCAGGCTCTCAGCAATTTTTTTTTAACTATTCTGACTTCTACTGTCTGAAGGAAAAGTTTTAACCTCTCTGTCCCTGAGCTGCACTCTGTACCCAGACTCGTCTGTCAGAAGGCTGCCATTAGGTCAAATATATATCATATCAGCACGTCTGCTACACTGCACATTGATCACTGCCTGCTATCACTTGATAATAGAGCTGTAAATCATAACCACGACAGTAAAAGCATGAACACAGCTGCAGTCACTTCTGCCTACCTGCAGCTCCAGCAGTAGCTCTGCAGTGTGATTGTTTTTTACCAAGACAAAATCACATTTGCAGAGGACTTTGACACTGTTATCTGCTACTGTATAACCTCCTACTTCTTCTCTGCCCTTTGAACTGTCTGTGGTTCATACTCACCTCTCCGGTTCGGCTCAGAAAACAGTGCTTTTAACTACTTCCGGTTAGTGTTTGTAGTTCTTGAGGTCACTCTTGTCGACAGAGAGATAAAGTTAGCAACGGAGGCTAGCGACGAGTGTAGCTATGATGTGTTTATATCGTGTAAAAATATTACTATATTGGTCATATAATTCTCTTAATTCTGATTTTCGCGTTTGTTAAATTAGCTTTGGAAACTACAATTCCCTGTTGTTGCCGCAAATGCGCCTTCATGTACAGTCGAAACGTTTGTGTACATGGTACAACTACCGTAAATATTATAAACATTTACGCGTATATATAGAAACAGATTCACAGTGCGCGTTAATAACTTAAACGGGAGCCAAACAGTGACGATCTAATGTTTTAATTTACGAAAAGTAGCTTTCTAGGAGTGGGGTGTCCGTAATTACGAGCATCGACAGGTCCGCGAAGGCAGCATAATTGCATCTTAACGGATCATGTGACCAACCGGAGAGGACTGAAGGGAAGGAGCCGTTGTAACCGGCTGTCAGCTGCCTCTTTCACTCTGAAGGCACCGGAGGAGGAGGACCAAAATGTGCACCAGGTGAGATTAACGGCTGCATTTGCTTTACCCCGTTTTATTTTAGGGTTAACAGGTTCGTCACGTGCAGCTTTCCGCCGCGTGCGCCGTGTGCATTAAATGACAAAGGAGACTCAGAGAGGCTTTTGTTTAATGGGATACTTTTCCACCCAGCGGTTGTGTAATGTGTTTTCTTCTGGTTTAATGTTGACATTTAATTTAAACGAAGGCACTTAATTTACTTCTGATTTATTTGTTAATTCACTCTCAGCTCAGGGCAGAGATCTGATCCTCTCATATTGCAGAACAGATTTGATAATTTCTGGATTCAGTTTCCATGTAAAGGGCCCAGAGCAGGGATTTCACTTTCTGTCTTACTATACCTCTCTAATGTAATACCAGCTGTCATATGATGCCTGAAATAAAATAGGTGTAAAGTGTAGACTAGGTGCAAAGTGATATATTGCTGCAGTGAGAGAAGTAATGAGCCTGTCACTCTTTAACAGCTGAGAATCAGATCTCAAAGGTCCTGCAGGTTTTCACACTTTGACCCACTCTGTTATCACGAACCTGCATTATAAACACTCACATGAGAGTCTGCTTGCATCGCTCAGCCTGACACATCTTCCCTTATTCCTGCCACATCATGCTGATGCTGCAGAATCACAAGGAAGTAACCCCTCTTTGTGTGTGTGTCTCTGTGCAGCGTCCAGCCTGTTGAATGGACCACGGACCTGAAGAACCAGAAGTGAGTATCAGTGGGAATGCTTCACTTCCTGTTTGGCTGGACAGCTATGTTATGTTAGAAGATGATGATGATAATGATGATGATGTTTTGTTTTCTCTCAGCTTTGATGGCATCGTGTTGGTGACTCAGAGCCATGACACACTGCCCTCTGAGCTCGACTGCCTGAAAGCACCGCTGCAGGACTACAGCTCTGTAAGCCTCTGTTCCTCCACCGCCTGCAGCCAGTCAGCCTCACAATATAATAATAATAATAATAATAATAATAATAATAATAATAATAAAACTAAACTATTTCTGGATGTCTGGACCACGGGACTTTTAATGACATTTGGTTTTCTGATCTGAGGGATCTTGGAGCAGAGTAAGGAGTTAAGAGCTCTGAAATGTAAGGCAGAGCCAGACCATGTAGGTACTTAAATGTAATTAATAGAACCTTAAATTGAACTCTGTAGTAAATGGGGAGGGGGTGTAATTCAGCCAGGACTGGGATGATATGTTCTCTACGTGGAGTGTTTGTGAGAAGCTGTGCTGCTGCATTTTTTACCAACTGTAAATGGTTAACGGATGAATAGTTAGGCAAGTGAATAGGCAGTAGTCTAGGCGTGAGAAAATGAGGGTGTGGATAAGTTGTTCAACTACGTTTTTGGAGAGCACTGGCTTGAGCTTGGCAATATTTCTGATTTGTGAAAAACAGGATTGAACAACACCCTTGATGTGCTGATTGAAGTTAATATATGGAGCAAAGACGACTCCTGAGTTTCGAGTTTCTATCTGAGTGTTTTGTGTAAGGTAGGGGGTGACACTGTTGGAGGTGTGGCCAGGACCAATAATCAGGATCTCTGTCTTATCTGTGTTAAGCTGAGGAAAGTTGGAAGCCATCCAGTCCTTAGTGGCAGCGAGGCAGCGGTGCAGGTTGTCCAGGTTGCTGTGATTTTTAGGGCTAAATGAGGTGTTCCACTGAGAATCATCAGGGTAACAGTGGTATGATACAGAGGTGAAACTGCGGATAACATGGCCGAAGGATACATAACATCATAACAACATTTATACTCTCACCCCATCTGTCTTTGTCTTTTTCCTACCCTGACTGAGTTAATGTGCACTCACACACAGATTGCTGTGGCTAATGGGGTCATTAGGAATAAGACAATATGTGCTCATGTAGATTGAAGGATTCATTTTGATTTAATTTCACTTAGCCAGTATTGATTCTTAAAAACTCTGCCTTTCATCAATGAAAACATGTACATTTGCTGTAAATGTTAGACTGTAGTTGCTTGTTATAAATGGTTTCATCAGGGATACACGATGCGATCTGCATTTTGGAAATCAAGTTATTACAACTCATATGGAAGCTTCTGTTTTGTGGGATTGTTTAAAAAAAGAAATTAAACTGGCCAGAGAGGTTCTTTTATATTTATGCAATAAAGACTAATCTGTTGTGACGCAGTGTCATTGCATCAAATCAGGACTTTCTGAATCAAAACTGTCTCGAATTGTGAGAGCAGTGCCGATATTCAACCACATGTGAATTCTAGTCAGACTCTGATTTCCCATCTGTCCACTAAAGCGTTGGTCGTGATGTGACATGGTGTTCTTTCCTCATCTGCTGTGTCTCCAGGTGGACAGTGGTCTGGGGGAAGAGGTAGTGGTCCTGAAGGTCCCTGGTCTCCCTGGTAACCGCCTGGTGTTTGCCTCCACCGGCCCGGTAAACCGTGACTATGATGACGTCAGGCGCTTCAGTGATGCAGCGGTCAACGGCATCAAACGGTCAGTGGACAGAAGCTAATTTTTTCCCAACCCTCTTTAGGCTGGAGGTAACTTGCTTTAAACCAGACGTTAGCAGTGGGAATCACCAGAGGCCCCATGATAAGATATTATCACGATAGTTAAGTAAGGACACCATATTATTGCGTTTCTTGAAGATGTTTCGCCTCTCATCCAAGAGGCTTCTTCAGCAAACTGAAGGCGAAACGTCTTCAAGAAACGCAAGCAAGTCCAGCTGCCTGCGATATAGCACTTAGCATTACCATGACCTGGATGACTGAGAACCTTCACCAACATTACGATAACATATATTGCCATTTATTACCTACCTTTAACTGAAAACAATGTATCTGAAGGAAAACTTGGAAAAATGTATCTGGTGGACTGAGAAAGAAATTGATTTTATCACTTGAGTAGGCTACCAAAATTTGATTTTTATTTGCAATATTAATAATTTAAAGAAGAAAAAAAATGATACTTGACATGTATAGATACAATGTAATGTAGTGTTAATGTTTTACAAAGTACTAATACGTGTTAGTTGGTGGCGGGAATGTCTGACTTGCAAGTAAACATAGCATGCACCAACAGTTCGCTTATTCATCCAGAAGTTCTTTATGGTCTAAGTTCTCTGGTGCGCCCTCTAGTGGAATCATCCAGTAACCCTTGGTCATAGGCAAGTACGTGAACTATTACGATCACAATGCCGCCGGTTGTCTGAGGAACGCGTGGTTAAAAAGAAAGAACATCTCCAGCCTTAGTGTCTCATATCGCTGGTTTACCTCCAGGTTTCTCTGTCTGCGTTCTGCTCACCTGTGTGTCCTTTCAGGGCCTTGAAAGCAGGCATGCAGCGCCCCCTGCTGGTCTGCCCTCCACACAAAGACTACAAGAACAGCACTCTGGTGGCTGCACTCGGGGCCCTTCATGCTCTCTACATGGTGAGATAATAACTCCTTATCATCACAGCTGTGACAGCTCTGTTCAGACTTGGCACCTAATGTGTCCTGGGTGAGCAAACTACAAGAGCACAGCTTGATAGAAGTCGTGAAGTACTCCGTAGGTAATACACTGCAGAGACAGTCATGTAATGAGTATGAAAGTCTCAGCTGCAACTGCATGTATTTAGGTGAAAGACACTAGCTCTGACCATGCAAAAATACGCTCATTTAATGATCTTCTTTGCCCCTAAAAGCCGCTGGAAGTGAGAGAGGGGAACGTCAAACCCACCGACTACAAGGTGTGTGTTTTGGGCCTGTGGGCAGCGCAGGAGGCTCAGGGACGGAGAATGATGGAGCTAGCTGACGCTCTTGAGAGCGGGAGGTGGGTCGGATACTTCATCTCATTCCCCGCTGAGATTTGTCCTGTTGAGTTGTTTACGTATTCACCACCAGCTGTCCTGTCTCCCCTCCTCAGACTGGCATGCCGTGACATCGGTGGCTCGGACCCTGAACGTATGGCTGCTCCCCGTGTGGCTGAGTACGTCCAGGAACTCTTCAAGAACAGCCCTGTGAAGGTAGCAGGAAACTTTGTGTCATGTGAAAACTTTTATTGCTCGGAGAAATTCAACAATCATCTGGTATTCCTTTAAAGAATGAGGAGATTGTGTAGAAACAGTTTGAGTCTGCGTGAGCGTGAACGTGTCTGTGTCCATTAACCTCCAGGTCGAGGTGGTGAGCGACGTGAAGGTTCTGGAGAAGGAATATCCCTGTCTGGCTGCAGTCAACCGATGTGCCGACTGTAAGACAACATATTTTGTTTTATCACTTGTTAACATGACACTTCACACTGATTTTCAAGACTGTTGTTAAATAGTGATGTTTCAAGGGTGTTAATTCATAGTTGTCCTCCTCGTACAGGTGTGCCTCGTCACCAGGCCAGAGTCATCAAGCTGCAGTACTGCGGCGAGGGACCAGTCCAGAAAACACTCATGTTGGTCGGAAAGGTGAGAGGAGACTCAGACTACTGTTCTTGAACCAATTAAACATAAAGGGATGAAATAAACATCAACCCATACACCCACTAAAATGTCTCTTTAAAACACGAGGACATGACAGAACAATTTTGTGATCTAACGACTCCAAAAGATCCGTTAAATGTTCACCAAACATCACCTGATATTCTTCAGTGTGTCACAAAGCTACAGTGTTTTGTAATTAGATAAGACAAGTAGAGACAGAGCTTTAATTATCCTGAGGGAAACAGGTGTATACAGCTATTGCTGCTTCCAACGAAGTTCAAACACAGCCATCCACAGATGCTACAATAGTGGCGTACAGCCAGCTCACACCGCTGCTACCTTTCCTGTCGCTAAAACATTTTCATCTCGTCACAAATCATTGGTCTGAACTGGGCTTCAAGATGATCAGAGAGGAATGTTGGTTTTTGTTGGTGAAGTTATGGTTGAATTTGTGTGTATTGTGTATGACTGACTGCTTGATAACAGAGGTTGTTTCTTATGTGGTGTTTTCCAGGGCATCACCTACGACACTGGCGGAGCCGACATCAAGGCCGGCGGCTTCATGGCTGGGATGCACAGGGACAAGTGTGGAGCTGCTGCTGTGGCCGGCTTCTTCCAGGTAAATGAACCACCTGAATAATAAACCCTCAGGAAGCTTTTAACGCAGGTCTGAACGTTAGGACACGATATTCAGCACTTGTGACTCAGCGTAAGTGACTCAGACCTGGATTCTGCTGAGTCATGTTTAGCACACAGCATACCAAATCCAAAGACATAAATATTATCCTCCATGCCAGCTCTTATTTTATCTTCAGAGGAACACAAAGAGCCATCTGTAGAACACAACACATCCTCCTAACCCTCTCCTGCTCTCTAGATTTTAGCCAAGCTGAAGCCAAAACATCTGAAGGTTGTCGGCGCCATGGCCATGGTGAGGAACAGCGTCGGTGCAGGTCGGTGTAATCATCATCTTTTTCCCATCATACAACTTCCTGTCAGTGAGATGTGTGTTAGAGCACCTGTGTGTGTTTTCTCAGACTGCTACGTGGCCGATGAGCTGGTGGTTTCCCGTGCGGGTCGCAGAGTGAGAGTGGGAAACACAGATGCTGAGGGACGCATGGTGATGGTCGACCTGCTCTGTGAGATGAAGGAGAAGGTGACAGCATCCTGTTATTAGTACCTCCTGATTAATTTGTCCATCTTTTCTGCACTGAAATCCCTCTCACTGTGATGATGTGTGTCTGCAGGCGGTACGCGAGACGTCTCCTCAGCTGTTCACCATCGCCACTCTGACTGGTCATGCCATCAGAGCCATGGGACCTAACTACTCTGTAAGTGCTGCTGAAACACTGCCACCTACTGAGACACAGTGACGTTTAAACATTACAGTGTGAAATATCCACTGCTGTAGAAGTCACTGTTTGTTTGTGTGTGTAGATCATCATGGACAACGGACCGGCCCATCGCAACAAAAATGCAGCTCAGTGGCAGAAAGGTGAGAAAACTATATCAATAAATTTAGCCATGACAGGTTATGTTTGATCGTAGGAACAGAAGTATGACAATTATTTTTTCTTAATTCAAGTCCCACTTACTAAGTTTTTCCAGAGCTATCATCTGCATGGTTGGGCCATGAGTCGCAGTTACTGTGAAGGCTCCAGAAAAAACTAATAAAGATTATTTTCACACATTATTCAGATAAAGGTTACAAAACAAATCAGAGTGTAGGATTTATGTGGAGTAGAGCGAAACAACAATTCAATCCTTCGACTTTTGGAACTGAACTAGTGTGACATCCTCACACATACCATTGTCACGTCACGTTACACGGGGAAAATGTTTTTAGAAGGGATGGGAAAATAGCATTTTGACACTAAAACATACGTACTTTGACCAAATTTTGAATATGAATTACATGAGGAACACACAAGCTACAGAATGATATAAAAGCCTCAAAGTAAATAAATAAATAAAATAATGAAGCCGCTCTTGTAGGGACTGAGCATTTTTTGGGGCATGTGTGAACACTCCAAGAGAACTCTGACCCCTCTGAAGCTTCAGGTCCACGGTGCGGTTGGCTTAATCTGTGCCTTGTGAACACAAAGCAGTCCAGGTCCACGGTGCGGTTCAGCATTGTATTTAGTCCTCTAGATCACACGCAATTGCACAGGGACGCTTGAAAAAACAGACAAACCCACATCA
>JAPZEB010000022.1:17795300-17808781 GCA_029783705.1 Chaetodon striatus | reverse complement strand
CTGATTAAAATTGTAAGAGGTAGGAACTAAAAACAGTAGTTTAAAAAAAAAAAAAAAGATTATAATATGCCACCTTTAAAAATATTGTTCACCTAAAATAAAATGTATTGTTCTTTATGCAAGTGTATTTTGATCTAGAATAATAGGTCACATGACTAGAGTTCAAGGGTCGCACCTATTGTGTTATAGGCTGAGGCAGCACGACAGCAGAGTGCCAACGTGGCTACAGAGCACAGAGCCAACATGTTTGCAAAGGAAGTACATACAACCCCAAGATAATAACATTCTGCATGGTCCAACGGGCGCACACGTTTTTACGGTGTCTGTGGAGGATTGAAGGATGGAAATAAAACATAAATATGTTCTTAAAATTAAATGATACAAGTTGCCTAAACATGGGAATCTGTATAAGAACTTTGTCTAAAGAAAATAGTCTAAAACTGGCCAAATGTTTAAATGGGTAACCATCTGTTCAGGTTTTGGGACAATAGTTAATCCATACACTGTGCTACACATTTCTGTCAGTATAAAGAAGAAAATAAATTCATCCCAAGAAAAACAACAGCATTAGTCGCTTCATGAAATGCCCCAAAGCCGTATATGTTTACATCTAGGTGAGGAAGCCCTCCAGCAGCTGCAGGAATATGACTAATTGTTGGTCTGAAGCAAAAGAGAAAATATTGTGATGCTGTTATCAAGGCACAAATTCCTCAGAGGTCGGAGGTTGGTGTGAATGGATGGGTAAACAAACAGCGGACTGTACTGCAGGACGGTGGTGTAGTCTACTTTGTTTCTAGTGGGTGTATACACACATAATTGAGGGCATTTCAAATGACTGGGTGTGTGTTATCAGGATGAAACCTCCTGAAAGAATTTACTGTAAGCAGCCAAGGACATTTACAGCCAGGGAGATTTAAACACTCTGGACTCTACTGTTTATACTGTTCACATTGTATCAGGACATGCTGCTAATCTTTTTTGTGTTTTGGGAAGTTTGCTCGACAGGATTGAGTTATAATTGAGTTATTTCTTAGACACTGCTCATGCTGTATGTAGAGACAATATGATCATGTGTTTCATATGCTGGAATTGATGCAGTTCTTGTGATAAGTCATATCAGCTGTGTTTTGAGAGCGAGATATCGTTAACCACATGGGGATATGCAAAAACTGACATTTAATTATTCCTACAGTATTGTCCCAAATAAAAAAAAATAAGACGGTATGCAAAAACAAAGGCAAATTGTTTGTTGATAGGTCAAAGTCAAAGTCACTCCTGAATGGGAAGCCACTATACACTGTGCTTTATTAGGCTTCACCCAGCAGTTAACCAAGACAGGGGAACATTACTCGGGTCCTGAGGAGCTGTTGAGTTTGTTCAGGGACAAACTGAAACCTACACTGTACATTTACTACCTCTTCACAGCTTTACTGCTAATTTCCTCTCCGATCTGATTGTCAACAGCTTTCTGCTCTTACTCAACCACACACACTGAGCTCAGCAGGCAAGAGGACACAGTGTGATGTCATCCCTGTTCGTCATATTTTGATGCTTGGTGCAAGGGGCAGCCGAGTGACAGGGGCATCAGTCAACTCGCGTGACTAACAACTGACTGATGAGTGACTAACGACTGATGTGACAAAACAACTCAACGCTGACTTTTAGTTTCACACGGGACACAAACACTGGTCTCCTGGCTCCAGTGTTAATTTTGACAACTATTTTAGATTTAGTCAGTGAAAATTCAAAACATTTTAGTTGCCAAAAATTTCAAACATTAAAGTCGATGAAATTCAAAACATTTTAGTGGACAAAAATTCAAAGCATTTTAGTCAAGAAAAATTCATAACGTAACGTAAATATTTTCAACAATGAAAATTAAAAGTCACCAAAATTCAGAATGTTTTAGTCAATGAAAACTCAAAATATTTAAGTTGCCAAAAATTCAAAATGTTTTTGTCGCCAAAAATTCAAAACAGTTACAGCTACAATTTTTATGTCGGAACACCAACGAACACCGTTGCCTTAACTTTCGTCCTTGTCCCGCCGCATTGCCCCTGACGCCATCGGGCACCGTTAAACTATAACAGCAATCAGCCGCATATCATGCCGATGTTAAAGGATGCCTTTTTCCGTTAGTTTCTGATGGCAAAAGTCACTGCCCAAACACTAGATTTCGATGACTTCAGAGTGAGAGCGGGTTCGCATGTCTCATACAGACGCTAAAGGTTGCATTATGAGTCTGTATGCGACGCTAAGGTCCTCTGACCGAACAGGACTGGGAGTGAGACCAGGCTGGACAACGAGTCTTTGTGCATGTTCTGCAGCGTTAGTTCAGTTTGCTGTCACATCTCTCAACGCCTTTTTAGCAAACACAAATAGTCTGTGAGAGGGTATACGTAAATCCTGAAGCTTTATTAGTGGTTACACAGCGTATATCTGCATATCACTGTTTCTCATTTCCAACTCACTGTCAGGGTCAACCTCGTTCCAGAACCTTAACCATGTGGATATTGTCGAAATGATGAAATTATCAAAGATGAGATTTTAACCCAAACCACAATATTTTAATAACCTTAACCATCTGTGTGCCTAAACCTAACCAAACCTAATAATTAGATTTATATCTTACTGTGAAGGACAGTTACAGAAGCATTTTGAGGACTTGTAGTAAAAATCTATGGGTGTTCAATATTGCGCCCTAATTAACCACACACAAGACACAAAGGCAGCCAATTATAGATTTACTCTGCACTGTCCAATTACGCAGACAGAAAGGGAAACAAGTACTTTGATAGTAAGCTCTAAAAGTGACAGATGTCAAAGAAAGGTTATTGTAGCTGGTGCAGAAGGCGTTTTATTACATCCTCTTTGACTCCGGGATTTCCCTGGAGTAGCATGTTAAAACATTTTGACCTTGAAGAGGCAGCGAGGCAGAAAAAATGAACCTCTGCTGGCTGAGTTTGAGTCATGCTGAAAAAAAGCTCTGAGTACATGTGAGGTGGGACATTATATCAGAACATGCTGTATCTCTGCTGTGGCCTGGTAAAATGTTAATCACATATAACTTATTAATGGAAACTCCCATCCGCTAATATGACATTCAAAGACTCCATCTCTCGCTCTCTCCTTTCTTTCCATCAGTCTAACTCATCCTATGAGTCAATGTTCCCATCTTGTCTGTCTCACCCTGTTATTACGAGGACGTAAGAAAAAGAAAGAAAGGCTTTACACATTGTTTAGCACACTGTACTGAAAGAAAAATAAATAGTTGCACACATACAGTGTAATTAAAGCTACACATAGTATTTTTTATCCAAACGATGTCACTTTTTTTTGCTGCTTATTATTACTTATACCAACTCTGCAGCTCTCCTCAGCTCTACAGAGATTTTGTTACCATCTTTTAACTCATTGTTTTCCCAGCCTGAAACTTAATTAGTTGAAAAGAGAGCCAAATATCCGCAACATTTTCAGTTCTTAAACAGCAGACAAAGTTAGTGACTTGCTGGGGAACATAGTGGAGCATTTAACAGCTAAAGAGCCAGATATTTCCCTCCACCCAGTCATCAGAAGAAACTGTTGGCACTGTATGTTTCTTCAAACTATAGACGCATGACATACACATACGGTTCATAAGAGTCTTATCAGCCTTTCTTATGTAATGTATATGAGCTGATTTGTCACTGGGAGGTTAAGGGCATGGTGGATGCCGTGTCACCCAGGGGAGGTGCCTGCCAAGCTGCAGACAATTGTTCACAACCAGCAAACAACAAAAGCGGTTGTTTTTTAGCGATTCAGCGCTGCATTTTCAGTGGCTTTTTAGCCACTAACGCTGGGGATTGCGAGCCCGGTCTCACTCTGAAGTCATCGAAATCTGGCGCTTGGGCAGTGATTTGCAGTGTAAGATGCCAATGATAAAAAGTTGTCCTTTAATGTTGGCGTGATATGCGGCCGGTTGCAAGGGCAAAAGTTAAGGCAGCAGAAATCCGACTGGGGCAGGCAGGATGTGTCCAAACGCCGACTTTCACCCAAGAGAGTGGTGTTCACATCCCCTAAGACTCTAACGCCAAACCCTGTTTTTTTTTCTAAACCTAACCATGTTTTTGTTGCCTGAACCTAACCTTGTATCAACGTGGTGCATTTATTTTGAAAGAGACTGTGTAAACGTTAAATTTCCTCTGAAAACAGAGATGTATCTTGAAAGACGAAAACTTGACACGCTGTCCCAGAACGTCCATAACCAACGCACCCAGGGTACCTTGTATGTCGTATGTGGATGTGGAAAGTATTGGGATAGTGCCACAAAAAGCAGTTGTTTTTGACCAAGACATCTGTGCATTCCAGCCGAGATTGTGCCGCTTAAAGAGGTTATTTAAAGCCAAAAAACTTTTTTTCCTGACCATGACCAAGTGTTTTTTGTACCTAAATATAAGCACAGCGTCATTGAAACAAAGAAATGTAGAGTTTCAACATATCTGCTGCAATGATGTACAAATGTATTGTATCTGTGGTTCTATGGCGACTGGGTGGTTTCCTCAGAAGCTGGTGGAGACCAAAAACAGAGCAAAAGAGGGTTTGTATTGGACTTGTATTCACTTGATGGCCAGAAACAAGACTCAAAATTAATGATAATGTTGATCTGTGTTTGCTGGATGTGTAAATAGTCAACAGCTTTACATAGTGGTAATATCAGTGTTGTGTCTACAGCTTGTGCCGTTGCTGCAAAATGGCTACTGAGTATAAATGATGACATATAGTTTAATAATTGACTGAGATAGGAAGAAAGAGATAAAATCAAAACGAGGAGTGAGAGTGAAGTTTCATGTGTTATTCTGCTGGTTTTCCCTCAGGCTCTGACATATTTTTCTTCTTCCGTGGCGATGTCAGCTTTTTCCCCAAGTAAATATTGAATTTTGTGTTGGTCTTTTGAACCCCTGGTATTTGAGTTTTATTTCAGCAGAGAATTTCATGCTCTTGTCTTTATCCATGTTGTAGTGTAACAGGAGGGGCTGATCTGTCTCTGGTTGTTGGCAGAAGTCTGTCTTCTCTAGACACTGTGGAAGAAGATCTTTTTCTTTAGTGAAAAAACAGTGTGTGAAGACAGTAAATTTGTGGCGTTTTACTGGCATAGTGTGTTTATTTTGAAAGAGACTGTAGGTAAACGTTAAGAGTATTCTGAAAGAAGACAAATCATGTAACAGACAGAACTTGACACGGTGTCCCAGAACGTCAACCACCAACACACCCAGGGTATCTTGCACGTCGTATGTAGACGTGGAATCAATATGTGACGAGGTCTGAGTATAATGTGTTGGCCTGATTCTCCAAACTGGGAGCATGTCGTCTGATGTCAGCTGTAGATGATACACTGACAGTGGATAAATACCTCATACAACCCTGCTTCAAAAGTTCCAAACTGTCCCTTAAGTACGGTACCTCAGGAAATGCACCAGGCAGTGGTCACTCTCTGTTCAGTGCTAATGTATTGAAGTTTATATTCTGCAGTAGACCTCTAGAGGTTGATGTACTATTCTATATTGTAACTGGTTCAGATTGTCTCTCTGTCGGGTACAGTGAGACTGACAGTGGGAAGACCCTCCATGTAATGAGGCCACAGTTTACGCTTCATGTAAACCAACATTCATTGAACCAACAACGGGGCGACTGATATTTAATAATTTATAGCCATGTGCATCGCGTCGCTGTGTTTGCTTTGAGCGTTATGGGTATATGTTCTGCCTCGTGTGTGTGTGTGTGTGTGTGTGTGTGTGTGTGTGTGTGTGTGTGTGTTGTGCATACATTACAAGAGGTAAGTGCTGCCCCAGGACAAAGCTAGCTGGAGCGTTAAGAGGGAACATGAGATAAAAAAAATACTGGTTGAAACTCTGTGTGTGTTTGTGTGTGTGTGTGTGTGTATGTGTGTGTGTGTGTGTGTGTGTGTGCCTTATGATTGTAAGTATGCCTGTGTGTCCAGCAGCCCATGAATAAACAACTAAAGTAGCGCTGAATTTTCTTGTGTTTACACTGCGTCTGTCTGCATCTGTTTGTCTCGCGGCCTCCTCTTTCCAATTTGTGACTTCCATTGAAAAGTAACATTTAAAAACAATTCTTTCTTTCTAATTTACTCCTCCGAGGAAGCGAGTCACTGCAGAGCCTTTTTTTTTTCACATTACTCCTCTCTGCCGTGCCGCCGTTGATCTGTGAATAAATAGATGTCGGGATGAATGGAAATTGTTTCCGTCATCTTCTTTCCATTTCAGTGTGTTGCCATTACGTTAGGAGCCAGTTCGACTCTGTGTGTATCTATGCAGATGTTCACTCCTCGTAGTCCTCCCTCTTCCCCGCCTTTTCCTCTCTCATCTTTAGCTCTTTTTATCCGTCTCTTCATGTGGAAGATGCACAGAAATAGCCTTGTAAATGTATTCCCCAGCAAAGTGCTCTCGTATCTTCATCTCCTCCATCCTCCATTCCTCCGTCCTCTGGCCGTCCTTTGCTCTTCTTCTCTTCTCAGATAGGCCAGCATTCATTATGCTAATTGACTTCAGTTCTTCCAGGAACACGAGCAGACCTCCACACATCTTTTTCTCTTTCTCCATTTTCCCTCCCTTGTTCTCTCTCATTACCTTAAAGTAAGGGATTTGCATGGTCAGACTCCCATGGGATCAAATAGCCATTTGAAATCCTCTCTGTGTGTTTGTGGGCTTCCTCCTCCCAGCTCCCTCCCTTTTTCCTCCCCTCTTCTCCCACTGTCATCCTTTGCTTTCCCTCTCCTCCCCACAGAGTAAACAGAGCTTCTGTTTGTTCTGTCTTCACCTCTTTCATCTTCCTCCCCACACTTGCTCCAGTGTACACATGTATGTGTGTGTTGACCGTGTGTGTGCAGCTTATTAACGCTTGTTGAGATTTTAAAAAAAGACATTTTACTAAATCAGATCACATCAGATCCAATCAGTGTTTGCTGTAGAAGACACTAAAAGCATGCCAAAATATGAAGGGAGAGAAATTGAAAAATATATTAGAGCAAAAAAAAAAAGAAAGAAAAAGAAAAAACTTTGATATGAAGTTTATCTCCGTTGATGAAAGAGGATAAACGGTGAATATGAATGAGCTGGAGGGGGATTGGTCCTGCATAGTAAGAGTCACTTTGATAAATTGGAGCTGAATAAGAAAATGAAATAGAAACAGGCTTTCAGTTCATCTGAAATTAAACCTGAAGGGAAGATATTTCAAGATGTAATAGTGCTTATCTAAGAAATATTAAAGGAACCTCACCTCCGCTTTGATTTCTTAGAAAGCTGATGTCAAGGTTTGAGTCTTTCTGCAGCCCAGGAAAAAGTTCTTTGGTGTCCATCACAGATTTTACACTTGTAGATGGAAAGGATATTAAAGTCTCTCTTAAACTTGCCCACTCTTTTTTTTTTTTTTCCTGTATCGGCTCGGTGTCAGAGGATTGTTGTGATCTGCAGCCAAATGCTTATAATCCATCATTATTAAAACATTTTTCAGACCATATGGTGAGTGGAAAAAACAGCTACATGATGGTGGTGTTGGCTTACACAGCTCAAACACAGGGATCCAAGAGCTGCTCCAACCTGTTGTTATTACTGTTAATTAATTAGAGATAGATGGCTGGATTTTTCTTTATATATAAATACATGAAAACAAACACATTTAGAAAATATTACATCAATGATGAAGCTGAGAACTTTAAGAGGTCATGTGGCTGCCATTTCGCACATATCGTTGCTGGGAAACTGTCATTGTATTGCTTTAATTGCTAAATGTTTATTTTGGTTGCTCTAAATATGCGCAGTTGCCACAGGCCTTTGGATGTCGTATAACTTAAGGTAATAATACTGCCTGTTTCTTTATATTTAAATAAATAAAACATGTGAAGCCAGGGTATGCAGTTTAACATTGGCTTTATTTGGGAAAAGTCCCATAATAAATTTTGAGTCTGAGAGAAAACTAGACTTTTGCTCCTCCTCTTGGCGCTGTTTTCAGGCCTTAAAAGATCTAGCCTGTGACAAGAGACTTCAGCCAATCGGAGGTCAGAGAGAAAGCGTTTGTATTGGCTCTTCTACAAATGCGGATGCGCATGCACGTCTCTTCCATGAAAGCCTGATTCAATGGTGGAGAATCCTGCAGAGAAAGTTGCTGTTGCAGTATCAATCATAACTGCCCTATGCTCCTACTCTATCAAACAGAGAGTCTAAAAGAGAGCCTGACAATAAACTGAACAAAACCTGTCGGTATCACTGACTCATTTCAGAGACGGACAGAAAATGTTACTTATAGTTTAACCATTCTGCTAACTGGAGCTAAAGGCTCATGACTGCGGCTTCAATTTCATGTTTATGTAGCTAACATTAGCTAGATCCTGAAATCATAGTGTGTCCTCACAGTGTGAAACCAGACTGCCCCTACTGGTGGCTGTATCCACAAACTTTCTGTTGCTGCTGTTGCACAAATTAGATTCAGTGCTGCTGGGGGGGTATTGTGCTCGTCAGTCTGGGCCACTACAGCCACCAATCAAGGTCTGTCTCCCAAACTACGGTGGGAAGCAAGGCAGAGGGACCACGGGATGGCTAGCTGCCTAATTCTTGTCTTATTTGGGGGCTAGGAGCAGTTGAGTGAACGTGCTATGTGAACACTGCAATGAAATGGTGGTCATCAGATGGGAGGGGCTTAGGACAGGGAGGGGAGAGCTGCAGGAGGAAGGCTTGTTTCCATTGCCCCCAAGTGGCCAAAAAAATGGATGTTATTTGCAACCCATTAGCCAGAATAAATGGTAGGATTGCATGTTTCTGCAAATCACAGCTAGTTTACGTTTGTACGTTATTGTGGTGTGGACACACTGAAAATGTACGTTTATTTCTGTTTGAACAAGTGGTCAGGTTTAGGCATAAAAACTACTTGGTTATAGTTAGGAAAAAATCCTGATTTGGCTTAAAACACCTGCTTTTAATGGCACAATCTCAACTGGAAACGCAGCAATGTCTCAGTAAAAAACAACAACTCTATCTCCGGTAGAAACACTCATGTTTGGTGGCTAAACGCTGCTGGAAATGCAGTGATGTCTCAGTGTCACACCATCCACCATCCTCTCCTCCTCCCAATGACAAAGTCAGCTCATATACTACGTCACTTTAGAAATGTTGCTATGATACGTATGAACGGTACAAATGAAACTTATCCATGATTTGTAGAAATTTACAATGGCAACAGTTTCATTGAGCAACTAGGCTGCAATGCGAATCAGATCCTTACAGTGAAATTTGTTGCTTTAACGTACATGAGTTGTCCTGAGTATATCTGTCTGTTTGTGTCCGTCTGTTCCTGCTGCCTGGTCATGCACCATAATAACAAGTTCATTGAGGGAGTGGAGTTGTAGCAGACAGTAGATTTGGGCACAAGCTCTCCAAAAAACTCAAATTATTAAAAAGACAATCTCTAAAAGCCTCATACTGAACTCAACTGAACTCTTGTTGAACCTCTTTACAGTGTTCCTGAAACACCTCCAGATCAGAGGCTAATCATATTTTCCAGGCACACGTATAATCTCCTGCTTAATTCAAAGATCTCAGCCCGCTTTGGTTCATTTCCATATTGACCTGAGCTCTCGCTCTCTCTTCCTCCCCCCTCCCACGTCCTCCCCTGTCCTCCAGGTGGACGGCAAGGTGGTGGACGGCAGCCTGCTGGGAGATGCCAATGGCGTCGAGCCCGCGCCGAGCAGAGCGAAGGATTCTGGGAAGTGGCAGAAGCCGCGGTTCTCTCGGAAAGCTCTGATGAAGTGCTGCCTGGTCAAATGGATCATCGCCAGCACACAGCCACAGGACAAAGGTGAGAGGGAGCAGGGGGAGAAACCAATCTCCAGTGATGTGTGGTGAGACTGACGATGTGGTGAATGCACAAGTGTGACTAACAGAGTTTGAATTGATTGCTGAATTGACTGGCTGGACCTCTGCTGGGCACCGCGGGTCCCTGCGGGCACGACTGGCTCATTGTGCTGGGAAGGTGACCTCAGGGTCAAGTACCCAGAGATCATTTAGTCGCATATGCTCATTTATCAAATGTCTCTACATCCTGCTTCACCATTTACACTCTCCACACAGAGCTGAAACACTCTGACACCTCCTCCTGCTCCTCTGTGCCTCAGTTAAACTGCCTCTGACCATTGCTGCCTCTCACATGCTCTAAAAGACTAATCACGACTGCCTGAATGTTTTCCATGTCTTCCTGGATCCAGTATGTTGTTTGGACTGGGCTCCAGTCCTGGTTTGTTCATGCACTCAGTCTCAGTGCTCCACCCAGTGGCTCAGCTGTAATCGTGCACACTTAATCTCTTGCCTGAGGTGTTTCTGAATAAAAGTGTTCAGTATCTTCAAAGCTCTCAGCGTTGTTACAGGCTGATTTATAGTCGTAGTTCAGTCCACAGAGGTGCGGTTATCACCTCCTTTTATTTCAGCTTCTTCTCATGTTTTCACTGATGAGGTGTCACGTCTGACTTCTGACACGCAACTTTTATAGTTACATTTTTTGTTCATTTAAAAAGAAGCAGGAAAAAAGATGTTGAAAGTGTTCCACCTTTTCGACTGATTTCATCACATCAGAAGCTCTGTCTTTTCTTTCCTTCTTCCTCCTGCACTTAATGGCCTCCTTGTGTCCTTCCCTACTTCTTCTCGTCCTACTCTGCCTCCTTTTTTCCTTCATTAACTTTCTCCCTTCCCTTGTGGTCCGTGTCTGTCCCTGCCTCTTATGCCAAGGCCACACTGCCTACATGAGCAGCGCATGTGCGTCATGAAACCTCTTGTTTGTTTGTTTTTTCAGATAAGAGCAGCCACACTGCCCGTGTGACGCTGCATGCCAACTACATGCAACCAATTGGCAACGACTTGCATCCACCCTGCCCCACCGGCCACTTCTGACTGCAGCTTTATTGGCTGTCTTAATGTGAGCACTGTTTGAATTTTTCAAATTGTCACACCCTCTTGTCACGCCGCCAGCTTGGTCCGCGTCACAGGTACCCCAGCGTGCTTTGGGCAAGCCCAGTCTCGCTCCAAAGTCGTCAGAATCCAACGCTTTGGCAGTGACCTGCAGCGTCAGAAAACAGCGGAAAAAAGGGCACCCTTTAATGTTGGCACGATACGGAGCCAGTTGCCGTTATAGTTTAACGGTGCCCGGTGGCATCAGGGAGACAACAAACACCAACTTTTACCTGAGAGAGCGGTGTTCGTGTCCTGTAAGATTCTAAAGCCAAACCCTGTTATATTTTTGTAAACCCAACCATGTGTTTTTGCTGCCTATACCCAACCATGTGTGTTTGTTGTTGAAGGAAAAAAAAAAGTCAACTCCCGGTGTTGTACCGACGTAGTGTGTTTATTTTGAAAGAGACTGTATGTAAACAGTAAATTTCCGATGAGAACAGAAGTGCATTTTGAAAGAAGACAATGAATGTAACAGGCAGAACTTGACACGGTGTTTCACCACGTCAACAACCAATGCACCCAGGGTACCTTGGACATTGTATGTGAACGTGGAAAGTCCATGACCAAACGTCAATATGTGCCGAGGCTGGAGAGACAATGTTTGTGCAGCAAATCAGAAGCTTCCAGTAGGCAATGAATGGGAGGGATTTCTGATTGCGTATAGTCATGTGCAAAACATTTAGAGAAAATAAGTCTTTCCTGTTTTTTTCTCCATGACGTGCACAGTTTTTAGCAAAAATCGGCTCTGACAAGGGTCTTTTGAAAGTCATATTGACACTATAACACCTTTCACTTTCAACAGGACATGAAAAAAATCTATTTTTTTTTAAACTCAACTTTTCCTGTTTCAGTTTCAAAATAAAATCCCTTAGACAACAATTCTGTCAACAGAATACCTTCATTTGAGGCAAGGCTTTTTATTGTGACATATTTGCAGCACTGTGTTAGTGCAGTGGCTTTCGTGGCTCCATAGTTATAGGAGCAGGCAGCTCTGCAGCTACACGCAGCAACATTGCTGTCTATGTGAACACCGCAAGCATCAAGCCGCAGCAGTTCAGCGAGGTGGCCATCATGCACTGCTCACACAGGCAGTGTGGTCCCAGTGTTAGGAACCTTTTCATTATGCTATCATTTCTCCTCACTTTCCTCTTGCACCTCTTTCTCTCGTCTCAGCTCCTCCCAGCAAGGATTTGAGAGAAAGTTGCAAGGAAATGATAGTTAGGATGCACCTGTGTGTCCTCGCTCTATCTCCTCCACAAGCCTCCTCTCTCCTAATTTCTTATCCCCTAGAGGTGCTTTTAAGTTAGTGGAGGATCCTTTATGATGGCGAAAAAGGAAAGATATCTGGGTCACGGGAGGAAAGAGGATTTGAGGAAGCATGTAGGTTAGCATAATGAAAAGCATCCCTACTTCCCCTCAGTGCTTTCTTGTCTTCATTCCTCTGTTCATGTCCTTTCTTTCCCTCCTTTTTTCCTTCCATACCTACTTGTCTCTTTGTTTTTTCCACCTTTTTCATCTATGCCCCCTCCTGTCCTTTACTACCTTGTTTCCTTACTTTGTCTCCCTCTTTCTTTCCTTATCTACTTGTCCTCTTCGCAACTTCTCCGTATTTTTTCTGCCTGATTTTTCTTATTAACTTACTAGTTTTGTTTCCTGCTTTGTTCTGTCCATCCCCACCTCATCCTTTCCCCTATTACTTCCTTGTTTTCCTCCCTTTTTCTTATTGTCCTTCGCTGCTCCTTGCCTTCCTTCACTTGTCTCCTTTCCATCTTCTCCCTGTCTCCTGTCTGTTACTACCTACTTGCTTCCTTCCCTACCTCTTCCTATGCATCCCTGCCTCCTCTACTGTCCTTCACCACCTCTGTTTCTCCTTCACTACTTATTTTTCTCCACTCACTCCTTTGTTGTTACCTTCACTAACTTGTTGTTGCCTTCCCTACTTATTTCTGTCCTCCACTGCCTCATTCTTGTTTTTATGACACCCTCATGTCCTTCCCTATGACTTCCTGTCCCCTCCTCCCCTCTTTGTAACTTCTCTAGCTCCTTATCTAATTCCCTAGCTCCCCTTACCTCCTGTTTTCCTGTCCTAGCTGCTGTATTCTCCTCCTGACATAAAAACAGACGCCTTATTTGGGATCTAGTTTCGAGGGTTTAAATAAAGGCCACGTTCATTAAAAAGCAAACATTACATCGGGCTCCAGAGAGCGTTAATGAAACCAAATGAGGCGGACGAGTGCGTGTGATTGTGACCCATCTTTGAGGTCTGAGGCCAGCTCAGCCTCACGCACCATGTAATGGTACTCTAGCAGGTCACTGAAATGTGAGCGCCAGATCCAGGCGTATAAGGCTCATCCTTGTGGCTTGTTATCACACAATCCTGTTGATCTCACACACACACACACACACATACACACACACACACACACACACACACAATTTGCTTAAGGTAGGTGTCTGCTCTCCTTTTCCTCTCTTGGCTCCAGCGGCAGC
>JAPZEB010000022.1:17771385-17787784 GCA_029783705.1 Chaetodon striatus | reverse complement strand
TGTGATGCTATCATGTCAATATGGACCAAAATCTCTGAGGAATGTCTCCAGCACCTTGTTGAATCTATGCCACCAAGCATTAAAACAGTTCTGAAGGTAAGAGGGGTCCAACCTGGTACTAGCAAGGTGTACCTAATAAAGTGGCCAGTGAGTGTATCTTCTCGTACTGCACTTGTGATTGTCTGCAGTGAGATAAAAGAAGCTTGTGTGTAGTAATTTGTTTAACATAAAGTCTACAAGAGTGAGTAAGAGTAAGACAGGAGTTATACCGTCATGTTTTTATGTGAAGCACGATCAGATGAAAGGAAGGTGAGACGGAGAGACAGAGAGTGGAGGTGGGTGTGTGTGTGTGATGTGAAAGGTCAGAAGCTCTGCATTGATGTTTGATCCCGTCCTCTTTTTCATCTCTCTCTCTTCTCACTGTGACGTGGTGTCATGAACTCAAACAGATTTTCAAATGTGGTCTCTAACAAAGGCACACACACACACACACACACACAGAAAATCTCTCTCACCTGTCACCTTTTCCACAGTACCAGGTAGTTGCCTTTGTCGGTACGTGAGAGTCATCTTTCATGCTTTGCTCCGAGCTGAGTTTCTTCGAGCCACAGCTCAAACTCAGCAGCTCAGCAGTTTGAAGCACTCTGTTAGCATTGATCTCCATGACTGAGCGTTCACGCCTATAAAGTCTCTTAAAGTCTGGATCTTGGCTTGTTAGACTTTGGTCTCATCCAGGGATCTCCAGCGGTGTTTAAAGTATCTCAGAGCAGCCTGTTAGCCATTGCGAGCCTCTTTGCTGTGGTAGTTCAGCTGCATTATGGGAGCTGTGATGGCCGCTATCTCTGTGGAGGCCAGGAGGCGCCTCTCTCGGCCCAGCTGCCTGTCTCACTGTGGCCACAGCGCAGCCAGGTACCATCGCTCAGGTAGGCACTCGTATGTCCTCACCCTCCACATTATTATCTGTTTCTTCATTCACTCTCTTGTCCACTCATTCACTCATTCACTCTGTCTTTCATTTTTCACTCTTACTTCTTGTAATCATAGCGGTAATTCACAGGAGTCTTATTTTTCTTGGAGATTGGTCGTGTTTTTGGTCATGAGTGAGCAATTTTGTGGCGTGTTTGCAGTACACATCCCAGAGATCACTTTACAGTCAATCAGTTCAGGTCTATAAAACCTTTTCCACTGTAGTAGAAATTAGTTTCAGTGGGTTGCTTCTTTTTCAGTGTCAATAATGCTGGGAACGACTGTTCCTAGTAACTGCAACCATTAAACTCATCACTTGTTATTCTTGAAAAGATTTTTCCTGGAAGAGTAGTACACTGTAAAGAAGAATTTACTACAGTTTAGTGCAATAGTGAGGTACTTTATTTGATTTATTTAAACGATACATGGGTTTACTCCGCTACAGTTTCTTCAACACGCTGTTCTTTGTTCATGTGACAGCTGTGTTACATTTATCTTTCAGATTATGATTTTACACACAATGCATGTCATTTGTTTAGAAAGTTATAAATCGTTATAAAATCATGTTGTTTATCCAAACTACGGTAAAACCCACAGAACTATATAAAACTCTACTGGAAGTACGAAAGAAGAAAGAAGATACCAAATACATTATTTAAGATGTATATGAAATTATGCACAAGACATTTTGAATATTCATATTTAAGAAAATGGTGCAGCCGTGATACACAAACATGGGGCGCCCAGTAGCTTATTGGGTAGAGCCGGCGTCTCATGTACAAAGGCAATGTCCTTGCCGCAGCAGCAGGTTCAATTCCAGCCCACAGCCTTCTGCTTCATGTCAACTCCTCTCTCTGCCCCCCTCACACTTAATCTGTCCTGTCCATTAAAGGCATAAAAGCCAAAAAATAGTCTAAAAAAACATAATATGACACAGAATATGTGTGATACCACTGTCTGAATAAGATGAGTTTTATGAACCTTAACAAAGGGAAATAAAACCTTAACCAACTGCAGCATTGAAGGCTGCTCACATCATAATGAAATGCTCCATAATGACTCCTTTTATTTTTGTATCTTCTGCATTTAGATTTTTATTGATTGTTGGTAAAACATTGGCATATGGCAGCAAGTAAATCCAGTAGAACTATTAAAAAACATGGTGTTGAGCGCAGAAAATGAATTAATAAATATATCCTCTAAATGACCATTTAATCTACTGAGAATGGACTCATAATAAGATGCTTCCTCTATCGATCTTTCAAGTATTAAATTAGCGCTGATCACTCAGCTGTAATTGGTTACATTTACTTCAGATATTTTAAGTACAGCCTAAAGATACAGTTAATAACTTTTATTAGAATAACTCTGTGTTATATTTACTGAAACTGTCACTACACTCTGAAAGAAGTACATAAAACAGATAGTCTGTGAAAAAAAATCATGTTTCTCCTACTTCCTCTAATAGCATTTGCCAGAATCAGACAGTAGCCTAACACCCAATCAGAGTGGAGGAGTCTCTAACGCAGCTGTCAGTCATGTCAATCGCTGCGTGAACTGCGGTTTAACTGTCAAACTAGGCAGCGCTGATCAAATATGAATCAAGATTCTGGCACTACTATTTCTCACCTCAAATGTTTTCAGGAACACATTTTAGTGTACTGTTTAGCTGTAAAATGAGAAACAGCAGTGTTCTTGTCATCTTTCCTCCCGACAAAATCAAAGTCATGGGAGTATTTCCAACCACTAAAGTAGGCGTTTCCAACTAGCTTGCTGCTTTATGACATGATGATGATGTGGTGTTGTTTATCAAGTTAGTAGTCATGTGACAACAAAAATAACATTGTAACAAGATGTTGGGTTTTGGAGTAACTGTAATATAAATACTGAAATTTTATTTTTAATTAGTTATACTACGCGTTACTGGAAAAAGTAATATTATTATTGTAACATGTTACTAGTAGCGTATTACCGCCCAACACTGCATGTGAGTGCACATGATTCCCAGGGAGTGTGTCCCACTGGCGCTGTGTGCTTAAAAAATGTTTACAGGCGATGGTGTCTTTGCCAAGGTGTAGCACCCCTCCTGTCAACACCGTTAGCTCTGTTAGCACTGTTGCTGACATTAGCACTGTTTGCGCTGTTAGCACCTTTAGCTGCTAGCCACTGGCTCAGCCACCTCCACGTTGAGAACCATTTGCAGGCTCTTAATCATAAATATTGTGCCTTTACTGAAGTTTTGAATGCAGGACTTTACCTTGAAATCACTTATTTGTTAGTGGTGGATTTTCGCTTTCATTTAACGTCTTTAATCACTTCAATATATTAACAAACAGATCTGCAAATGTAAGCTTTCATGAACTGGCTGCATCACTTATGTGTCACATGAGTGAAGAATAATGAGCTGCATTTAAACTTTGTATCATTGTGAAATATTACGATGTTTTCCCCTCGTGATATTTTACAAATGCCTCCACACTGCTTTGAGTGTCATTTCTGCATTTCCTCCTCTCTGACTGTGGTGAAGGTTGAGGAGGTTTTGCTGATGTGTCTGACTGAGAGGAAACCGTCTGGGTCCTCTCTGCCTCTTTACTGACTGTTGTGTCAGCAGGCAGCGCCAAGCCTACCTTTTAAAAACCTGTTAGTGTCCTAATGGCCTGCCCAGAGGAACGATCACGCGCACACACATGCACACACACACAACCAACCCCATAAACTCTCGACAGTAGCATCGATATACAAGACGACGAACTTAAATGCACATAAATAAATGCAAAGACACAGATATTACCTCCGTAAGCATCACATAGTGCCCAGATACCTGGTGTGGTGTGTGTGTGTGTGTGAGTGTGTCTTAGTGTGTGGATGCCTGCCACCTGATCCACTCTCCTCCAACTGAAATGTAAATTTGACCTTCATCTGTTGTAACGATAGACACAACAGACTCTCACTTAAAGAATAGTTACCGTAGAGACTGAAAATAGATTTGAGATTTTATAATTAACGATTGATTTACATTTTTCTGGTGTGCTGTAAGAAGCAGAGAGAGAAGCGGGGGGAAGCTCCACCACCACCGCCTCACCACAAAGATATTGATCTCTCTCACTCTGGCCTCCCATCTGTGTCTCCTATCTCCAACCAAGTCAATGCATTAACACACACACACACACAAAGACACACACACCTCCATTCCCCATCTTATCTTGATGCATTAGCAAGTGCCGAGTCATCAGTTATCCTCCTCTGACCTGCTAAACACAACCAGCTTCATACACAATTGTGTCCGCACATATTTCCTCATCTATAACAAACTGTTGCATCCCATCAATCATTAATGTCTGGAGACATACCATAATAATACAATAACACATTTATAATATTCAGGCTTCCTCCTCACTTCAACACTGTCTTCAGTTCACAGAGGAAAAGGAGAAATACATGAAAGTGAAAGAAGGAGGAACTGAAGTGTGGGGAGGTGGAGGTGTCCCTGATGTTTGATCTCAGCTTGTGTGTGTGTGTGTATGTGTGTGTGTGTGTGTGTGTGTGTGTATGTGTGTGTGTGTTTGACCTCAGCCCTCATCTGTAAACCATAGGGGCTTGGGAAGATGTAGGTGCCCCCTCGACCAGAGTCAGAAGATCATAAACTACATTCACGTGACACGCAAATATCACAAGTCTGATTTTTTTTCCCAATCATATCCGGGCCACTTTCATATGTGGTCCTGAATCCGTCACATATCTGACCACTGGAGAGCACAGAGCAATCCTCTGAAACCATAGACTGTATACAAAATGGGCGTACCTACCTAGACATCACCCGTTGGTTTGTGGACTCCTTTTCTGAAGCCTTGAATTCAACATAGCCATCTTGTTTTCTTGGAGCCAGAGGCGACCATATTTGGACATAAGTCTGGTGCTGTGGAGGAGCGAGTGATGGATCGGACTGGGAAGCTGAGGACGCTATCAGCAAACAACCTGTCACTCAAAGCGGTCAGGCACCATCAGAGATATTGGAATGTAGCCCTGGACATCCTTAAGCTTTGGGAGAACTGCTCCTCTGTGAAACCCTCCACCAGTCCTGACTCCCCACCCTCCACAGAACTACCAGTGATAGCTGCCAGTTGAGCTCGTGGACTGAAAGCCCATTATCCCGAAATCAAGCACCCATTGCTCCAAAGTGTCATGATTCTGGGTTTTTGTTTATATTCTGTTATCTTATGGACTTTGTTTTAGAGTTTTCTGTTTGTGTTCCTTGTTTCATGTTATTCATTCATGTTTAATCTGCTTCCTGCTTTATTTTATAGATTCTCTCCTTACTTGTCGTCTCTGGTTTTACTTCCTGATTTTGTGTGTTTTCACACCTGTCTCGTTAGCCCTTCCCTGTTCCCAGAGTCTTCCCTTCACACCTGTTCTGTTTGAGTCTTGGTTGCTCCACCCTCGTGTTCTCCTCCACACTTTTGTTGTTAGCCAATCTCTATTTCCCTCCTTTTGCCTGTGTTCTCCCACTCCAGTCGTGTCTCGTTCTTGTGATTAGTTTTCTGTGTATATATACCTGTGTGTTTCCCTTTGTTCTTTGTCAGTTCATTTGCGTTCATCCCGTGTTCCTCCTGCTTTCAGTCTTTGTACTCATCCCACTGTTCCTGGTGTCGTTCCCTGCTCCATTTCCTGCCTGATGTTCTGTTTGGATTTTGGATTTGAGTTCATCGTGTTATCCGGTTTGGTTTTTGGATGTTTTCTATCAGCTATGTGAAAGCTCACTTTTTGTTGAAATCTCAACCTCCCTGTTGGTTTGCATTTGGGTCCCCCATGAACTGACACGTGAAACAAAGGGCCATATTTCCAAAATTTGCTACACACTCTCCCAAACACAAGCACATGGCTAATTATTCTGCAGAAAGACGTCATCGGACCTCTTTACTATGGCGATCATTCTGAGATGAAGCTTGCTCCGGTAATCATTAATTTTTTTCCCCAAATAAGTGTTTCGCAAATGTGACTTTTGTTGTTGTTGTGCCAACACACCTACATGTGTGGAGTTGTTGATTGCTTGACAGGTGGTTCAGGGCTTGAATGTGGACAGTCCTGGAAGAAAGATCGGATCAAGGGAAGTAATGGAAGCTGAGCATAAAGCCCTAAATGTGAACGTATCCATAGATGGCTTACTGGGTACAGATCAGGCTGAGGATCAGAACGTCAATCAAATTTCTTAAAGGAAATGCAAAACAAGAACAGAGACACAAAACGACCCCAAAGAGAAGATGTAAAACAACGTTTAAGAGACACCATTCTCTTTCATTCTTGGTGTCTTGCCTTTATGTAGAAATGTTTGAGACCTTTAACATGTGGCCTGTTGTCTTATCATCTCTCTACAGCTGTAGTCTGTTTAGAGCTACAAATAGCGGGTATTGATTGATATGATTTCATATAAGAATCATAATTAATTATTGCTAGCAACCAGGGTTTTCAATATTTAACCCCCCCCATCCAAACATCTCTTAACCCGGCCATGAAGAGGTGGATGTGGTGGAGAATGGAGGGGACACTTTAGAGCAGGAAAGAAGGAGTCGAGAAGAGGGGGAGAGAAAGTCTGTGGTTGGCCAAAGTTATGGAATGACAGAGGGGATGTAGGGAGGAGGAGGAGGAGGAGGAGGCGGAAAGCTCCGGGGCACGAAGGCGAATCAAATGGACAGACAGAGAAAAAGGAGGAGTGCGGTGGAGTAAGGAGAGACCACAAGGAGTACAGGATGGGTGGAGGGTTTAGGTTGGACAGGGCACTTCAGTTTTAAAACCTCAGCCGGAGTGAGCGCTGACTAAGTGAGTCGAGGGAGGAAAAGTTGCCACACGAAGCAGCAACAGATAAATTGAGGAAGCTGCAGAGAGAGAGGGGAGTGATGGAAAAGTATGTGCGGAGGAGGTAGACACCGGGGGAGGAGGTTTCATTCCCCACAGCTCCTCTCAGGATTTCCCTCTCTGGACGCTGCTGCTGCTGCTGCTGCTGCTCTAAGTGCCTTCTCTCCAGGGCCATACTCTTCCATATCTGGACCTGGATTTGGACAAACAGTGAAGTGGACTGAGTCAGATGGGACGGCGCCACTGAATCTGAATCTAACAATTAAATTAAGCCTTTGCTGAAAGGTGTTTGGTGGACCTCAGGATTACTGACAAAAAAACTGGTTACTTGGCTGATTTAAAACATTGCAAGTCTCATATTTTGTTTTTGAACAATACAGCCTTGTTTTTACTTTGCATGGTCTGTTTTCAAAGATTATCTCATCCTAAATATTGTGAACGGATGCCGCTACGACTAGAAACTCAGATTGTCCTCGGCTGGCAGATAAAGAGCATTTACAGTATGTTTTTGAGTGATTGTTGCTCATGTGGTCGGCACACATAATGGGGTAATTCATTTATAATTGCTAATGTTGTTTTGCCATTTTATGGCATGGAAGGTGAGAAGACTTGGATATTTCATGTTCTGTGTTTCAATAAGTCAGCTGAATTCACACGGACTTTCTCCGGTGCCAAATCATGTAAATGGACACCAAATTCTTTGCTTTTCCCAAAAGACATTTTCATCTAAAACCAAGATGTGATTCGCGAGTGAAAGCTATGACGTGAGGACTGATTATAGCTCTGTGACTAAAGAGGGTGAGCAGTAACTTGTGTCTTTGCCAGTCTGAGCTCCTGAGAGAACGTGCGGGACAAAAGTCTGGAAAGTGACTCTAAACGTCTCCTTTAATGCACCGTAATAAATGGCTCGTGACACAACCCCCATTTTCCCTCATGGGTCTAGAGAGGGAGGTTTTCCATATATGTCGGCTCCAACATATTTTCCACTTCAGCATCAGTGTTGACATTAGAGCAGCCTTCGTCCAGCCCGCTTGGCCTGGTTCTCATGCTGTCTCCTGGGCCTGGGAACAAACCCATGCAGTCACCCACCAATCAGACTTGTTTCCTTTCACTTCTTGGCTCACCTCTGTTGAAAACACTTGTTGTTGACTGACGCGGCCCAGCGTTACTTAGGCCGGCCCCAGGCCTTCTTGTGCAGGCTTGGCCCTGAGTGGCCCCCCCCTGTCCCGACGCCATGGGGATCCAGGGCATGGAGCTGTTTGCCATCGGCGTGGTTATCATCCTTTTCATGGCAGTTCTCAAGCAGTTTGGCATCTTGGAGCCCATGTCCTCATTTGAAGGTAAGGGCCCACCTGAGGCCCCTTCACTGGCCGCACTCACGATGACTCACCACTTCACTGTACTTTATAAGCACCAGGGCTGCAGCTAACAATTGTTTTCGTTGTAGATTAATCTGTCAGTTATTTTCCAGATTAACTGAGAGTTGTGCTGTCTATAAAATGTCCGAAAATGGTAAAAAATGTCGATCAGTGCTTCTAAAGCTCAAGATGACGTCCGCAAATGTTTTGTTTTGTCCTCAATCCAAAGATGTTCAGTTTCCTGTCACAGAGGAGATAAGAAACCAGAATATATTCACATTCAAGATGCTGAAATCAAAGAGTATTGACTTTTTTTTCCTTAAAAAATTACGCAAACTGATTAATCAATACATTCAATTAGGTGGCAATTAATTTAATAGTCGATGACTAATTGATTAATCATTGCAGCCCTAATAAGCACCATGTAAACATTTAATTAATGGTTTATAACACCCTATAATGTAGTTATACGCAGGATATAAGGACGATGTCAAGAGTTTATTAATATTATCAATAATTAAGTCTCCAGTAAAGAATAATTTTATGTTATGACAACTGAGTTTAACTGTCGTCATTCATGATCTTTTTATAAACAAACCTCCACAGGATGAGTTAGAGTTGTTGATAAACACTTATAACTAGATTCTAGAGTGTTTTAAACATTTATTAAATGTTAAAATTAAATGTTATAAACATTTATTAAACGTTTATGTACTGCTTAACTCTAACCCTAACCCTACTGCTATAGACTTTGAGTGTTATAAGCCATTCATTAACTGTTTACATACTGTTTATAAATGATAAATAGGGAAGGAAAGTGATAACATTCATGTTTTATCTATTAAATCCAAGTGTTATGTCTTTATAGAAACATTTTGGTTAAAAAAAAGAACATAATGTTGCTGTTTTTCCAAACTATGTGATAAACTGAAGGACAAAGTGTTCTTCTAAAGCTAAATAAACTGCTCTGACACACATTGGATTATCTGAAATAAGCATTGTCACAATGCTAAAACAAACAAACAAGGCTGCTTATTTTAGCTTTTTTAAATTTTTATTATTATTATTATTATTATTTGTGGATTTATTATTTATTTATTAATATTTTAAAGTCAACTCAAGCCCAGGTTTTTGTTTGGATAAAGCCTGTCATAGTAGAGACCTCCTCCAGCCATTTTAATGAGTTGTTTCCCTAATCTTTACACTTCTAACATTAATTTCCATCCATGAGACTCATTTTCTTTAAGTTAAGCTGGTGTATAATAATACCTGAGTATAACTGTGCTCAGTTTAAATTAAAAAAAAGTGTCCATACTGCATCTCTAACTGCCACCAAGTTTTTCCATATACAGTATCTTCTCTTTGAATTAAAGCATCATGTATTATTACAGCCTGAACTTTTTAAGAAGCATTAACATGTTGCTTGCATGTTAATGGATCAGTAATCAAATATATATAACGTAATCTTATCTCGGACAGGAGCCATTCTGCTGTATTGGTACTTCCTATGCAGTTTCTTATAAGTAATATTTAGTATTATTATAGTATAGTATAGAATAGTATAGTATAGTATAGTATAGTATTTTCATACTGTATTACTCAGGTAAAGGATCAGAATACTTCTACCGCTGTGACCAAGTCAATAGTTTTCCACATTGCTTTCTATACTACTTGTAAAGTAACATGAATCTTATTTATATTACACTGTCTGGGCCATACGTCACAAAGTGCCTCACACTAGAGGACAAGAGGGAGTCATAAAATACAGACACAATATAAGAGTTATAAATAAAACAGAGATGGGGCATCCCAGTTTAAATGTTTTAATGGCTAATTTAATACCTGGCCATGGGTAAACATTTGAAAACTAGCCTAAAATAAAAGATTTGAGGGGGTTTATGAAGCCGACCATGGAGTCTTAGTGTCGGTATCTCTCCTGGCCCTGCACCTTCATTACCTGTCAGCCCTCTACTAAGTGTTAAAGTAAAATTAAACAACACTACTTTATGCTATAGCTACAGAGGCATGCATTATATTTATTTTATGTTAAAAGTTCTGGACTATCAGCAAATCTATAAGCAGCACCAGACTGGGAAAAGGTTAATGGGTTAATGTTTTATTTTGCCTACTAAGAGATATACCATAAAACCTTGATGGGCTAATAGATTGTGTACATTTGGGACAGTAAAAGAGACATCAGATGCTGCTCTTTGAACAATGCCGTTCCCTTTGATTAGAGTTTTGGGCCGAGGGCCAGCCAGTCAGAGTGCCCCGCAGTCAGTGTGCCAAGACAATTACAGCAGGAAGGCTCCAGTCGGCACATTAGTGCTTCTCATATGGCTCTGCATCATAAGTAATAAATTCAACAAAAACACCAGTAATGTCCTTTCATAATTTATAACTTCTCTCAATCCCCTCCAATCTTAAATTCCCCCCCTTCCTCCTCCTCCTCCCGCTCCCACTGTGGCAGGGCCCACACCCCGGTTTAGCATTACTTCACATCAATTATACATGCAGTATCGAACAGGCTTTCTCTGAGACCGCCTAAATATGGAGCCCGGAGCACTCCTCCAGGACCCTGAAGGACACTGGCCATCCCTCAGCAGCCTCCGAAATTCTCATCGTGCATCTTCAATCCTGACTGCTGCCACTTCATTACTCCATCACCTCCCAGTGAGACTAATTTACCAACTGCAGCATCATTATCTCATCTGCTTCAGAAGCTTGTCATCAACATGTTGATCTACTTGGCAGCAGATATTTTACATCTTGTCTCCCCAAATGTTCACCTGTCCTCATGTAGGACAATGAGTGATAGGTTGGTCATACTTTTTAGGATCCACAAGTCCAGATGTTGAGCTCTTTGTTGATCGGGCTTGGTTAAAAATAGACTCTAAATGCAGCCCTGCTGTGAGTATCAGTTTTGTGATGATCACTGTTGTTATTGAGACTCTCTCTGAGGTGCTGATTCAGCTCTGCAGTCATTCATGAGCTGTTTTGTGACGTTTCTTGCCTGATAAATCTTAACCAAATGATTCACAAGTAATTCGAGGCTGTAGCTTCCACTCAAACACTGAGGTCATGTCCTCAGAAATAATCTCAATGACGTGAATGAATGATGTGGCACCTGATCGGGATGATATCAGCCCACTGAATGGCCATTATCTGTTGTTATAAGAGTCACAGACATAGCTCATACTGGTAGGTTCAGAAGACAGTTATCAGCCCACGCAGTGTCCATTACCTGTTTGTTAGGTTTCACTTTTACTTTACTCATAGTCATGGTTGGGCATATATGTTCATTTCAATTGGGACTTAAACCCCAAACTGGGAGAAACTCCTGTGTTTAATTCGTCCACCAGCCTTCTGGTCCACCCATTGATTTACTTACAAATGAAAGAAAGTCCCATGAAAGCCCTCTCTGGCAGAAAGTTTCCCATCATGGCCTGAATACAGCCTTCTCAACCCAACAGCAGTTAAGTCAGGAACACTTAAGTCCAAGAAAACTATTTCTATTTGCAGTATTATATTTGGTGGTATGGTCCTGTTCTGGGGCCTCGCTGCCTTTGCTTTGGCCTACACAAAAAGTCTCTTTCACGTGCCTATGTGAAAAGCCTAAGGCAGAGAGAGCGCAATTATCTACCCTTCAATGTGTAAATAAGCAAAGCCTGAAGTCGAGATTTTAATTTAACAATTTTAATAGTTGATTTATTGTTATAAAATAAACATATAAATTTGTTATAGATGCTGTTTTACAAAAAAGGAAAGAATAAACATGACGGAGATTGGTTTGCCATATAGGGCATATATATTTTATATAGCAAATGGCACTGTTTTTAATTTACTGTATGAGATTTATTCTTTGAACACAGCCATATTTTCAAGGTGGCAGTCACTCCTTAGGGCCCATTCTCCACCCATCAAATTGTTGGAGGACCCACTTTCTCTGGGCCCCTCACTTCACAGGCCTCAGTGCAACCGCCCTGCGTGCATTGTCTATATTTACGTCCCCGCCTGAGCACCATTTTTTACCCTTTAATGCTAAATTAGTGGTTTAATGTTCCAAAATACCAGACACTTCTGAATCAGCTGAGGCAGAGTATTTTTATATGCAATAAACATGTCTAGAGAGAATCTTTGATGCTGTGGTTGTAGATGTAGCAGCACATTAGACGTCCTTTATCCATCGACAGTCCAGTCCGGTCTGGTAGCTTATTTGTTGCATTATTATCTGTGGATAGCAGCGTCTATAGCTCGGTCTGTCGGGCAGTCAGTTAGTTGGTTGACAAAAAAGTCCCCCCCCCCTTTGGCGGCCACAGTTTTTGGCCTTGGAGGCTGAGATTTGGTGTAGAAGTAGAAGCTGTTGTGAATTAACACTTGTTTGTATTGTGTGTTTGTGTGCATTCTTGTACATGCTACGCAGTGAGGACCAAAGCTTGTATGCTACCAACAGTGAGGACATTTTTGCAAAGTGAGGACATTTTGGCCAGTCCTCACTTTTTCAAAGGCCTGTTTAAGGGTTAATATTAGGTTCAGGATAGAATTAGGTTTAGATTAGGGTTAGGGTAAGGCATTTAGTTGTGTTGGTTAAGGTTAGAATAAGGGGCTAGGGAATGCATTGTGTCTATGAGAGTCGTCACAAAAATAGAAGTACAAGCATGAGTGTTAAAACCAATCAACTTATCATCAAAATCAAAGAAACAACCAAACTCCAAGGTATACATTCCTTTACCTTCTTAAAGCCCGGATGTCAGGCCTGCTGGTCCGAGGTAGGACCTGACATCACCAGCAAGCATCATGCTGTGATCCATTTACGTTGCTACGAGCGGTGAGACTCAAGATGATGTCGTAAAATGTCGTAATTTCCTGTTTAAATTGGCGGTATGCGTCCCCATTTGCGTTTGTACCATTAACGACCTAAATGTTAACAAAGATGGATGCATCCAAGAAAGCAGTCCTCACTATTGCAGTAGCTACTCAAATGTTGGCAGACAGTTTGCTTTCACCTTGAATGTAGCAAGCCTTTATGATTAGCAACACTGCCAGCTACTTTCACCAACAGCAATGGATAAACAACACATACACGACATTCCACACACGACAACGCATCATTAGGCATTCCCATAAGCCATTGTAATGTGTACGAGTAATTAAAATTAAGACTCAAATTTGCTTAACAGTAAAAATAATAGTAAAGAGCACAGCTACTAGGGCACAGCCATCTTTGCTTTCATCAGTCTTTTGTAACTCATGGTCCTCTGAGTTCCTATGACACAGCTACTGGTAGAACCGCCTCAAAGAGGTGTGTCATGACGTGTCGCTGCATAATTTTGTGCAGCTTCCTGACTTTCCCACCGTCTTACTAGCAGTAAGATCTACATAGAACAACCCATAAGTCCAACAGTCAACAATGACCTGGTTAACTGTGGCTACAGAAACATTGTTCGTTTTTACCATGGAAAAGATCTGTCAGTATGGAAGATTTAGCTGCATCTTGCACTAACATTTTTTTGCCATGTCTTTTTCACCTCTTTTCTTCCACTTTTTTTGCCATTTTCGCTAATCACATATATCACAAAAACTTCATACAGATAGAGTTTGTCACGATGAAAATGAATGAGCCAATCAGATTTCAACAAAATGAAGTTCAGTCCAAACTGGGAGGGGTTGCTCATATCCCACCTCAAAGGTGAAAGTATTAGATTGGCCCAATCCGACAGGCAGCATTTCACTCTGTGCTGCCTGCATCTGTGACAGCCAGGCTCGCCCATGTTACAGCCGAGGAACATAAGCTCTCTGAACACCAACTAGTTCAGCCTGGAATGGACCAACCTTTTGGGAGTCTTCCCGAGGCAAGACAGCTAACACTTTGTGGGACATTTCCTGTATGCTATTGCTGACTGCACCAACACAATGCTGTAACCCCTTCTCCACATTATAAAAAGGGTAAAGAAATTCATGAGCAAGTAACTTAGACAGATGGAAGTTAGAGAAAAATTAGTGTTAAGTCATGAAAAATACTGTTATCATTGTCTTGATGATGTTCTGGTTTGTGTGGGTTTATGACGCTGCCCAAGAAGCTCCTGTATAGCACACATTATAGACATTAAGTTTGGCAACACTGTCATTATCATAATTTTGGTATATTGTACTATAGCTATTACTGAAACTTACCATGTTCTTGCAATGTAAAGGTCATGTCTAATGTGGTGGCATTTATTCATTTTCCATTTTGTGTTCATTTTCAAATGACAACACTTAGCTTTAAGGGCAATGTCACTTCTTACCAGTGGGGAATTTGACTCCCCTTAGAGAAATTAGTAATAGCAGACTGTGAATTAATTTCATTTTAGTGGAACCAAACTAAAGTTATAATTGGATTTCTATTCTTTTCCTTCCTTATCTTAGACTTATTTAAATTTTATTTTCTACATTTCTTTCTCAGTAACTTGACTATCAGAAACAGGCTCTCTCATTGTCAGCAGGTGCTTCAAAATCGCCGGATTACCTCAAAGAAATCTCATACAGCTGTACTCCCAGCAGGTTCAGACCCAGGCAATATTAAATGAGTTCCATAAACTACACAATGAATTTAACAACCTCCAATTAGAGGGGTTCTTTCAGTAACCCCATGAAGGACAAGTTAGAGAAAAATACCTTGTTACCAGAATCATGTTCAGTGGTGGTATTGTATTTGACTGCAGTGGTGTCGCTTCAATATTGGGTCTAATTACAAAGAATTCTGACCTTCTTTACTTCTCTAAAGTGTTACTTGGAACCATAAAAGCAGATCTCTGCTTGTTGCAGTATGTTGTGGTAATTAACCACCATGCTGTGTATGTGCTCTCTGTTTCCCTGAATGTCTTCACTCCTCTGTGAAGCACCGTGGCCTGTGCGTGCCCCCCCAGCAGGTGGGCATGTGTCCTGCCTCTGTTATCTCCGTAGTTATTCATGGCAGCAGGTGCTCTCTCTGACATTTGTGGGGCGGGTCTTCAGCCTTTGTCTTCCGAGCCTCAGGGGAGTGCAGCAACCATGACTTTACTGCACCTGATCCCCCTGTATGGCATATGCATTTGTCCGTTACACTCCCGCCTCCCCCATGGTGTCACTGCACCAGTGCAGGACACCGACTATGTAAACTGGAGGCTGGGGCGATTAGCATGCAGAGAGGCACAGGAACTCCTTCTGTATTTTCATATGAAAGAAACTTTCTGGAACAAAGTTCAACATCAGAGTGGTAGATTAATGTAATTTCTGCTTTGATGTTTATGCTCAGCATTCCTTTGAGACAAACTGGGCGGTGGTGGTAGAAGGCACTCTAGAGACAGGAGCTATTTGATTTATCCCACCACTTAGCACAGCATTTCATTAATACACCACAACTGGCTTGGGACTTTTGTCCAGACTTTTACCAGTAAATAGACACACTGTCTCTTATTGCACACCTGTGCATCTAAACCAAGTATGAGAGGAAATTCTTATATAATGTGCACTGGTGTTCTTGATTATAAAAGAACATTACATACACAAAGGAATCCCATGTATTCCTTTGTGTAAACGTATGCATCCGCCTATGTGTGCATGTGTATATGCTTTGATCTGTAGCCTGGTGAGTCATTGCTTATCCCACGGCTTAATATTGTACTTAAAGAGCTGCTTAAATTAATAGTTATTTGGTCAATACAACAAAATCCCTACAGGAGTCTTAACTGCTGTTGTTCCAACCAATTTACCAAGACGATTACCTAATTTTAACCTATTTAGAAAGGACACATGTAGATTAGGAAAAAAACTGTTTCCAATGCAGTCACACAGAGGATTTGCTAAGTATCTAATTTTCTGTGTACCGCTCTGGCATTTACTTCAGTGTTTTAATCAGCACATCAGTCTTTGAGTCAGTCAACAATCAACATTCCTGAAATTTGTAAAAATTTGTATGAAAGAAAAACTGTGAAACTGTTTTGATGTAGGAACTGTTAGAATATAATGAGGGGTTCATTTTAAGATTGTTCTTACTATGTCCTTCACATCATGAATATGGATGGATTACGGAAGGGGTTTACCAGACACAGGCCTTGGGGTCCAAAGTGTCAGGGGACCCTCTGGCCTTTATCGCCAAATGTCAAATGTCAAATTAACACGCAACGACTGAGTAGAGACTCAAAATTACCCCCAAAGAGACACAAAATAACCACAAAGAGACAAAATGAACCCTAGACTCACAA
>JAPZEB010000022.1:17746547-17761774 GCA_029783705.1 Chaetodon striatus | reverse complement strand
TAAAGGAGCTCTCTCTGATATTTAGAATATTAATACAGCAGCAAACCATTTGCTATGTAAATTGGGATAATGGTGTCCTGAGCTGAGAGTGAAGTCACGCTCCCTCTGTGTGTGATGTAATCTGAGCTTTTCATGGCAGCTTATGCATGTTAGGATGTTTTCACACTTTGTCCTTTTCAAAACTCTCAACGGACTCAGAGCGGTGACTCAGCACTTTTTGCACATATGTGAACACTCCAAGAGAGATAATCAGACTCCTCTGTCCGCAGTGCGGTTCAGTTAACCTTTGCATTGTGAACACAGGTGCTCCAGGGCTGCTCTGCTCTTCACCACTGCATTGAGCCCTAGGATCACATGATATTGCAGTGGGACGCTTGAAACAACAGACGAAACCATGTTGGTGTGTAATGCCATCCTTATTAATGTTGTAGAGGTTGAAGGCCCAGTTATGAAGCCACTCACTTTCAGATTAACTTAAAATTGGAGGAAAACCACAGCCTCTCTGTGCTATGGACTGTCACTGTTTGATGTATGCTATATTCCACATCTGGCGACATGCAGTATCTTCCGTGGACCAAACTACTCCTTGTCCTGCGTACTTGCAAGTGTTACAGGTCAAAGTGGTTTCCTCTGTTTTTTCAGACGTCCCAGTGCAATAGCATGTGATCTAGAGGGCCAAATACCATGGCAAAGAGCAAAGCAAACCTGGAGCGCTTTGTGTTAACAAGGCACAGGCTAAGTGAACCACACCATGGACACCTCAGGAGGTGGTCTGATTTTGGTTCACTTCACAGAGGTCTGAGTGCTCACATATTTGCACAAAATACTGGGTCACTGCTCTGAGTCCACTTAAAGGGCTGAAAAGGACCAAGTGTGAAAACACCCTCAGTGAACTGCACCGCAGACTTGAGGCAAAACGAACTCAGATCACCTCCCCATGTGGTCTGAGTTCGGAGTTCTCTTGGAGTGTTCACATATGCGCAAAAAATGCTGAGTCACCGCTCTGAGTCTGTTTAGAGGGCTGAAAAGGACTAAGTGTGAAAACACCCTTAAAGTGCACCAAAAAGTGAACAGACAGAAAAGTGACTAGTCGTTTTTGTGTTCACATTGTCAGTTCATTTCAAAGAGGACAGCAGCTTTGATGGGGCCTCAGTCCACTTTCTGTTCATACTACAGCCTATATAAAATATATAGTGATGTAGGTTTTGTTTTTACTTTGATGTGTCCACTGCAGTGTGGTTATGAAGCACCTCTCTTTCAGAAGAACTTAAAATTGGAGGGAAACCTTAGTGTTTTTGTGCTGTAGACTGTTGTCATTTGATGTGCTCTACATGCCACATGTGGAGACGTGCAGTACTGTACCGCCCACAATCAGTTGGTTATCTGTATAAGTGCTAACATGATCCACCTGACCTGTGAAGGGAAGGAAATTCCAAAATCCAAGAAAACAAAAAGTATTTGTTAGCCATATCTCATGTAAATGAAAATTTGAAATGTTAAAAAGCAGCTTCTACCTTGAGCCTAAATCATGCTGGGACCATAATTAATATCACCTAACATATTTTATGTGCTTTACCAAGAAGAAGATTTTAAAGTTCAAGTTGTCTATCAAAAAACTTTTGAATCATCCTGTTGGACTAAACTGTTAGCAGCCACAAAAAACACACCTGCTATATTCCTATCTTTCTGGCCAAATAGAGACAAGTCAACAACAGCTGGACAAATACTGAATCAGCTGTCCATCATGACGTGACTGGAAACCACACCGTCACTTGATGAGACCACCAGTATGATGCATGCAACATTTTCAACCTGAGCTTTTGTTCCCTTCAGAATTCTGCTGACAGATGTTTTTGTTCTTGTTTTTCCAGGACGAGAACATCATGAACTCCATGCAGCTGTTTGAGAACGTGATATAAAGAAGCACAGCTCACACACAAAGCACACCCACCTCACCCCACCAACCCCTCAAACTCATCCTGGAATATAATGTAGGTACTGTAAAGACACAGCAACTAGAGGTTTTTTTTTTTCTTTTTTTTTATTTCTTGCGGCGCTCCTTTAGCTGTATCTTGCAACTGCCTCTGGATTAAAAAGACTGCTACAGACAGAAGAAGAGAAGAGCTTCCTGAGTAAAAAAAAAAAATCCCTGTCGGTCCGTTTTTTGTGTGTGTGTGTGTCCTAAATGAGGAAACGGAAGAGCTCCTTGTGTTTTTATCATCAGACAAATAGAATTAACAAGGAATGCAGAATCTTACAATAATCCTCTGACCTGAGTGCAGGGATACTAGCTTTAACACACACACACACACATACACACACACACCTGCTGTTTCCTCAAGCGTTTTCTGAGCACTGGATGAAGTGAACTAAGAGAATAAAAATCGCAACAAAATAAAACAAAAAAAGAAATGAAGTAAAGCATGTTTGTCATCAAATATGTGATGTGGAATTAGCTTGCACTACAATTTTAAGACTATGTATAATATGCGCCTGAAGTAAAGGCACTGTAGATACCTGCACCTGATGCACCACTGGTGTGTATGTATATATGTATAGTTAATAGTTATCTATCCTACCTTGTATTGTCTCATCTGTGCTGCACTGGGTGATGGAGTAGGACCAGAGCTGAATATTTGTTTTAGAAATCTCTGTTTAGTATCAGTTCTCCACAGATTATTAAAATATTTCTCCCTTTTTTTTTGTATTTTGGAAGATTATGTTTAGCTGGTCAGATTGGAGTCTGTACAGTACTGTGAAGAAACAAAAGGACTGTTAAAAGTGTGTTCTTACGCTGAATTAAGGCTTTCTCTTGGTTCTTCAGTATCTACGAGCATGCTGACTCTTAAGTGCCACAGTATTCTGTACAGTACAGTAGGGCCTTTGTGATGTCGGTTAATTAAAGATGCTGTCGACAGCTGCGACTTCGCCTGTTTAATGCGTCCTTTCACTGCATTTTCTCTCCTGCATTCAAACGACGAGGCAAACATTAAGTGAATTGACAAGAGGGACGTTAACCCCTTCAGTACAAATCACTGCATTTCCATTTATCGGCCTCTCAGAGTCTCTTGTTAGCTTTAAGTTTGGATGTGTTACACATTTTCTTTTTCAGAACAATCAGGGCTGTTTCAAACTGAAGATTTATTTGACGGGACCAGTTGTTTAAAGCTCAAGTTTCAAGCTTATTTCATTCATATAAAAGGTTTGGCACCAAAGCGCTTCACAAAGACACAACACATTCTCACTCCGACCTCCTCACATAGTGACATTTTGGTCATGGACTTTCCACGTCCACATACGATGTGCAAGGTACCCTGGGAGCGTTGGTTTTTTACATTCTGGGACGCCATGTCAAGTTCTGCCTGCTACATGCATTGTCTTCTTTCAAAATACACTTCCGTTTTCACAGGAAATTTAACGTTTACATACAGTCTCTTTCAAAATAAACACACTACTTCTTTTTTTTTCCATCAACAATAAACACACGTGGTTGGGTTTAGGCAACAAAACCATGTGGTTAGGTTTAGGAAAAAAAAACAGGGTTTGGCAGAGAATCTTATGGGATGCACACACCACTCTCTCCAGTGAAAGTTGGTGTTTGTTGGACCCATCCACCACCCCTAACGCCCGCCCCAGTCAGACTTTCATCTCCTTAACTTTCGTCCTTGTCCTGCTGAGTTCTCCCCTGACACCGCCAGGTGCTGTCAAACTATAACAGCAACCAGCCGCGTGTCATGCCGAAGTTAAAGGAGGCTATTACAGAGCCGAGGAGCAGCACCACAAAAACCCCTGTCCCCAGCCTTTGTCTTTTTCTACAAAGGGAGTACAACCAACATGCCATGGTGGGTGGATCAGAGGAGTCTAGTGGTTCTGTCAGGGGTGAGAAGTTCTGAAACATATGTAGGGGCGAGACCACGGAGAGATTTGTAGACAGTTAGAAGGATTTTGAAGTTTATCCTGAAATGAACGCGGAGCCAGGGTGGTTTATGACGGATTATAGATGCATTAGGCTTGCCTTGAGAGACTTGTTCTTAAATGCATTTTATAAAAAATGTGAAGTTCTGAAATATGGCTGCTCACTACAGAACAGTAACGCAACTATCTAGTGTAATCTGTGGGGTTTTGGTGAAACTGACAGGAACTATGTGCTCAATACAGCCTCATAACCAATAAATAAAATTGAGCAAATATTTAGTAAAGTAACTTTGACTCAAATCAAACCTTGTATCAAACCAATACAAAACACAAGCAGCTATTTAGTCGGGCTGCACCGAGCTTCTAATGATCCTTCGAATTTCTGTTGTCATATTTTATGACATCATCACCCTAAAAAAATTTTTAAAAACCTTAAAAAAATTCTTCAAAGGTGATTCAAGAGATTAAATTAATCAGTCTTTTTTTTTATATTAAATCAACTTTTTTTATTGAATAGATATAATTTATGGTGCTGTTCGATTGCTCCTAGACAGCAGCAGTTTTTTTTTATTGCAGTGAAAATGTTTTTAAAGGCTAAGCGCCAATAAATACAGATTGAAGCACACTATATTGTTAGATTAAAACATGTGAGTTTTGAAAATGATAACATCTATGTTTTTTCAATAAACGTTGATTTTTGGAGTGAATAACGCTCTGGAGTTATTGGAAATTATTGGATCACACGAGTCAGAAACAAATCCTGTGCAGCCATCTCTAGAATCTAATTCTACGAACAGTATAATACAACTCAACTGAACTCAACTTTATTTACACCTTTCATACAAGCATACAGCCCAAAGTGCTTCATGTGGCAAAACTGAAATGAGACAGACACAAACAATCAAATATTAAAAAAACACACCAACCAAAACAGAACAAGCCAACAAAAAAGATGATTAAAATTCTGGAGAATAAAAACAGACTAAAAAATAAATAAGATAGAATAAAAATGAACAGGAGAAATAAAAATAGGTAAAAACCAATGTTTAAAATTTAAAGCCAGATTAAAAAGGTAGGTCTTTAATTTACGTTTAAAATACAGGGAGGAGGAGGACCTTAGTGATCTGACTGGAACATAAAATGATAGAAGATCTCTGATGTATGGAGGGGCGAGGTCATTTAAAGCTTTATAAACAAGTAAAAGAACTTTAAAATCTGTTCAAAAAGATACAGGTAGCTAGTGTAGTGACCTCAGCAGTGGGGTAATGTGATCCGTTTAACTTGTTTTACTGAAAGCTCTGGCTGCAGCGTTCTGGACTAGCTGTAGTATTCTTCTTTTCTAATAATATCAGTGTAGCCAGTCTCTGTCTGCAACTTTTTAGAAGTAAACAGCTTGAACCGAATGTTATGAATGAAGCTTTGAACTCTTTGGTACAATGCTACTATTGAGAGAACTCTTTACAGCTTCTTTCAACATTAAGCACAATGGGACACAACCAAACTTTGATGCTCACATTTCAAATGGACTGCCATAATAACACTCAAAGAGGGGTTACAGGCGAGCATGACAGCTCCAAAATGAAGATATTTTTTCAGCAAATATGAGATGTGAGATTTGCTTGTACTGCACATAATGTGTGTGGAAACAGTCATGCAGCACATATCTTCAGTTGTTACTGTCTCCTGTACTGTGTGTACTCTGTAAAACCAGCAGTACTGAGTATTTGTTACTACTGAAACTCTGCTGATACGACTGTAAACCTTTGTTGTTTAAATTGTGTCAGGTGAGGTGTGCACTGAAGTCATGCTCGCATTAGCTGCTTCATTCATGCCTCACCTCCGACGGTTTATTCAACAGCTGCTTGACTGCCAACTGACTGGTAATGTCAAATCGCATTCATGCAGGTGCACAGTTCTGCTGACGCCTTCATGGCAACACCGTCTGCTGCTGCAGCTCCTCATGTGTTAAACCTCTTGGTATTGTTGACTTTACTCGCATCAAAAGTTCATGTGTGTCATGGGTATTCTGGGGGACTGTCCCGGGACGCAAAACCTTCAGTCAGATATCGTCAGTGTGTTTACAGTAGTAACCAGGTTACTCAGAGAGTCATGTAACAGTACACAGGTAATCGGAGAACATGTTTACATACAATGTAGTAACCATGGATGGATTACTGAACGAGCCTACTGGGCACAGGCCCAGGGGGATCCTTGACACTTTGGGCCTCTGTAACTAAAATTACCAACCAGGAGGGGACTTAAAATTAACACAAAGAGATGCAAAGGAACTGCATTCATTGCTCATCCATAAGCGCTTATCCTGGTACATGGTCATCCAGCTGACACTGGGCAAGAGGCGGGGTAAATCTTGGACAGGACGTCAGACTATCACAGGGCTGACGCATGGAGGCAGACAACCATTCAAGCAATATCAAGCATTCACACAGTTCACAGTCACCAATTAACCTAACATGTGTCAAGTAAGTGACTGTGGGAGCGGGCTGGAGAACCTGGAGAGACCTCATGCTGACATAAGGAGAACATGCTCAGACTGCTGGCTGATCGATTCAAACTCAAACCCTCTTACCCACCGTGCCGTATAAAAAGAACAGCAAAGAGACACAAAATAACTACAAAAACAGGCAAAACAAACCACAAACAGGCATAAAACAGCTACAAAGTGACAGAAAACAACCAAAAAATGGCACAACTTTAAGTCAAAGAGGCACAAAACTGCAAAAAAAGAAGTGTAATGACTAAAGAAAGATGCACAAAGTCTGTGATCTTGCTTCTGTGTTAAGAGGTGGTGGGGCCTTTTGCATATCTGTGCCCAGGGTCCCATTGTCTGCACCATAACCTGCCGTGCATGGATGTATCACTAATCCACTTGTAATCCAGTGATATCATACCTTTGTATTATTATTATTATTAAATGTGCCTCTCTGCGTGATGAGCACTTTCACTTTAGGAGCTTTAGTACTGGCAGTAGCTCAGTCCATAGGGACGTGGGTGGGAACCGTAGGGTCGCCAGCTCAAGTCCCCGTCTGGACCAAATATGGAATGTGGACTGGTAGCTGGAAAGGTGCCAGTTCACCTCCTGTGCACTGCCGAGGTGCTCTCGAGCAAAGCGCCAATCCCCAACTGCTCGGGGCGCCTGTCCAGGGCAGTCCCCCTCTCGCTCTGGTATCCTTCCATTTAATGCGTGTATAGGTCCTCTTTATATAAGCTGGAGCGACATCACTTTTCTTGTGCTTCTTTCAGGCACCTTTTACAAGTATTTAAACCTTTGAACGTTGAGCAAATTGGTGTGACTTTTTTTTTTTTTTTTTTTCAAAAATATGGGAAAAAAGGCAATAAGCAACTTGGTAAGAAATGTCCCTCAATTTGTAAAAAAAATAAAAATAAAAAAATATAATGCTTTGAAAAAAAAAAATCCAGATAAAACAGTATATTTATTATGTTTATTATTATTATTAAATTGTTATAATTTTTAAGCACTCTTTCCAGGCCATTTCCTTTTTTGTTTGTTTTAACTCAATTTTTTATAATTAATTGTCTTGTTTTTTAATTTTCTCTTATACTAGTTTTTTTGCTAATTGGGGTAATTTCTTCTTTCATTGCTCATTGCCTTCTTCCCATGTTTTTAAAAGAAACTGGGCCAGTTTGCTCAGGTTTCAATGGGTTAATAAAGTATATAGAATTAAAATTGATTAAATTTAGGTGTATTTTTATGCTAATATTTTTGCAGTATTACTCATGCATGACTACATTTGTAACAAAGTGCTTCTACACTGTGGTACTGCACAGTGCACACAGCAAACGGTTCAATGCTTGCAGTTTTAGCCCTGTTATCCAACCTTGTGCCAACTGGGTTACGTCAGGATAAATGCCCGAGCCACAATGTGTGAATGTGGGCCACAAAAGGCAGTGGAAATAAACTGCCATCAGATGGCAGTGTGAAGGAACACATCAGCCTGAGGGCACCACAGTGAAAGGTGAACAGACAGACTCCCATCTTAATAATTTAGGGGGTGGAGAACTTGCTGGTTAAGTAACTGTTCATCCATAGGCGGAAAAAAACGCAGCTTATGCAAGTAAGGTTATTGTTACAAAAACTGTTGAATGGCTGTCAGTGCACATCTTAACAGGGGAAAGAGGGAGGCTTGCGTCACAGCTAGGTTGTCTCTGATTGGCTGAGCTGTAGTTCCAAGGCGGGGCTAGAGGACGGCTCTTGACGTCACGGGTAGATGTGCGCAGGCGTGAGAGCGAACGTCAACCCCGTGGCTTTATGAAAGGCGAAATCCCTCCATGAGCGGAGCAGCTGTCTAAAAACCCGTCTGCGGGAGACAAGGAGCTCACCTCGGAAGACACCGGCGCTGAAGACGGCCTCATCTCTCCACCACAGTCCGCTCGGCGTGAGTTATCCCCCGGCTACAAGTGAAGGCTATCCGTACCCCCCCTCCTCGTGCGCCCTCGCCGCTTTAACAACACAAACCACGGGGACGAGCCGACGGACGTAACGTTAGCCGAGAAGGGAAGTGGGCTCCGTCTTCTCTTTCATCAGGCAGGTGAGGACAAAACGTGCCATTTTCTTTACCCCTTGAGACACCCTGAACATACATGCACATGTTAGCCAGCGGGACATGTCGAAACTCCTGCCCTCTCTGTGCTAACCGTTGGGCTCGAGCTGGCAACGGACAACGAGTAACGGTTAGAGATGTAACGTTATCGGTAGCTAGACTTTGTGGGCCGGTGTGACTGTGTGTGTGTCTACTGATGCTGAAGTGTGACCGTGAAACACGAGGCCCCGGTAGTCACTCTTCACCTTTCCCCTCTTTAACACGGCAGGAGCTGGGGCTATTATCTTTACAGTGTGGAGGCCAGATGCCTCAAGGTTTCTGGGTGAGGGCTTTATTGTGATTCTGTAACACATAACACACCATAGGAAGACTAAGCAGGCATCACTAATTTCCACTGCACTGTATCATTAGATTAAATGAGACCCTGTAAAGTAGATAAGAAACTGCAGCCACCAGGCAGCACTAACTGGGACACCAGAGCTTATTTGGCCATTAGGATTTATTGGCTCTTGATGATGGGGTTGTCCTGGAAACGTGGCAAGGCAGGTGTGTGTTTCTGTTATAGGCAAACACACATTATGAAACAGATAACTTAAATTACATAATATGGAGCTAATCATGTAATGATAATGGATTAAGATGCCGCCTCCCTTGGTGTCTGCAGTCTTTGTGAGATCTAAAATGACTAAATATTAACCTCTGACGCCAAAAGGCAGCTTGACTGTCTCAGCTGCCGGTCTAATAAATTAGTAGTGACATATACAGATGACTTGCTATTCTCAGTCTGCTCAGCGTAGATACTTGTGGCACAACTTCATCTGCTTCCAAGGTCCGGATAGAACAAAAATAGGCTGAAGCGGTAAAAACTACAGCAGCATTTTGTAGTATAAAGATCAACTTTATTGTGAGACCAGCGTTTTTCATTATAAGGGTCATCAAACCATGATAATTCTGAGTATGGCTGTGTATTGGTCCTCGATACAAGGCTTTGGCGGCATCATGGTATTACGAAACACCAGGGTATTTAGAAATCCAGAAGGTATGATTGCTGTACCATTAAAAAAAATACATAAGCTGGGGCGTCCAGTAGGTTACCAGGTAGTCCTTTGTCCAAACATTTGAAGCCCACAGTTCTTTGCTGCATGTCTTCCCCTCTTTAAACTGTCCTGTCAAATAAAGGCAAAAGCCATAACAATATTATTAAAAAAAAAAAAAAAAAAAGAAAAGAAACAAATACACATGTTCTCTTTCTATTAAACTGATGCGGAGATGCTGTATTGTATGTCGTGCACAGCATGCACCACCAGAGGCTGGTCTGCAACAGTGGAACAGGTGGCTGAGCTGCTTCTGTGTAGGAGTATTTAGGGTATAGTCCCGATGATAAAGGTGAGCCAGCAAACACAGATAAAGGTGTGTGCATCGAGAAAGTTGTGGCGATAAAGGGTAGCACGTCAAACCTTCATTCAGTCTGCAAACCACCAGCCGCACATTATCTCCGTTCAGCCCACTTATATGTTGGTGTGTGCCGTGGCAACACGTCTCATCAGGTCTTTCATCAAGTGGTCATCTGACCACTCAAAGCGCTTTCTACACTATGAGTCGCATTCACCCATTCACACATTCATACATTGATGGTTGCGGCTACCATACAGGGCACAACCTGCTACTCAAGTTTTTTTTTAACACACTCACACACAGCTGGAACAGCGTTCGGGAGCAATAACACAATCTTACTTGAGGATACTTCGACATGCAGACTGGAGAAGCCGGGGATCGACCCACTGATCTTCCGATTGGTATGACTGAAGTAACCCATGGTCAAGGTCAAGGTTTCTTTATTAGTACCCAAAGGTAAATTTGTTTTGCAGACAGGAACTCTGCAATCCCAATATAAAATCACAGCCACGCAACAGACATCATGACAGTCAAATGACCACACAATAGAAAAACAATACAATCACACCAAAATATATATAAATATAGAAAAGTGCTCCAACTAAAGCATGGATCCAACTAAAGCTAATATGAACAAGATTGTTCACCTTGTGGCCTTACTATTCTGCATTACAATAGCTGTGGGTACAAAGCTATTTCTGTACCGCTTCGACCAACCCATAGGGACCACAAAACGACAGCCAGAGCGAAGGAGCTGGAACTCACCATGCAAAGGATGTGAGCAGTCATTAAGTATAGAGCTGGCTTTACGCTGCAGCTGTGTGCCATAAAGGGCTGACAAAATGAGTTGAGGCTCACGATTAGCCGACCAGACCACTAGATGATTTGGTTCAGGGAATTTTTGTCGTGTAGTGACAGGTTACCAAACCAGGACACCAGGGCAAAACATAATAATGACTCGATAAAAGCTAGATAAAATAGGGTCAGCATAGTTTTGTTAATGTTAAAACGGGACAGTAGGACGCCGAGAAACCCTCTGCTGGTTGCAGCATGCACTCCCCGTTCAACGCTGCTTGCAGCTTTAATTGTAATAGTAATTACTTTATTTTAGCACCTTTTTAAAGAGAGTGTTTACATAGGCTTGTGACAAACAAAGCAAAGCAGAAACAATATACCCCAGAGGCAATATAACAATAAAAGCCAAACTGTAATGCTGACCTAAAGCAAAACAAAAATTAAGGTAAAAACGAACAAGAGATAAGATGCAAAAACATATGAGAAAGAAGATGGGTGATGGTAAGGAATAGAGATAAACACAATGAAAACTTCTACTTTCGATCCTTTTTGCACCAGTCTAGTTGTATTGTTTTGCTCGCAGCCAATCATTGCAAGAGTTCTTTGATTTAATCTGACATGTGATTGGTCCACTACCTCAGCAGCTACAATACATACAGTCTGTAGTGTGGTGAAGTCGTGCGTGTTGTATTGGATCGAGTTGGCAGTTAACCGCGCCGAGATGCTACCAGAATGTTTGGAAGTAATTAAAGTAGTTAACTTACTGCTTCCACTCAGATGTTGGGTATCAAATGAAGTAGGAGAAAAGGTATCAAATGAAGTACTCTATTGGTATCACTTTAGGGGTACTGGTATTGTTACTGGTATTATGACTTTTTAAACGATACCCAGCCCTATTTGTGAGGCTTAAGTAAAGTTGCTGATATACTACAAATGTTAGCCTCTCTGTGTTCACTCTCCAGCACACCTGAGCTATGAAGCTCGGCAGGTTTTCATATCAGTGTGGTAACTTATCATTTTCACATCAGTGTCCATAAAACTAGGGAAGTTGTTAAGGATCCCAGGTGAGTTCATGATCATCGCCCTGTTGCCATACACTGCTGTGAGATGGGTAACTTCTTATATCTGCAGTTTTATCAGAGATTCAGAGGTTTTGTTGTCTGCATTATTTGATGCAGGATCCATCCTACGTAACTGTATTATCAGCTTGTTTGGAAACTTAATGGTCAAGTTTAAGACTCAAACTTTTGGTCCGGTATAGACTACAGGGATGATCCTGGGGATGCCCTCATCTCCTGCTCCCCAAGACATTGTTGAGCAGACGACTCTTAGACTTTCTCATGTGTTGATCTGTGTGTAAAAGCCAGTGAATTCTGGTAAGAGATTTCACTGTGTTACACACATTTATTTGTCCCTCTATTGGTTAAACCTTTAACGAGGAACTCCTGGAGGACAGACAGGCAATCAGATAACTGTAAAATAGATCTTACTGTTAGCTCTTAGTTTTAGGAATGTAGGTGACGTGTGTTTGTACGCTTGTAATCCATCAAGGCATTTAGGTAAGGCCAGTGTTGCAAGTGCTTTTATCAGTTTAGTGTCTTCCTTTCTTCCATGTGTGTTTTTAGTTGTTATTTTTCATTTTGGGAACAATAAAATCTAACTTTAACCTTTATGCTAGTCTCATAATATCCTCAGGGTCTGAAAAGAGCCTGGAGATGAGTAATCGTCTGCAGCATATTTTTTATGTCAAGTCCTATCCACAAGTGGCCTTGTTGTTTGTGTTTTCTTTAATTAAACTTGTGTGCTAGGCTCAGTGGGTATCTTTTTCAATGAAGTCCAGTGTTTTTTAGCACCTGCAGAGTTGTAGCCAAGGCAGTAAAATCTGTGTACCCAACACTAGTGCGTGCAAAATATTTTGCATTGCACCTGTGCCTTCAGTTTGCATAGGCCTCAGGACTGGGAAATTCTATTTTGTCGGACGCTGGTGTGTGAGAGCAGGGCTGAGGTTTGAGCCATACCCTCTCCACTGGTGGTTTATTTAAAATACTCTGTCTCAGCCTGTTTGAATTCTGCTTCATGTTGTAAGTCAACCAGCAATATCTTATTAAAATATTGTTGCACAACATTGAGTTTTTAATCTAAACTACTGTAGAAGAGATGGTCATTTGAACACTAGATTTATATTTAGGCCAGATGAGATTGAATGGGACTTAATTTGTCGTGAGGCAAATCTTGTAGCAGTTGAGTGACAGTTGAAGTACAAAGTGTATACTGCTGCCAAGCCGCTGTTGGATCCAAGCAAAGGACAAGAATACATTTTATTGAGTTTACAACAAGGAATTCCCAGTAAATCACAACGCACACATGTCAGGGATTTGGCACATTTTTCATGTTAAAATTGCATCATTCTCTGTAGCTTCTTCAGACTATATTTAAAAATCTGAGTACAAATAGCCAGCCTTCGGAAAACTTAAATTCACCCATCGTGGCCACTCTCCTTAGCAGGAAGTTGGACAACTGTCAGACACCTCCGCCAAAAGAGGATGTTAAATATCCAGTGCTATCTATAATTGTATTATTTTCATTTACTATATTAAATAAATAGCATTATATTATTGTTACCCTCATATTTCTGTCTCTTTTACAAATAAGGTATTTGTTGGGGCAGAGCTGTTTTGTGGGGTGTAGAGGCTGCTCTGCATAGGAGTGTGTGATAAGTTGCATGGATACTTCTTGCCTAAGTTTCGACAACATCGTGCTCAATCTGGCCCACACTCAAACCTTTGGCTGCTCTGGCTGCCTGCTCTTAACACCATGGAGGACACTCTGCTGGATGAATTTATTTTAAGAAATTCTGAATCCTGTTTGAAAACAGAAAAGAGGCTCATGGAAGGAAGGCAGTAGGCTGAGTATGGGTAGATGTGTTTCTGAATTATCAACAACTCTGCCCTTGGAAAACAGTGCATGTGCTGTTCGAGGTAATCAGTCCCTCTTTCACAACATCTGGGGTCCCCTCATGTGTTATCTAGAAAGGACAGAGTTAACACACATGTTTGAAGTACCTTGGGAAGTGACCCTCTGCAATGTCCACATCTGTTAGAGTTTCTCAAATTTGTACATTAAAACAATGTGTACTTAAACTGAAGTTTATCGCATCAACCAGATCCTCAACATGTAATTTATGATCTTCTTCCCCTCCCTTTTTTATTTATTTATTTATTTATTTAAATGCACTTCCTTCATTTCATCACTTATTTATTTTCAGCCCACACTGTTGGGGTGGGGATGGGGTGGACTATATGCGTGTTAAACATTCAGCGGTTGCACCGACATTTTGTTCTTGTGTCTTTTTCTTTTACATGTCTGGATGTACACATGCTCATACTGGAGTGTGCATGTGTATGTCTTTGTTTACTGTTATTAAAATCAATAAGAATACTGTTGGGGGAAAAAAGAAAACAGAATAGTGGCAAAAGTATGGAAACACAAATATTTTTCCATACTCTATTTTTTTGTCCATACTTTTCCAAACACAGAAATGACCAAAATCAATTTCCAAGGTTTTCCATACTGCGTGGGAACCCTGATATGTACTGCTGTGCCAAAACAAGCAGTAAAGTATAGAAAACTGGTGCTTGATAAGCGACTTGTCATTGTCTCAGTTGTGATGGATGACTTAAGGGAGTTGGGGGATTTGACAGGAAGGACCTCAGAGGTGCAGTTGTGATGTAAAGGTAGAAGGGCTGCAGTGACAGCTGACATCCCTAGGTGGTGCCAGTGTTGACTGTTCAGGTGCTGGATGCCTTCAGTCTGAACGGAAGTTGATGATACACTGATGCGAAGATCAAAAGCCTGTGAGACCACAGATGTTTGGGTGACAGGCCTTTTAGTCACTAAACCTGTGATGAATGTTGTGTTTGGGGTCCAGTGTGACCGTGGAATATCTGAAACAGAAAGCAGTGTAACCAGCTGTTTGGAGCAGGTGTTTTGGCTTGAATGTGCTGGCATGCTTACTGTTCAGAAATCTGAAGTGCAGGTTGAGTGGCAGGTGGTCAGGGTGAGGCGACTGGAGAGGTACAATCTTTCAAACAACCACGCCCTGCAATTGAAATTGTGTCCCTATAGGGTATGTTTGTCATTGTCAAGAAAATGAAACCAGAATAAATCTAGATGAAGATGACGATGATATCAGTTCTTCCTAAGAATTAGGAGAAAGAAATGAGATGGCATGTTTGTTTCGTAAACCAAACAAGTATGTTGGAGGGAAACAGAGCAACAGAAGAGGACTGTGTGGATCAAGAGATGGTGGTGTACCAGCCAGTTTGATGGAAATGTCCTCCCATCTGTCAGTCAGTTTATTTTCACGATCAGTTCATTCACTGATTAGTTTGTCATTTTACTGTTGAGTTGCAGGTGACACCGTCAGCGGGCCTGAGTCGAGCTTAGACCGTCCAGTTCACACCGCTGCAACTTTCCTCTGCAACGTTCTAAAACGGCTTCGTCTTGTTGCGATCATTGTTTTGAACTGGGTTCACACGTCAC
>JAPZEB010000022.1:17690172-17702823 GCA_029783705.1 Chaetodon striatus | reverse complement strand
CCCATTTAGAGCTTTGTATACAAGGAGGAGGAGCTTAAAATCATTTCTAAATGTAACAGGAAGTCAGTGCAGAGCAGCTCAGACTGGCCTGACGTGCTCTCTCCTCTTGGTTCTGGTTGATAGTGGAGCTGCAGAGTTTTGAATGAGCTAAAGTCTCTCATTGGTGTTTTTTGGGAGGCCAGTAAAAAGGGGTGGCTTGAAATAAAGATGTCAATCAATTAAAATAGATGGTGCATTCTTTTTTTTAATTGTTAAATCAAATACTGACAGGCTTTCCCTTCTCTCCCTCTGCTCTCTGATTGGTCCTCCAGGTGGGCAGCAGACGGGTGATTCAGTATGGAGCCGCCATGATGCTGCTGCTGGGGCTCGTGGGTAAATTCAGCGCCCTGTTTGCCTCTCTGCCCGACCCCGTCCTGGGAGCTCTGTTCTGTACCCTGTTTGGTATGATCACAGCAGTGGGACTCTCCAACCTGCAGTTTGTCGACCTCAACTCCTCCAGGAACCTCTTCGTTCTGGGTTTCTCCATCTTCTTCGGCCTGATGCTGCCGAGCTACCTCAAACAGAACCCGCTGGTCACCGGTGAGTGGAGGTGGAGGGCAGACATCCTGACATGTTTACAAAATACAGCAGGGCAGCTGAAATGAAATGGGAATAAACTACCATTTTTAAAACACTGATATTCTGGAGGCTAAATAACGTCATGGAAAAAATTCCGCAATATTATCGTGTATGTGCATTTTACAAGGGCGCACAGGGAACCAATAGGTGGTAGCGTCATCACAGTAAACAGGAACTGTCTGCCGATGGCGATCACTGGAGTACAGAAATTCCACAATATTTGCTATATAAAAAAACATGCCGTCACTTTCCAGGTCGATTTTATTTTAATTATTAACACTTACAAGACAAAAAAATTGACAGGATTCAGAGCATGTTGTGACAGTCATCCAGCTCACATGAGAACTGCGGCTTTCAACAGCTATGGCATATTATGTTTTGGCAGCTAGCTAGGTAGATAGTAAAATAATGTTAGCTGTAGTTAAATCCACAAATACATTAACTGCAATCAACTGAGCCGTCATTTGCAAAATAAATTGGTGCCAGCCACTGCTTGGATTTGATGCTTCTCTGTTCGTGGTGTGGTGGTTTTCATGGCTGTTGTTCCCCTTTGATATTACCTATCACAATTAATGAAGCTTTTTAGATATAAGTTACCTGAGCACAAGACTCTCTGTCCTTGCAGCGGACCTTTTATTCATTAATTGTACTGAGCAAAAAAAACAAATGAGTTATGACTCTTGATAACTCTTGTTTGACGTTTTCAGTTATTAAAAACCCGCTCCTGCATTTAAAAGCAAAGTAAAATTAGAATCCGTTTCATGTCTCTTTCAGCTGTCACAGAAGCAATGTATAGGCAGATATATATAGATATACAGATACAAAGATGTAAATAACACATGTATGACTTCTCTTACTTCATCCCATCTGCAGTTTTAGGATGTGTAGTGACATTAAAAACCCTTATTGTCTGAAATGTTCCCTGATCAAGTGAACCTTTTTTTCCTGTTACCTTTCAGCCATGCATCCATCATATTGTATGAATATATTTGTGTTTCAGGAGTTGGAAATTGCTTGTATTCCCTCTGGAAGCTGCAGCTCCTATAATGACAGCATTTCCATTTGTTTAAGACAAAATGTGCGAGTGTGTTTTCTCTGTTGAAGTTAGACCAAACTCTTGTGATTAATGACATTACTTAAAACTGTGAACACTTAGTGAAACGACGCAAACTCCACTTTATTTTGTTGCTAATAAACCCAAACAAAGGATGCGAGTACACACAGTTATTAGTTTCTCTGGGTTATAAAAAACATGATGTCACATTCTGAGTCTATTTTATTTTAACTATAAACACTTACGAGGCAGGGGAAATGTGTCGGACCTCTCTGACTTCTTTTGTCCTCCAAAAGTGACAGTTTATGAAAGTACTGTACACTGGAACGTAAAAATCCATGACAGGTTTCAGAGCCTGTTGTGGCGGTCGTCCAACTGCTGTGGCATATTATGTTTTTAGCATATTATCAACTGCTTTTCAGCCATGCACATGTCGTACTGTATGAATGTATTTGTGTTTGAGGAGTTAGACAGCGTGTGTAGCTCCTTCACTGACAATATTTACATTTAGCTTTGTTTTGTTCTGTTTCATGTTTGTTTAAGACAAAGTTTACAAGTGTGTTTTCTCTGTTGAAGTTTAACCAGACTCTCGTGATTATTTACATTACTTAAAACTGCAAACACTTGGTGAAATGACGCAGACTCGACTTTCTTTGTTATGAATAAACCCACACTAACGATGCAAGTTCACACAGTTCCTAGATACTCGGGGTAATTTGTCGCTGACTGTCTGAGGGAATTCATTTACTGAACATACTAACATAACTGAAATGAAGTCAGTTTCAGTCATTTTCAAGCTCCAGCCACAAAACAAACTGGCATTGTGAATCTGTAACCACTTACTAAGCTCCTGTCTCTTCATCTTTCTCAGGCATCGTTGGGATTGACCAAGTGTTGAACGTGCTCCTCACCACTGCCATGTTTGTCGGAGGCTCTGTCGCCTTCATTCTGGACAATACTATCCCTGGTAAGGTGTTTAATCCACTCTCTTTATGTTTGTTAAACTAATTATATATATGCTATAGTTTTTCAAATACTGAAGCCAGTTGCTGTCTAATACAAGAAACACATATTAACTGGGGAACAAACTTCAACAACAAAACTCCAGCTCAGAGCGGACATGTCAGTACAGAGAGCAGAGCTTGCATTAGCTTCGTGAAAGTTTTGATAGCAAACATGGTAGTGTGTGCAGTTTTTGGATGTAAACCAGACCCTGGGGTTTCCTTCCTCTATCTACCAAAAGCCCCATCGTAGCAGATATTATTCTGCGTTTCACAACCACTGACGCTGTGTTAGCCACATCAATAAAAGATGCTAACCACACTTAACATTATGATACATCTGCTAGTCGCCAGTTTTGTTGCACAGCAGACTTCTCATCTGAGTCTGGGTCTGACTGAGGCTCAAACATGTATGGCTGCATCTCTCTGATGTTTCCTCTGTCAGCCATCTTGATGTGCACTGCTCTTGCATGGTGTGGGGTGGAGGTTGGATCCAGATTTACTCAGCGAGGGAGGAAGAGCAGGGAGACCCTTCCCACAAGTATTATGTGGGATAACTTTGTTAAAAAAATATGAGTATTTGTATGAGTATATACTTTAAAGTGTGTCGGGGGGGTGAGCCAAGGAGGTACAGGTGTAGTTAAAAAGGCAGTAAATCTAATTTGGTGCGGGAACATCTCAAGACCCCTCTGGGAGAGCTGAAAGTCGTGATCAGGAGAAGGACTCCTGCTGCCGCTGTGACTTGCACTTGGACAAGCAACAGAGGACTGATGGACAGACACATGGATATATTTTCCCTTCCTTTTTCTTCTTGTCTTCAAACGTATCATAAAGCCCAGTTTAGACCAAAGATTCATAATGAGATGAAACATTGCAGGGAGAGGCAGCAGTGGTGTGAAACGACTGGTCTCAGCTCCACTCAAGACGGCTGATGGTGTCACCTGTGACTCAGCTTGTCAGGTCGCCAGCAGCTTGTTTTAGAGCACCACACACGTCACCTGTTTCATCAGCTTGTAATAAAGTCAGCTGGTCAAGTCAGATACAAAATGTCAGCAGACACATGTTCGCTTGCTGTGGCATTCTCTGACCACAGCCCTCCGTCCCCACTGAACCCAAGCCAGTTTCGTTTACATGAATGTCAGCCTCTGTCCTCCTGGTCTGTCTGACAGCGGGTCACTGTTGCTGCTGGCTGTTTGTCTGCATGTCTCACATACATGCTCAAAAAACAAAGTACTCTTAGGTAATACGTTACTTGAACAGTACCTCAGGGTGTTCTCACTTACAGTCATTTTAAAACAAACCAAGCTCAGTTCTCTTTCTGGTCCACTTCAACGCTGATGGGGCCTCAGTCCTCTTCCTGTTCACACTATACTTGACATTGCTTTGTTTTTGCTTTGACGTGGCACTGCAGTGTGGTTATGAAGCCCCTCATTTTCAGATGAACTTAAACTGTGGTGGAAAACCTTAGTGTTTCTGTGCTGTAGATTGTTGCCATTTGATGTATTCTACATTTCACATCTGGAGATGTGCAGCATCCTCCGTGGACCAAACTATTCTCATCCCACGTCCTTGGAAGCGTTACAGGCTGACGTCTGTTTTTTCAAGTGTCCCAGTGCAACAGCGTGTGATCTAGAGGGCTAAATACAAGGGCAAAGAGCAAACCTGGAGCGCTTTGTGTTCACAAGGCACAGGTTAAGAAAACCGCACCGTGGACTTGTAGCAGTTTGCTTCAGAGGGGTCAGAGTTCTCTTGCAGTGTTCACATGTGCAAAAAAAATTGCTGAGTCACTGCTCTGAGTCCGCTTAGAGGGCTGAAAAAGGACCAAGTGTGAAAACACCCTAAAAAGCCGGAAGTTAGAGCAGAAGTAACGAGTTGTTGCTATGAAGATGATTCACCGTCCAGTCTGGTTGGATTGGTTTTCAGAACGCTACAGACTGGCAAGTTCCAAGTAGATGCAAATTTTAACTCCTCTCATGGCAAGTCTGTGGTCTGAACTTGGCATTGTAGCAACAAAGGAAAGCTCATGAGTACATGATGTATATGATGTTCCTACTCGTTAGTTTGGACATTCAGTGTGTGAATTTTGAGGACTTTGTAACTAATGTGTTTTCCTTTTCTCCTCAGGTACCCCTGAAGAGCGAGGCATCAGGAAGCTGAAGCGCGGCACTGGTCTCAGTGCTGCAGAACTGGAAGGGATGAGATCATATGATCTGCCATTTGGCATGGACTTTATCCGCAGACACCCCATCTTCAAGTACTTCCCCATCAGCCCCACCTTCCAAGGCTACCAGTGGGGGAGGCTACGGGAAGCCTGCAGGAGCAGGATGGGACACGGGGATTCGGTGAAGGGGGGAGGTATCGGCGGAGAGGGCGGCACAGCGCCAGGGGAGAGTCGGGTATAGCCAACGGGCTGGTGCTGCAAATTTTTCTATGCGGCTGAATTTGGGGAGCAAGGGATGGTACACTAAGATAAAAGGATGGGAGAGTGGAGGACAGAAGCGGTGCAGGATTTGTGTGGAAAAAATATGTGATGCACCAACCACCCCCCCAACCCCACCCCCACCCCGTCAGTATGTGTTTTCTTTAGCTCGTGTCAGTCTTCTCCCACTTCCCACTATGCTATTTTCAGCATGCTATAGCAAGTCACAGCATGCTATAAAAGATGTCACCATACGGAGGTTAGTTGGTGTGTGTGCATGTGTGTGTGCAGCGGGAGAATAACGGGTTTGTGCATTAATTTCTTTGCACTTTAATCCAAAGGGAACTAGATGGACGTCAAACAATCAGAGCTGAATGTTTGATGGTAACTGCCCAATGTTATAAAACATGTTCTGCTAAAAGCACAGTAGATTTGATTATGTCAATTGAGGATTATGCAGAATTTCTGTTGTGAATAATTTGCCTCTAAACTGATTATGCAACCACATTAGGGACACACACGTGCTCACACACCAACAGCCTCGCCAGAACTAGCTTGAGCGCTACAATGCACGTCGGGGTCATGCAGATTGATGGAAGTGGTTGTCAGGTGCCCTTAGCCATGCAAAGTGATTGTGAATTTTTTTTTTTTTTTTTGCACTATCTGCCTCCTGAGTACAAAAGCAGAGCGTCACTCTGCAGCTCACGCCCCCATCTCTTCAGTGAAACTCCTCAGAGACCCCTTTAGCAGCGCATCATGTCATCTAAACTGACATCCCTCACTGTTCTGATGTATTAGAGCACTAACAGTCACGAGACCTCCGATGTAACACACCAGTTTACATATGTGTCAGTATTATGCATCAGTTACTAACAAGCCCAAAACTCTACTTTTCATCACACCTTTGTCTCATTGGCTGTCAAATGGGACTTTAATTTACTTTATTATGGAGCAAAATCAGTTTTTATTTTTATTTGATGACCTTTTACATCTCCTCTAACACACAAAGGCACTTGCAAAACAAAACAAGCTTTTAATAATGCCTCTACTGCCGTGATGGAAAGTTACATAAATGGCACACAGTAACAGACATGTGGCCTTGTCAGAGAAACCTTGTGTGCTTCAGTACTCGTCGTCAAAAGATAAATGACGACAGGAGAAGATCTGTGATCCTCTGTGTGGATCTTCTCTCACAGGTGTCACCTGTGCTCTGCTGTAATGTGTGTTAATGTAGGATTTACACATAAATAATACACCCCCGCCACGAGCCAAACCCTCTGATACTTCTATTTGTCAGTCAGCACTTATATAAATGTACGAAGAAGTAAAGGTGGTGTTTTGGTTTGGATGTGGAGTATTTAAAGGTCCAGTGTGTAGGATATAGGGGGATATATGGGCATAAATATAATATAATAAGTAGGTTTTCTTTAGTGTATAATAAGGATGTTCTTGGCGACTTAACGAAAATTTTAATTATGACTAGTCGACAAGTCTAAAAAAAGAAAGCCTTCAGCCTGGAGGTTATCGTTTTGCGTCCCAGCACGATTCAGGCTCACCATATTCCATTAACTTTGTTGAAGGTAAAAGCTTCAAGAAGTTAAGTGGAAGCATATTTTGCGAGGTCATTGCGGCTGCATGACAGTTAAGCAGCCTTGGTTTAACTGACTATTATTTCTGGTGCCGACTAGCGAGGGGACAGACGTTTAATCGTCTAATCGTTCTATCTACATAGGGAGCGGGTTTTTGTCTTCGAAGACTGCTATGTTGTTTCTACACCAGCCCAGAACTGACAAACCAAACGCTGGCTGTAGATAGGGAAATTATCATTTTTGAGTGTTAGCATCGGCCACCATAGTTAGCAGCACCTCCCCGCCAAGCAGTGTCTGCTGTATTCAGTGATTTTACCAGTTTAACTCACCGGGTCAGTTTGTTTGGAGGAAGAGACCTCTGTGGATAATTCGACTCCCAGTATAAGCCTCCTGAACGTCTGGACCAAAAGTTATCAGAGAAAAAACCTAAGCACGTACTAGCAGGTGCTGGATTAGCAGCCAGACTCCGACCAGTGTCAGAGAAAACTGATTTGTAATGTGCTTTATTCAGTGTTTAAATCACCTGGTGTGTTTGTCTCGGAGAGGAAAAGACCTCTGTGGATAATTCGGCTCCTCGTAAAACCGCTTGAACAATAAACACTGAAGGAATTCTAACCAGGAGAAGTTTCAGCTGGTTGCAATCTGCAGTCCTCACCACTAGATGCCGCTAAATCCCCTAAATCGTACACACTGTTCCTTTAAATATAATGAGAGGGGTTTCTTTTGTTCTCTGGATCAACTGACAGATGATACAGATGTCATTAACAGTTCTCACTTATTTAACAATGTTTATTAACTCCCTTACATTCCTTCTCCTCCCATCCTCACTCCCCTGTTCCCCTCCCACTCTTGTCCATGTTTTAATGCATTAACTGCTGATGTTTGTTACTGTTCATGTCTGTTGTAGTTCAGGCTGTGGCGGCACATTTAGCTGAGACACTGAAAGGTTCAGAGGATCAGCAGCCCGTCACTGAAGAGCCAGTCTCTAATTTAACGACCCTGCGTGCCTGTGGTGGTTTTAATTGGGAAAACAGCAAAAGTTTGCAAAATTAAAATCTTGTTGAATGAAAAAAATCGCACAATGAGAAAAATAATAGCTAAAACAAAACTATTTAAGATTTAGCCCAGCTGAGATTTTTACTAAACCAAAATGCGGAATATTTTTATTTCTTCTTACTGATCTGTTACCACATACCAAAACGTTTCTTGGCGCATTGGCATTCGTCGCTATTATTGTACAAAACTTGCAAAATTAGTTTGGATTCTCATCCCAAATTTCCTCACTCGTTATCTCATTTGTTAAAGCTATTTATTTATTTATGAGCAGAGCGTTGGTGTTAAAAGATTGCTTGAAGCAGGTCTATGTGTCTCTTGCACAATGTTGAAAGTATATTTATTAGTTTACTTGTTCATGCCCTGTAAAGATCGGCGTGATGATGATGATGACGATGACGACGATAGACCGCTACTCCTAAGCTACAGTCGGTGCTTTTAGAAACTCACCTGGGGACGGCAGCCTCTCCTGAAGATAGTTTCTAATGTAAGATGCTTCTATTTCATTCCATTTATATCATGTTGTTTTTAAAAACAAGCGAGAAAAACACTTTTAAATGTCGGAACTGGATAGTTTAGTCAAATTTCATAATCAGGGCCTTTTTCCTACGAGTACTGTTTGCACATGTAATAGTGCCAAGAACATCAGGGTGTCGCAGTGATACTCACTAACCTGAAACCCTAAAATGTCACTAGAGTGCGTTTTCACATATATAGTCGAGTATGAACATTGTTTTGTTTGATGACCTGAAGACAAGCGGCTCGCTGTGGCTCAACGTCTTTGGGCCTTAGTCTGTGATCGTTACAGTGGCCCTGTTCATGACCTCAGCACTCTGTGCGTTACTCTTGTTATTTGGTCACATAAGTCAAACCTGGGAAGGGCAATATGTCGGACAGTTTCCTGACAGTTTTCCCAAAACGAGTCTGAAATAAAAACAAAATTTGTATGTTTAATAAGTAAAGATCTACTAGAATTTGGATAATATACATGCATACATCTCAAAGCCTGTCGCACAGCGTTTAACACCTTTCAATGTAGCACATCATTTTAAGATTGAACTTGCACTAGGTTATCATTTGAGGCAGCTGGATTTACAGGACCCCGCAAGAATCCAGCCTTGATTTACTACATAGCTTGATTCATATAGCACCTGCGGTAGAAATGGTACTGCCCAGTCTCTACTAGTGGGCACATTTCTACTGTGACATGATATAAACCAGTGGTTCCCAACTGGTCCAGCCTCAGTCATTAGTTCAAGGTTTAATACATTCAGCATCATACTTGTGTTTGGCCATGTCGTCGAGCTAGTTTGAAGTCTCTGTCAAGTAGCAGTCTGTTAATCACTCACTCTACAGAAGGAAACAGCACTTAAAAACAAAAACTCTGTCCCGGAAATTCACTGCACTTAAGAATAATGTGTGTTTTTTACAAACTTGATAAGTTTGTGAGTCACTTGGGGTCCATTCAGAATGGACCCATGACCAACCAGTTGGGAACCACTGGTATATACTATCATGTCGCCCAACCCTAATTCAAATGTTCAGTCGTACAGATGGCTACTGTCTTTACCCAGGACAGATGCAAACAGGTCTGTGGTGTTCCACTCCGCTCTTCGACTTTGCTGGATGAACTTAAATCGAGCCTTTAGCGCTATAACGGCAGTGACCAGTGTAGTTCACATGCTTTATTTGGATGTTGCCAAAAACGCCTCCTTCCCCCACATATTTATGTAAAGGCACCAGTTCTGGTCTTTATCATGTTGTTGTTACATCAGAATCGCAGCTGTCAAAATTTGTAACCCTGTCTGGACACTACAGGGGCACAATTTCCAGTTACACCAGTTAAAATGCACAGGTGAAATTCAGGCCACAAAATCAGATCGGTGTCAGATTATGGGAATGTCGGATTTAAACGTTAATCTCACCAAATATTTTATGATTCGTGTGTTACATGACCAAATCACAGAGAAACAGAAGGAGTGCTGAAGTCACAAAGAGCCTTGTTAATATCCGGTGACCGCTGATGTGTGCAGAAACTGAAAATCTCAAACCTCACCGTCCTCATCGAGCTGTTGGCTGTGCTCAGGTCTGGCAGCTGTAGATAAGCCTTGCCCACGCTGCGCGACCTCGCTCCGGGAGCAGGTGGCGATCATGTCGGAGGTCAGAGAGCAGTCGCCCTCCTCCTGCTTCTGAGGTGGTGTGACAGTTTTGGCACCTCTCGTAGTGCACGGTGTGCACACATTAATAATCACATGCACAACGTGTGACCTTGTTTTCTGTGTCATGTGTTCATACAACCAGCACTTACTGTACTTCTCCCGTCACGTCGTCTCTCCTCTCTCCACACACTCTCTGTTTAACCCCCTCAGTCCTGCAGTGAAATGTATCGGTGTCCTCTCATGTTTAGTGTACCTGGTTTCCTCCCGGGAATTCTTACTGTTGACGTGTCAGGACGCAGGAGACGACACCGGCTGGCCACCTTGTTAAGATCCTGCTGGTGACCCTGCCTCATCACGCAGCAGCAACAGGAACATGGGATGTCTTTGTGCCTGCAGGCAGCTTCCTCTTGTTTTTAGCTTCTACTCTTCGGCTTTTTTAACCGGTTTATACACACTTTCTGACACAGTTGTTACAGTTACAGTCAAACACTTTGGATTTCAAGCACAGACTGTCGTCCCTGATGGTTTTCTGTCTTGAATGACACCGAGCCAGCTGAACCAGCAGCTCTTAAGAAGGCGGCCATAAGGTGTGAAACACAAAGACATCAATCCCTTTCAGTTATTTTGAAGGGGGTGCTACCTGAAGAATATACTTTTGTGTATTAAGTGTTTTATCTTTTTCAATGTTTTTGTTTTTTTTATACATCATTTTTATGTTTTTGCAAGCGGATATTTGTAAGAAACAAATCATAACTTTTAATCTTAAATCATGCTGGAAAGCGCACCATTTTGTTGTACTTTTTATTTAAAAAGTAAATACATTTTGATCCTATTTGAAATCTGTGGTTTGGTGAAATCTTTTTTGTTTGTTTGTTTGTTTTGTTAGGACCTTTTCATATTGTATTTTTTTACTCTAACATTGCTCTTTGTCCATGTTAACCCATTACCAGTATAAATGAAAGAACGAGCTGAGAAACTTTAAATAGATGTAAAAACAAACACAAAAAAAATAAATGTATATTTAATGGAGTAAAGTTTGCTAAACCTTCTGGAAGAGAAATTGTGTAAACTAATTGTAGCAACAAAATGTTTTATTCTTTGTTCCTAAAACTATTTAATAAGATGTTACTGAATGAATGCCGTCTTTTGTCTTTATTGGTAATAAAACTGAATTATGTAGCCGGTCAGATCCTGTGACCGTTTTATTTAAGTTAATATAAATGCTGCACAGACGACCAACATTTTATTCTTTTACCATGAAGGTTATGAAAATGTCACATTTTTCCAGCAGTTTCCGAGCCTATTTAATAACCGCTATCAAAACACAGTCGGCCTGTGTGACCATGAAAGCATTTTAACCACTAATATATCTAATCAGGTTGCAGAGCACAGTGTAACACTGTACTGTACACTGTACAACTGCCCCAGCTGCTCTGTTTGGTGATTGGTTTGTGGTATATGCTAATTATTGTCACTTTGTTAGGGAGTATGCACTTCTAATGTACATATTGATTAACGTAGTAGCGGCGCTGATATGGGTCCAGCTTTTTACCAAATCATGACCCCCTCTCTTGAAAATTAGTCTCTGTGTTAAATCTGCTCTCAAGAAATTAATGATATATGCTAATTTTAAACACAGTGCACAGTGTGAATTAATGTAGGGCTGCAACCGAAGATTATTTGCATTATTGATTTATCATTTGATTCTCTGAAAAATTATAAAGTAGTAAAAATCAGACATCACAACTCCCTGGAGCCTGAATTAATGTTCTTAAATTTTTTTTTTTATTCAACAACAGTACACATTCCCCAAAGTTAAAAAAATAAATAAAAACAATTAAATTAATTTGAAAAATAAAATAAGTGAATTTTATACATATATATTTTTAATTGATTTTTAAATGTATAATTTATTTATTTATTTATATGTATATTTTTTTTTTATGATTTTTTTTTTTTTTTTGTAACTTAACATTTATTTAACCAGGAAGTCCCATTGAGACTGAAGACCTGGCCAAGGTAGCAGCCAATCAAAACACATTTAAAATGCAATAAATACAACATATAATACAGAAATTCCTAATAAAATAACAGCTATTCAGACATAGCAGCCTCTCAAGAAAAACAAGCACATATCACCACATTCTTTGTGATGCCCTGATGTTAAATATGTTTATGCATCTCCTGTTTGCCACATATATTTTTATTTTTTAAATTTCTTATATTAAGCTGTAACCAGCAGCTCCAACAAGATTTAAAAATCTGTTTTCCTGTTAGGGACTGTTCATTAATCATGAGAGAGGAGGGGGTGGTGCTAAACAGGGGAGGCACATTATATATTTTTTTGAGCACTGGTGGAGGGAGTTATCATTTTTTATTTGGCTCAAGGGAGGTATTAAACTTTAAATGGTCAGATTTTGTATTTATTTTGAATACAATTAGGACCCCAAATCCTGCAAGTGGGTTTTAAAGGTATGTCTTCTTTTAAAAAATTCCAAACTTAGAATATTTGTCACAGCCAGAAACTATGAAATCTGGTTGGTTATGGAGGAGGGAGGGTCGTTTATTTTTTCCAGTCACGCAGATGGGCTCAAGGGGAAATATCTTTTGCTTTGGGGAGGGTCATGATAGAAAAAAAAAGAAGAAGAAGAAAGAATTGACCTCAGCTTGCCTTCTACTCTGATAAGTACAGTATCTTATTGTAGAAAAAAGTTTAAAATTATGACTTTTTTTTTAAGTCAAAAGTAAACCAAGACAT
>JAPZEB010000022.1:17665059-17680183 GCA_029783705.1 Chaetodon striatus | reverse complement strand
CAGTTTCAAACACAAGAACACAAATCAGCTTCACTATAACTGGCAGCATTCACAGACAAACACTTGTCTTTATCTGGTTTGCCTTCACACAGCCAGACAACTTGTGAGCCTTTTACCATCTTTTAAAAATCAGAATGACATTTTTCTAGCATGTTTCAAGTCCTAATAATTAGATTTTTAAGCAGGATGGGAGTGAATTAATCTCACCAAATCTAATGGTTTGGAAAATGTAATTTGAAGTATACATGAAATATATATACAGTACGTACTGTATATGTGCATTATTGGGCTAAAAACATGTGAAATCAGTAGCATGCTGCTTTAAACAGCATTTCCTCCTCAGTGATTCAACATCTCTGTCTCCAGGGCAACCGTCCTTTCACATCTGAAGACGTACAACCTTTACTATGAAGGGCAAAATCTACAGCTCAGACACAGAGAGGTGGGTATTTACAGCTGTGTGCGCATGTGTGTGTGTGTGCTCTAATGTTTTATCCTCATTTTCAACAGGAGCACTCTTCACCACTGTCTGTCTGTCTGTCTGTCTGTCTGTCTGTCTGTCTGTCAGCCTTCCTGTCGCCTTTTTACTTTACTGTCAGTCATTTGTAATTTAATATACCCTACCCATTATTCGCGTTTCCCAAAGGGATAATAAGGGTCCATTGTGTGTGTGTCAGCACTGACCACAGCTCCTCTCTCCCAACAGGAAGAGGGGGAGCTGATCGTGGAGGGCTTGCTGAACATCTTCTGGGGTCTGAGACGACCAATCAGGCTTCAGATGCAGGATGACCACGAGCGAATCCGACCACCCCCCTCCTCTACGTCCTGGCACTCGGGCTGCAATTTGGACAGTCAAGGGTGAGAGGTTCAGACAGATCCAGTTACACCTCTGCTGACCGGAAATGGTGATACACAGCGGGTCAGCGGGGGGGCAGATATAGATTTTGTCTAGTTTGTCTGATAAAGAAATGAGGTTAAATTAAATCATTGATTTCCACAGTGTGATAAATGCCTTTGGCAGTGGTCCTCGGAGAAAAGAGAATGTTTTAACCCACATCTCTGGCTCAGTTTTGGATTTTGCTCCGAGCTGCCACAGATCAATTTGTGTCAATAGGCTTGAAGCCCCATTTTCATCTCTGTAATCCCATTCATCAGAGGAGGCTATTCTTGCTCCAGAGATAACTGAGCTCACGGGCGTGCAGCTGACAGTTAGGGACAGAATAACTTACAGGAAATAAACACTTTAACTTTGAAGTTACTAAATCACACAGCTGCAAAGCAACAAAACAGGTCCAGCTCTCAGGTTTGGATATTGCGAGTTTCCAAAGCAACATTCAGATAAATGCTCCAAAGAGTCCAAATAATCCATGCAGATGTTGCTGGTAAAGACTAAAAGTAAAGCAACACTGATTTAAAAGTCAGGTCCTCCGCCTTGTTTCCATGTTTTTCCAGTTAAACTATAAAAAAAATGGTGACTTAGGTTGCAGCACTGACCCATTACTGACACATTAAAACCAGTGGTGTGTGAAGTGAGTAACATTGATCATTTCCTTACAATGCGATGTTCTGCTGGGAAACCTTGGGTCCTGGCATTCATGTGGATGCCACATGACGCCCTCCACCCACCAAACACCGCTGTGGACTAAGTCACCCCCCTCACAGCAACGGTACTCCCTGATGGCAGTGACCCACCCAGCAGAAAAATGCACCATGCCACACCACAAAAACTGCTATAGTAACTGGTATTATTAAATGGGAAGCAAAGATGGACTCCTGGTATACCACGCTCATGAAGGATGTCAATAAATCAATCAATCAGACTTTATTTATCTAGCACTTTTCATACAAACAGAATGCAGCACAAAGTGCTTTACACAATAAAAACAGTAACAATAAATAAGATAAATAAATAAATACACAATAATCATAAATACAAAATGAAAAAATAAAATAAATAAAAATAATAATAAAATAAAATAAAAGACAGCTCAATTAAAAGCCAGGCTAATAAGGTAGGTCTTGAGTTTGCTTTTAAAAATCTCAACATTCTCTGCGGCCCATGTGATGCACCATCTACATTTGTAAAAGACTTGAGACTTAAGAGGGTGTGAAAACAATTTTTACCAGATCTGGTAAGCCTTGACAGACCACTTTAAGAAAGATGCAACTAGTCCTCCCCCTAACTAACTACCCTAGTTTAAACAACATAAAACACGGTCAATCTGACATCCTTCTAAATCCTCCCAGCCCTTTTGACTTGCAGAATATTTTTTATTTTTTTGTACAAGAAATTCTGTTCTCATTTTTAAACTACTGCCATGGTCTGTTTAACTTTTAAAACCCCAATAAAAAGAGTTGGGGAAAAATTTTGGATTTGAATACATCAGAAACACTACTGGAAAGCTACAGAATGATCCTCACAGAATGAAGAAATTTCCCTTTAAACATTAAGGGAAATACTCTCATACACCACAAGCTACAGCAACAAAGAGGAACTGCTGTCACAAGCTGAAACTAACAGTGGTGTGACGTACATACAGTACTTTATGTGGTGTTTTAGTGGTCAACAAAATGCTGCTGCTTGGCAGGAAATCTAATAATAAGACCTCATCTGTATCAGTGTTTGCTGTGGTGATGTTGCTACCCAAAAGTTAAAGTGTTACTGCGCGATTGTGCACCAACTCCTCTCACTTTGGTCTCAAAGCAATCAAAGTGTTTCTCAGTGCCATTACATCTAATAACAGTATGTATCTTTGCAGTCTCCTCGTCTCTGACTCTCTTGTTTCTTTATTGAAGTTCTCCCAACAGCACAGATGGTCAACAGACGACACAGCAGAGCCCGCCCACAGTGGAAGTGACGCCGCCTGACAGCAAACCAGAGGGCAACGGTGTGACGGTAGACCAGGCAGAAGGTGAGTGGCTTTGTTAACAGTTCAAACATACTGAATAACACTTTCTCGGCCTTAACAAGGATCCAGTGAACAACATCACACACCAGTCCAAAGACAACTGAATTACTAAAATACTTCTTGACTTGTTTTGTTTGTGTTGACTCATCAGATCCCAAGACAAAAAAAAGTGGCGTGGCATTACATCATAATGATCAAATTAACGTAGCTTAAAAAACACTGTGGACTAAATCTCTAATTAACCCAGAGCTGCTTTATATAAACATGCCATCACTGTTGGATGGAAACCTCTCATCTGCAAAATGGCAGCTGTGCATGAGGAGGGAATTAAAGCTTTATTTATAGTTGGTGTAGAGTTGTGTGGAGGTTTTTCAACCCTTACAGGAGGTTGCATAGTACATTTAATCGAGTGCTGTTCTTAAGTACAGTTTAAAGAGAAACATTGTACTTTTTACTCTTACTTTTACTTTTATTTATCAACTGATGAATGAGTTGAAAATGTTGAAATGAGCTCCACCTTCACTAGCTGCAACATTTAAGTGTTGAGAAAATGAATGCATTAATAATTAGAGTCCAATAATATAGTCCAGTGTGTAGGATTTATTGGCAGTGAGGTTGCAGAACGTAAACTTGTCCCATCCCAAGCATGTAGGAGAACTACGGTGGCCGACGTGAATGACACTATCTAGAGCCAGTGTTTGTTTTGACCATTCTGGGTGAAGAATATCGTGGCGTACTTGGTAGAAGAGGACCCTCTCTGTATGTAGATATTAGCGGCTTATTCTAAGGAAATAAAATCACATTAATTTTTATTTTTAGGTGATTGTGAACTAATGAAAACAAAATCATGAATATTAGTAGATGCCACTAAATCCTACACACTGGCCCTTTAAGTAAACAGATCTGAGTTCGTCTTCCATCACCACTTAATTTAAAGAAAAGTCATGTTGTTATCATGTTAAAGACACTGAATAATAACTGATAACAGTGATTTTTGATTGGACAGAGGACAGTGAGAGCTCCGCTCAGCTCCTCAGAACAAAGAGCGATGCCGGCGTCTTAAGACGGGGCCAGCGACGATCACCAAGCGACCAGAGGAAGATCCGGCGCAACCGTTTCTCCATAAACGGACACTTCTACAACCATAAGGTGATGCCAGTGAATCCTCAGAGGGTCTAACAAATGTATGAAAATAATGTACATGTCATTTAGTCTCTGAGTTTCTACACTAGTTTTGAGCAGATGCTGGATTTGGCAGCAACTCTGTGGAGAGGAAACTAAACTAACGTTTGAATGTTTTTGTTTTTCTCAGACTGCAGTGTTTACTCCTGCTTTAGGCTCAGTGACTAATGTTCGGATCAACAGCTGCATGACGACACCTCAGGTGCTGCGGGTTCTCCTCAACAAGTTCAAAATTGAAAACAGCCCGGATGATTTTGCGCTCTACCTCGTCCACACGAGTGGAGGTGAGTGTGAATTACTCAGTTTGCTCCTTGTTTGTCAAGAGAAGGCGTTCATGAAGAATCTGTGGCTTATGTACTGTATGTGTTATTTGTTATTATTGTTCTTTGAGCTGACACTTTTGTGGATGTGTTGATGTTTCAGAGCGTGCAAAGCTGAAGCGCAGCGACTATCCTCTGTTGCTGAGAGTCATACAGGGCCCGTGTGAGCAGGTCTGCAAGGTTTTCCTCATGGAAGAAGACCTGGGAGAGGAAGTCACATATGACGTAAATCACCACATTCATTCTAACTTCCCTTTTTGAAGGAGACAAATGACTGGACACAGAAGTTTGGTTTCCAACCAAATGTAGCGCAAATGTTAACGGCATTTTCAGGATATTGGCAAAAGAAAAAGCAGATCTATGCATTGTTTCATCCACTACAGTTGGTTTATTAAGATAAGCTGGCACTAATTCTCCAGTTAGAAGAGGAAGAGGGTGCAACGAGATGACAGTTAAAAAAGCACCAGTCAAACCTCAAAGAAGGAGAACAATTGATGTATAACAATGCAGAGCATACTGGACAATAGAAGAAGAGATTTTTGAGCAGCTAATATTAAAGTTTTGGTAACAGCTCTGTGTGTACATGCATGTTAAAAGCCATCCAGAGACAATGAAGAGAGCTTGCAGTGGCCTGTGGGAGGATGGTACATCATGACGTTACATCAGGGCTATTTAATAACAAAATCAACTGGGCCGGATTTTAAAACCAGGACATGTAGATTGGCCAGACATTTTCAGCAGCCTATGTTGCTTTTGGTAATGACACATTTTAACGATGTAAATAGAAGTAGTAAGAAATAGAAAGTTGATTGCTTGACTTATGAAATAAGAAAATATTTTTGGTCACATAATTGACCCAGGCATGTCACAAAGTGCGGACGCAAAAGAAAAAAATGCTATCAATGTACAGGACCATAAAATGTCCCCCCCTTTCTCTCACACACACACCCCACGTCATGATGTTTTTCTTTGAGGTCAAAGAAGTGTGTTTAGGAGAACACATTTTATTTGACTATTCAGCCACAGCTCAGATGTTTTGAAGAGCTACTAAGCGTGTTCAGAACTGCATCACGTGAGAAAATGAGAGAATAGATAACATTTAAGGTGCCACTATACCGAGCTGTACACCCTGCCCGATCTGTACTGCACAACACAACAGAGATGGGAGGGAAGCGAGATGGATCACTCGTTAGCTGCTTCCAGATACAATATGTTGTGTATTTATTTTTGCTTCTTGGCTGGATGAGGTGGAAAGGCTGCCAGCTGAACAGGCCTATATTGCATCATCATTTATTTGTTTGGTCTGTCCCCAGGCTTTAAAACTTTCTTTTGATATTTCAAGATTTTTTACATCTCCACCCGGGTCTATTTAATGCGCAAGTTGAAAATGTGCACAAAAAAGTGGATGGACACGCTTATAGAAAAAGATATATACACATCACCTCCTGTTGTGTGACCCTGTGTAGCCACAAAATCCATCCCACTGTGTCTCTCATTTCCTTTTTCTAAACCACATTAGTCTCTGTTCTTGTCTTTTTTTCATTCTATGTCTCCTCTATTCCACTAGGTGGCGCAGTATATCAAGTTTGAAATGCCTGTCCTGCAGAGTTTCATCACCAAACTGAAAGAGGAGGAGGACAGAGAGGTGCAGAAACTCAGGAAAAGGTACGAGAAAGTACTGACTATAATCTGCTTGTGTCTCTTTTCTGTTTTGCCTTTAATGGCCGCAGTCGTCAACATGCTCATCAGCTCATTCTGTCTCTGTCTGCTTGTACCTACAGGTATACGTACCTGCGGTGTATAATTGAGAAGCAGCTCAGATGTCTTCCAGAGGGGGCGACGTGTATGTGATCTGCTCATCAGACCGTCAAAAGTACCACACCCTCCACCCGGCTGTGACCAAGACAATGACCAAGAATCAGCTGACAGCAACCCCAGTGTATGTGTTTCAGCGATTGTCCTGCTCCTCCTGAATCCCTGCCTCTGCATGGAGTCTTTTTTCAGAATCATCCGATCAGTCAACCTACACACAAAACTTTAACATGCTATATCGTGTGCATGTGAAGTGGGACCACTTCAGCAATAGTCTTCAGACACAATCACTTCCTCTCGTCATCACACACAGTCCACACTGAGAGACATTCCTCCGCTCATGAGTAGTTTCAACAGCTTCACGGTGTAGTGTTTTGCAGAATGAGCCTAAAATGAGACGTCCTGTCTTCTGTTTACCCTTCAGATTACAAGCTGATACCCAAAATCAATTTAAAGCACAAGTATCTCACAATATGGTCTTAATAAAGTGCCTGTTTAAAGGTTTCCTAAAGCACAAAGACACAAACTTTGATCATAAGTTTTGAATTTAATGCCCCCGTGTAAAATTTACCTGGAAAGTACAATGGAACCACATCAGCCCACACAGTTTCTGTTGATGTGAAACGACCAAACCATAACGGTAACGTTGTGCCCTCAAAAGCTACGTGCCTTTATCCCTCACTGTTTGAGAATTTGAGAAAAAGAATAACCCTCTCCATTTTATCTGAGCTGACTGCGAGATTACTGAAGGTCGTGTGAACAGAAAATCTGTTTACGTTGTGATCATCAGTCTGTCGGTGGTCTGATGGAGACAACTGTCTGTTTCACTGCACGCATTCAGACTGACATTTTATGATTGAATTAAGGGAATAGTTTGACATTGTTAGAAACATTTTCTTGCCCAGAGTTAGATGTGTGTATATTTGTGTAACTACAGTAAGCAGCTGCTTAGCTTAGCATAGAGGGAGACAGGAAACAGCTTGTCTGGCTGTGTCCAGAGGAGACAAAATCAATTTACCAGCACCTTGTTAAACTCAAATTATGTCACATGTGTTTTTAAATGTACAAAAACCAAGTGTGAAAATTACAAGATGTGTTTTTCATGGAATTATGTACCGGACTATTGCTTGTTTCGGACATATATCAGTGGGTAACCCCCTCGTAAAACCACGATTTAACGTTCACAACCAGAACAACCTGTGGGTTCCCGGGGTCAGGGTCACTCACTGGGCCCCAGTTTTAGAAACAATATGGTATTAAATGTCTGGCAAAATATACAAATATACAAGATAAGAAGAGTTTTCGAGGAGCAAAAGCAAAACCAGTGCCTAATAGAGTAACAACAGGAGTAAGACAAGTACAAGAGCTACTAAAAATGAACTAAAATGGTGGGAAAAGCAGACTGCGCCTGATAATCACAGGTCCAGGAGCTCTTTACCCCCCAGCAGGGGACGAGATCAACCGCCATATAACAGAGACAGTAAATGACTGTTATTGCCATGTTATGCCGTTGGTATTGTCTATAGAGCGCTGCCTGATGTGTTAGATGTCACACCAGAACACTGGCATGCTACATAAAAACACAGACAGGGGCGGCATGATACCTGTTTTGTTTAGGTCTGTATGAAAAACCAAAGCTAGTATTGTGAAGGGTCTTTGTTGCGGCAGTATTGCAGGCTACAGACTGTGGTGAGGCCTCACAGACAGCCTGTATTAAAGTGGCCACATCCTAAATTATGCATAACTTTAAGCCTTGATAAAACTTAGATTCAATTCAATTTTCAATTCAATTTTATTTATAAAGCCCAATATCTCAAATCACAGTTTGCCTCAGAGAGCATTCGACATCCCTCTGTCCTTTGGACCCTCACAGCGGATAAGGAAAAATTCCCCAAAAAAAACCCTTTAACAGGGGGAAGAACAGATGAGTTATATCAAATTTCACCACATGTACAGGTCTCATGAATGAGGGCTATAACTGACTTGCTTTTAGAGCCAGCCTCAAATGAAAACTGAAGTAACTACAGCTTTTGGCACCTCAGCGTTGGCTTTATTTTTCAGCTGTAGAGGTTGCAGCTTCATCCTGTTTCCGGTCTTTGCGTTGAGCTAAGCTAACGTGCTGCCTGCTGCAGCTTCACAGAGTGCTACCAATCATCTTATTAAACTCTGGGCAAGAAATCACATCAGCTTATTTATAAAAAAAAATTTCTTTAAGGAAAAAAATCCTCCTGAAACAACACTTTTGGGCTTTCTGGTGTATGGTCTTCACTTGCATTCCTGCCTTATGTAAGATGACAAGAAGATGTCGAGATTTTAAAAGTATTAAAATCTTAAAATATTGTTTGACAGCACAATTCTCCACTCAAAGACTCCCGCTCAGACGTTGGACATGTGTACTGACTGCACAAAAATGAAAGAATACTGTGGACTTCCCTTTTTTTTTTTATGACATCCACCAGAGGAGGACACGAGTGAAACCCCACGAGACTGTGAACTCTGTCGATCATCTTTGTAAGAAGACTGTTGTAAATGTATGAGTGACAAAGCAGCACAGTTTGCCTCCACATGTACAGCGCTTTGCTTCTGTCTGCCCGTCCGCTCAGTGTCTCTAACCTCGCCGTACAGTACAAAGTGTCATCCACAGTGTGTGTGCGTGTGTGTGCGACTCTGAGAGTGTGCATGTTATATTTTTAGTGACTCTTCAGACTTGCCTGCTTTTGTATCGTGTCTTTTACAAAATAATGATCTTTAAGATGTTCATGCCACTACTTGGACGATGTAGGTTTTTTCGTACGATGATTGTTATTTAATAAAAAAAGAAAGATATCTTGAGAGAAAAAGATGAACATATACATCTGTATATATCTCTTTAAGTCTTGTTTAGGTCAGTGGGTGAAAAGCCTCGCGTGTTATGTAACGACGTTTAAATCTCGTTGTATAATTTAAAGTAACAGAGGAGATATATAACATCAGAGTTCGCTCAGTTCTCGGGTTAAATCTTTCAGACTAAATTAGACACACAAATGAACGCCCACACACACACCCACCCACAGGTATTTATGTGTGATGTCGTTAGTGGTGCAGCAGCTTACTGCAGCCAATGAGCAGGTGTGAGACGCAGTGATCCACTCCACCTGATGGAGATTGTCTGGAGGATAACAGCCTGGCCCCGAAACATACTTCTTACTGTCAGAGGAGTCTGAGCTGCAAACAAACGCTGTGTGGCTTTTACTGTCAGCAGAGGAACGTCATCTGTCTCCTTCACGAAGAGCCGCTCAACAGGTGAGACTGTTTATTCTTCTTCTTATTTATTTAATTTAAACCAGTGTGAAGATTTTCTGTCGACTACAGCAGGTTTAAACTGTGTTTTTGGTGGTGGAGGTCCATTTACTCCATCACTACTACTACTTTTATGCAACTTTATACGTCTACTACACCACATCTCAAAGAGAAGTACTGTATTTTTTATTTGCTGCATTTATTCACACTTTATATTTACTAAATACATAAAAAAAAAAACATTAAATGACACAATAGGCTACTACTAATCTAACAGGTAACATACAAAATTTATAAAATTCTCTCTACACTGACCAGCCAGGACATTAAAATGCTCTTAAAATGTATTTTGGTGATAAAAATAATATTTGATAACACTTTGAAATAAGATGTTTTGCATAATAAGTACTTTTACTTTTGATATTTTAATTAGATTTTCCTAATAATAAGCCTTTACCTTGTGATGGAGTATTGTCAGACTTTAGACTAGAGTCAACCTTACAACAGGCCAGCAGGCTCCAGATTCATAATAAAATACTTTCTCGGCCGTCTTTGTGACTCAGTGCTTTGTGACTCTAATCTGGGAGTCACTGGATTATTCCCAAACTAAGTGACCCAGTTTAATTATAGCTCAACTCATCTTTTAAGAGGACGCAGATTAGACTGCGCACTGTTTGTTGACGGCAGAGTGAATGATGTCATGCTGCTCACTGTGGTCGAAGAAGACTTCAGATTATTTACTTAAGAACCGCACTGTAGATGAACTCCATCACAAGTAAAAGTCCTGCATTAAAAATTGATTTATAATAACATATAGGCTCTTTTTAAAGTACTCATGATGCATAATAGCTCCTCTCAGCCACACTGATACATTACTGGACTATTATACTGATGTTTTAATATAGAAGTTAAGTGTTGGAGTTGCTTTAATTTTAGATGCTTCATACTCTGTTAGATACTTTAATCTACAATAATGCGCCGTATTTTAAACAATGATCATATATTATATATGTATTTTTCCATATTTTGTGTTTCTATTTGAAAAATAACAAGTAACAAATGTGGTGTAGAAAAAAGTTCAATATTTCCCTGTCACTGTAGTAAAACTATAAAGAAGCATAAAATAAAACCAATAAAGAGCCAATAAAGTACCTCAAAATTACATTTAAGCTCAGTACTTGAGTAAAAGTACTTACCATAGTTACTTTCCACCATTTTATAGTGTTAAATTATTAATTTATTATGTGTATATTACATATTCTGCACATATATTCTATAATATATGACACTATAATATGTTATTATGTTTAATATTTATTATTTTTACTTTTAAATAATGATAATAATCTTTATTTATAAGGCACTTTTCAGTTACAAAGTGTTTTACATGTCAATAATTAAAACAGACAAGACATGAAAACAACAACTTTTAAAAGAAGTGATAAAAACACTTTAGTGTATGAAACTGAGGGATTAAAAGACTGTCTAAAAGTCTGTGTTAAGAAGGGACTTAAGTTTTTTTAATGTATATATTGCGTATAGCTTTTTATTTCCTTCATTTATTTCCTTCAAAAAGTTCTTTACCTGTTTAACGTTAATCTTCCTGTTATCTCAGTGTTAGAGCCAAACACTGAGATAACATTTATTAAACACTTACAAACAGCCGTGCGTTAGTGCTGCGGTTATTAGAGCAGCAGGTCCACAGACGCAGAGCCAGACTGAATCTCTTACAGTAGATCCTGATGAAAGGGCGTTAGAGATTATCAGAGCTATCTGATCCCACGTCAGCTGCTGGTGTTAACTGGTGTGGCAGCAGTGACGCTGGTTGTGTAAGATGTGTTTTCTCAAAGCTGGATTAAGAGCCATGATCTGCACTGCTCTTAATTTATCTGCAACGTAAAAATAACAGGCAGCGGGGCTAAAGCTGGCAGGAGAACATCTCGTCAGTGTGTTTATGAGCACCGTGTGACTTCAGGGACCAGTTCAACCAAGAACATCCAGTCATGTAATTCCATTTTCTGCAACGTGTCAGGGGCACATATTGATTTGACAGACTTAAAAATTAAAAATATTTGATCACCTCCTAAAAACATGAAGCATATTTATCATTTAAAATACTCAGCAGTGTATAAATGAGTAAATATTATCTTCAGCTCATCCAGCTACAACAGTTTAACTGCTGCATATTATTATTATATTGTATAATATGTAATGTATATGATAATAATACACTCTTAAAATAGCAAATTTGCATTGTGAATACTTTTATTTTTGATACTAGTGGTAAATTTTCTGATAATACTTCATTGATAGCTGTAGATTTTGATCCAGGACTTGTTAGTTTACTCACTAGTAAAGCTAATTAGTATTTAAATACTTTACTAGTATTGTTGCAATAAAAAATTAGTAATAAAAAGAAGTTTACTAGTATTTAAAGTATTTACCGAGCAGCCTTTCCTGGCATATTTCTGTATAATTTCTTTCATTACAAGTCCTGCCAGTGATTAGCACCTAATTGTAATTTTTGGTGTGCATAACTTTTATATTATCAAAAACTAAACATTGTCAGCGATGATAAAGTCCTAATGTCTTCACATTTGGTCAAATTTCTTGCCATATCAAACTACAAACATTATTGGTCATAAAAACCATAACGTGATCACATTTTGTCCACTTTTGTGTCAGGATCAGCTGCAGACTGACTTGGCAGTGATGGCGGCCATCTTGTTTTTACATAAATTGGTGAAGTGTCCATGAACGAGGACACCAGGTTTAGTTAAGTAGACTGAAGTATACAGTCCAGGAATCCCTCCACCGAGTCTCAGGAGGATACTTCTATATTTGTTTTTCTTTTTAAAATACATTTTATAATAACTTTTGTTTTCTACTTCCTGTATTTTTAATGCTGCTGTCTTGTAATTGTTTTTATTTTACAAACTCTGGAGACACATAATGCCCTCTGCTCGAGTGCTCCTTTTCTAGTAACATACAGCCCTGATGTACTGTCGTATTGCTGCTGTTATTCAAGTACCAGACCTGAATACTTCTTCCATCACTGCCCACACCTGAACAGTCCAGAGCCAGCTCATGATTTCAAAACTAAAACTAACAAACTAAGATTAGCAACAGAGACAGAGGAGTAACAAACCCTCGCCTCCTAATAATGTGTCTGTGTCTTATTGTTACAGGATCAGAATAATGTCTGGCCCACACAAACTCCCCCTCACACTGGCCCTCTGCCTGCTGCTCCTCGCCACACTGTTGCCCAGCTCTGAGGCCCGGCGTGGTGGTCGTGGTGGCTTTGGAGGTGGAGGCTTTGGCCGAAGCGGAGGCTTAAGCCGGGGCTGGGGCGGTGGTGGCGGCCAGGCCTACAGACCGGTCCAGAGCAGTGGACCCAGTGCAGGGAAAGTAGCCGGGGCAGCTGCAGCGGGCGCCGTAGGAGGAGCAATGCTGGGATCTGCCCTGAGCCGCCCTGGGTACGGGTACGGAGGATATGGTGGAGGATTTGGAGGATATGGAGGAGGGTATGGAGGAGGGTACGGAGGATACGGAGGGGGGTATGGCTACCCACGATTTGGTGTTGGTGGTGGCTACGGCTCCAGGTCTGGCTACGAGCCAGAGGGCTCTGGGGACATGGAGTACTACACGGCAGCGTCCAGCGGCCCCATCTACAACAGCATCATCGTTGTCATCGGCTCCCTGATGTCCCTGCTGATCGGCCACTGGGTGGCAGTCATGTAGAGGTGGAGACAGAGGTGGAGACAGAGGTGGAGACAAACAAACCCTGAGTGAAAACCACACACAGAAAACAGACTTATCTTCAGTTTAAAGTCTACTGTGACCCTTCAGTGATGAAAAGCTGCGGCCAGTTTATTCCCTCAACACTCCAGTGACCCTCCGTCAGGACAGACAGGAGGAGGAATCTCTGCGTCATGTCAGTGTGACTCCACCCTGCTTCAGTCTGCCACTGATGAACAAACCACTTCCTGTAGAAATAGTTTGACTCCAGTGTTCCCCACACTCCCATTCCTCCTTTTAAAATCTTTTTTATACTTTTGATGATTGTTTTGATCGACATGTTTTCTCCACAGCGAGTCTTTGACCATACGCCAGGAATAAATTAGACGTAGGTTCAGTCTACCTCAAAGAGTCTTGTGAGGACCAGAGTTTAAGAGCAGCTACTTCATATGATAATGCCATTTCTCAGTATATTTAATACAAAGTCATATTTTAGGCTGTTTTTTTTTCAGTATTTTTCATATTCTGTCAGCTCTGCAAGTTAAACACTCTGTTTAAGTGTTACTTTCTCCAGTACAATGCTTGTGTGTGTAAACTTCACCTAATTAAAGTTCACGTTTGATGCCATTTTGTAGACTTTTATTTAAAAAGTGAAACATGCTGCCATGTTTAATATTGTCACGTAAATAAAAAGGAACTAGAACAAACATTTGTGTTGAGTTTTATTGTCTGCGTTAATGTGAGAAGAAACCATGACGTGTTTAGATGCCAAAAATATATGCAGCTTTTAGAAAAAGGTATTGTTTGTCGGGGAGACTCATCTTTTTCCACTCTGTTGTCATACACACACACACAGGTGCACAAACAGGACCAATAGCAGGTGATGTGTGAGTGTAGGAAACACACACGGCCTGCTCTTCTTGCTGCGTGTGCACTTGTTTGCTTTGGTGATGTTTGACTCTGCTGCTCTGTAAGAAGAGCCGGGTTAATTAATGTCCGTAGCTTGTTGATTATTGTTGGGTTATTTATTGTCGTTTGCTTTTGTTTAATGTCTGAGTTAACTCTGGTGAGGTCACACCGGGGGAGGTCGGTGTGTGATTGATACAGTAAGTGCCCTCTGTAGAGCTTGGTGGCGTCATGCTCTCCTTTATTTTGTGATCTTTACTTAACAGTAGAATCATAATCATCATACATATATGTAGCCTGCTGTGGTTGTAATGCAGTACGGTTTACTCAGATTACATTTTTATAGAAGTACTTTAGCTCGAGTAACGTGTATTTAAAGTAACAGTACTTTTATTTGAGTATACTCTTGTGTCTCAGAGCAGCAACATGCAGCAGAAAAACTGAACTCCAGTTATCTGATTTCTATCGACACCTCACCGTGTGTCATAAATCTACCACTTCCATTAAGCCTGTTATTGAATTAACATATGGAAACCCTGGGGTGACTCAGCATGACTCAGCCTGTCAGCCCACATTTAACAGTCTGCGCCAGACTTGTACCACAGTCTCAGCTTCATGAGATCACAGCAGATTAGATCACACCAGAGCTCAGGTTCCTCTCTGTCTTCTACAGCTCTGGTTCCCAATCTGAGGGTCCAGACCCTCAGTAGGCGTCACCAAAGCTCCATGTGGGGTCAAAGGCCGACATTTGGAGTGACTCCTCTAGATGCTAATTTAGGTAGAGCCCAACGAACATTGTCTCTTTCTGCTCAGGCTCATCCTGTTTAAATGGACGGACTCTTCACCTCCAGCATTTGGACATTGGATTAAGGCCGTTCTGTTTTATTTACAATTGCAACCATTTTTAACTTTTTTAGCAAATATGGAGGCTGAAAAATTGTAGTAGTAATGTATGTATATATTTATATATATATATAT
>JAPZEB010000022.1:17635395-17645686 GCA_029783705.1 Chaetodon striatus | reverse complement strand
AGTTATTTCTGTGACCATTGTGAGTTTTTCTTTCATTAACCGAAGGGTACCAACAATTTTGTCCACGTGTGTATATTTTTTTAATCTCCACTGAGCAGCAGTTTTGTATGAAAGGAATTGAAAGCTTGTCCCAAATATAGGCCTGTTAATTTGAGTGATGTAAGCAAATAAAAGCCTGAGCTATTAACTGAAGTTTTACAGTATGTATATCAACTCATAAATTGTGATCAGTTTAATAGATAAAGCTACTCAGCAGTATATAAAGTAATTAAAATAGCCCCACCTTTACAAGTTGCACCATTAAAGTGATGTACACATGAATGCATCACTAACTGTAATCCAGTATTATTATATACATGAGAGTCTGAGACGGACCATTCAGCACTTTTGTGTAGCCCTGCTTTTATTTGTGGTTCTTTAAGTATATTTGATGCAAATACTTGTGTACTTTGAGTATGAAGAGTTTAGATGCAGGGTTTGTTTTTACACTGTAGTGCTGCTACTTTTACTTTAAGACCCAAATACCCCTCCCACCATTGAAAACAGATATGCACTAAGTAAAAAAGCAATATCAGTGGAGGACGAGAGTTAATGCAATATATTTTAAGATATGCATTTTTGAATTCTTTTGAGGCGTCAAGTCTCTTTCCAGAAACATCGTACCTTAAGACTGGCCAAATAACAAACCGATCTGCGTGGCTAGATACCACTGAAAGTGTTTGTGTGGTGGTGGGAACATTTGAAAGGTCATCAGATGTAGTATGGACGTTATCCTGTGGTTAAAGACATAGTTAAAGGTACATGAGTGAAGGTGTTTGACAATCAGCAGGTGTTTACTCTTTATTTATTGCCATCAGTTTTGTGCATGTATGTGAGTATGGATGTGTACATAGTTTGTGTATATGCGCATGGTAACTGCTGCTAACTAACTAATAGTTTAATTATTGTGCTCGGGAGGTTAAACTTAAGAATACATACATTAGCACTTAGTCTGGTTTTCTTGTATACAGATGGCGCCACCTGCTGGCCATGAAATGACATTAATTTAACACTCCCAGTGATTAATATTTCTGTGAACTCAACCACCTGACTTTAACATGTGGATATCAAGTAATTAAAAAATCAATAACCAAGTGTAGCAAAGCAGACACTATGTAATGAACCATGTGTGATGTTTACAGCAGCTTCCTCACAGTAATAATCTAAATAAATTGGATTTCACTCCCATTTAGTGTCAATAAATAAGAACGCCACACGACTGTTAAGGGTTTAATGATTTAATTGTGTGAATTCTTTTTTCCTCCATCACGCAGACACTCATTTGCCATGGTAAAGTGACGCACAAATTGAATGCAGGGTAAGTAACTGGACAGCAGTGCATTTTTATAACTGAGAGAAACAATCTTTAAAGACAGAGGAGAGGACACATCGTGAAGTCACAGATGTACCAAACCATGTGAGATAGGAGTATGATGTCGTAATTTCCAAACAGACATGGTGTTGTTAACACACATTATGATGCTGATGAATTAAAGAACAAGATGGTAATTAATGTGGATGCAGAAGAATGCACCCTGTCCAATAACTGGGGTAGGAATTAACCTTTTTTTTTTTTTGTCTCAGGGTCTTGGAGACACGGCAGACACGTGAAACCGATCCAGCCATTCCCGTTATTAAATGCTGTGCAGTCCTTTAATCATGCAGAAGACATCAACGTCAGAAAACCTCCCAGCAAATCAACTCCACACCTCTGAGGAGCAGCACGTCAACATGACACCACTCTGTCAACAGGTCAGTGACAGATGTTGTTAAAAAGCACCAACCTTGTGTTTCCAAAAAATAAATGCCATAAATGCTGCGTCAATTTTCTCGATCAGTGTTTATATATTTTATTTAAATATGGCAGCAGAGCACAAACCAGAAAGGATAAATTAACTTTTTATTTTTGATCCCCTTTTGCACCACGAGTGCAGAGCTGATTGAAAAGGTGATTGCTTTTTCATCAGTGCAGGGAAGGATTAATTTGGGTTTGCGTTGATAACTCAGATCAAACGGGGGGAACGGGGAAGGGAGACATTCCACTAACCTGGGCGCTTTAAACACACAGAGGTGATTGAGCGAAACCAAACACAAAGGTGCAGTATAGAAAATCAGTTCTCTGATGAAAAATGCAAACACAATCGCCCTTTAACTTCAGGCACATATGTAAAACCAATAATAAAAATATTCATTAGCTTCTTTTTTTTTTTTGCTTAAAAAATATCATTTAGTTTATGGCATCCACCCATGGATAGACAGCGATGAGGAAAAAATGTGTGGAGACAAAATGTCACTCCAAAGATGTCAAATGTAAAAAGAGGGATGGAAAAATCGTAAGCACTGTCAAACACACACAAAACTGTATTCGTACAGTACACGTTCATGTGGTAAACCTTCCAATAACTGCTGTCAGAGTCATATAATGCAGTAGGATAGTCGGGCAAATCAGTCATAATGCTTTTACTCTTTAGGGCCACAATACCAAAAAAATAATCTCATCCGTGGCTTCAGGATTTAAGCTTCTCCCCCAAATATTAATAATATATCTTAATGGGTAACATCAAGTATTTTCTCTTTTCAGTTTAAAGAAGAATCATAGTGTTAAAACACAATACATACACTGTATATGCAAATAAAATCTGCACAGTTTATACAGATTGTTCGTTCAGTGGTTTAACGACGGAGGTAGGCTGCACTTTACCACAGCCGCCTCTGGGTTTAAGGAGTGACCTCTCTCTTGATAATATACCAGTCTTCATTTGCTAATTGCAGCAGCAGCGAGCAGCTACGCTATGTCACCCTGTGCTGAGGCAGGGCTGGTCCAAATCTGGAGAAATAAGTGACATTTATTTTGCTGAATTTGCTTTTTACTCAGGATCCGAATGTGCCGTCTGTTCTGGCACATCGGCGAGATCCAGCTTACTGAGCAAAGATGAAGGTCGGACAGCTGCTGAACCAAAAAGTTCAGAATGTATTTCTAAAAAGAAAAAAAAAAAAAAGGATGACTTCTCTTAAATCCTGAAAAGGACCGAAAATATCCAAAGAAAACGAAACTGCCAAGAGAGAAACGCTTGAAATTTTTCAAGAGACTTTAGGCCTTTGCATAGCAAAATGTACAAAGCCGCTGCTGCTGCGATGTAAGACAGAGACACAAATATACAGGATATTTACAAATTTACAGGAGGAGGAGGAGGAGGCCGTCTAGACTGTAAGGAGACACCATCAGACAGACAGTTGACCAGGCTCTGCCATGGGCGGTTTGGGCGTCACATCCAGGACATCAGGTCAAAGTAAACACACCATCAGTGGTCTGCCAGTCCAGTGGCACGTCAGGCTGGTTAGTCCAGCTCTAACGGAGAGTGACGGAGAACGGAGTGCACACGTGAAAATAGAGGGTTTAAAATAAAGAAGCAGCTGCTGAGACGAAGCAGAAGAGGCAGCAGACCTTCCCTGGGTGTTAACAGAGACGGGGACGAGAAGAGAAACAGGACTCCTGGATGAGCTGTATCCTCAACATGTCAAACACAGTGCTGAACGGAGCCGGTGACTCCTCGTCCCTCTGGTCCAAAGGAAGGAGCTCTGACGTAACTGAGGGCTACTGAAATGTAGACCATCAATGGCTCGTCTTTTGACCACCACATCCATGTCGTCCCTCTCCCCCCCGAGGACACAGAGCTGAGTCCATCCTCCCTTCAGTCCAGAGGCTCCTGCTCCACTTTACACACCGTTGGCACTCATCTTGCTCTTCTGGGACACCTCTGTCGCTGCTTTAGCCTGCAGAAGAGGTCAGAGGTCAGTATAGCGTCAATATCCATTTTTCACATTTAAATCCTATTAAACATTCTTTATATTGTTTGTAGCATTTTGTTTTTGGCTGACAGCTCACAGCCATGTAGTGACAAAAATCAAGGAGTGGAGGATGTGACAAAGGTCACCAGCCAAACATTAACTGTGAACAGAGGTCATCACTCAGTACGTTTACATGCAGCTTGAGAAAATTGAATTATTGGCTTAGTCCGACTGAAACCAGACTTTTAAATGCATGTAAACAGCTTAGTCCGACTGAAATTGGACTATTCGTAGCTCAACTAACACACCGAGATTATTCGATTTAACATCAAACTATTGCTGCATGTATCCACTTTCTCTTTCGCAGGCTTTCACAACATTAAAATATTTGGCACCTGAAAAATACAACAATGCAGCAGTGATGATTTTGAGCTGTCTCAACCTTCCATCAGCAGAGTGATCACACTAACAATGAAAACACTTTTACAGTTTCACATTGTGATGCAATTCATTTCATTTCCACTAGGTGTCCACACCTTGCAGGCTCACAAAAGGACACCCAAACCAATCTGTTGAAGAACGCATCATACCTGGCAACGGCGTCAACAACACCTCCTCACTAAGGTAAAAGTTTCTGTCCATTCTTTGCTTAGGGTCACTCTAAAAAAATGTCTTCAATCACTCCTATGCTGAGACTCTTTGCTAGAAATCTTTAGGCTAAGTTAGGAGCTCTGAGTATATTCAGGATGTTTGTGATCACAGCCCCAGGACTCTAAATGCCAGCAGAGCTGATGAATGCACTGCAGTGACCTATAACTACACTTTAAAGCACAGCCTCAATAATATGACGATTACAAAAGTTTAATCAAAGTACAACACTATGACTTGGGGCTGCACTGACAGACCTCAGTGCTGCTGCTGAACAATAAATCTTAAACTTGAATATGTGTGATCAACACACTGGAAAACACTGCCTGAAACGAAAATGAACACCCACCAAATTGGCGAGTAAATCTCAGAAGTCTGTCCGCCACACTGACCGGTAAATGTTTGCACCACAACAGTCATGTGATAAAAAACTAGGCTGAGAGTCTGTGCTGCTTTTTGGTGTCATTTACGGTCACTCTGCCTCCGTCCTCTGCTGTCAGTCTGTGTGTATGTTCGACACTCACTGACAGGAACAGGACTTCATGGTGCATTTAAGTGCAGCTTATTAACTTTGATATCTGCATTGCTTTGTACAGAAAAGCATACAGGCTGACGGGACTTCATGATGCATTCATGTGCACCTTGTAAACTCATTAATTTAATTTGAATGGCCACAAAAGGCTGTTTAAAATAGTAATGTTCCTAATTTTCCTTTGTTAAGACACATCTGTCATTGCTGAATTCTTTTGCTACGGTGTATTTAATAATTAGAGGCTAAAATTAAAATATCCCATTTACGTCCACATTAAAATTCTATTTTACAAATCACATCAAAGCTGTTATCAGCAAACTCCACAATATCCTCGTACAGCAGGTCTGTGATGACTCTTAAAATTTAACTGACCTAATTAATAACAAGACCTGAGCATAAACTGGACCTCTTAAAACAACACCATCCCCTGTATGACAAACACTTGTTTTGAAATATGTCACGGTCACATGATGTGTGTCTCTGACTGCTGCTTAGATACCTGGGGCTGTTTTCACAAAGATACCTAGTATGAAGAGTTTTTCTAAGAATATTTTAAGAATTTTCCCAGAAAATAAGATCAGGTCCTGGTAAAGACAAGTTATTTACGAAGCATCTTCACCTTTAAGAGAGCTCCGAAGGTAAAACACTGTTATGAGTAGGGAGGAGAACTTTTAAAAGGCTTAAGAGTTTCTTACGCAGAGGAGGAAATGGTGGAAAAACTGAGGTGATAGAAATATTCCTTAAATATGGATGCACAATACTACATTTTTTTTGCCAATATCTGATATGCAACAATTCAATTGACTCAATCGTAGTAATCATCAAGTCTCTTCTGTTGTGAAATGTTCATTATATTATATTGTGATGGTCCACCAGCAGATGGAGACATTAATGTGCGGATGTGTTTACAAGAACCAGAAACTTAGTTTAGCAGAGTTGACGTTTAAACAGATAAGAACATGAAACAGAAAAAGAGGATTAGCTTGTGTTGCTTTTCTAAAACAAAAATGTATGCCAGCAAAATAATTTGAAAAGATGCTGCAATCGCATAAAAAAATCGACACATGGGATTTGATAAGTGTTTTGAAGTCATGTAGTGTCTCTTTAACTGACTGGCTGGTTTAAAAAAAACACATGCGAGCGTGCGTGATGGTGACAGGTCTATATTTATCAGCTATTTTTAAACCTCACACAGATTAACTTGAGATGTTCAGTTCCAACTTTGCCAAGAGCTGTTTGTATCTGTGATGGTTACTCTGTCAATAATTATTATATCTAAACATCTAAACATAACAGATTTCCACCCAGTCTCTATTGTTCCTCTACTGTACTCAAGTACCTTCTGTCTATCAGAATAGCAGCAGTGTCCCACTGTGAGAGATTAGCATGTCATGTGAGGAAGATCAAAGTCAGGAGGAACTAACTGGATTATGAAACCCTGTGCTGCGTCTCATACTGGTTTCTGTGGATTCCACAGGTCCAAGCAACGACAAGTGCTCACCTGAAGGACTTCAGCAGGAGTCAGAGGTTTGTCCGACACCAAAGGAGCCTTGTCTCTCATCTCCTCCACCTACAGCACACACATAAAGTGAAAGATATAAGATGGAGGATTCTGCTGAACCAAGACTGGAAACGGGAAACATAAATGCAGCTCAATCCTTACACAAAATCCAAAGTGTGAAAGTTAGATTTGGTTTGCTCTCGACAGAGCCAGAGCTCCTGTCTATTTTTGTAAACTGAAACCATTTCCCTCAGTGGAAACAAAGCGTTTATTTACTTAAATTTCACAGATAAGAAACAATAAATTTTGAAGACAATAAAGCCTCCAAGTCTTGTGTGTGATTTATCCTGGCTTCATATGAGCAGAGGAAATCTCAGCTTGTCGCGAGGCTAATTTATACAATGTAAAATGCCATAGGCTTGTGCTAATATCGTTAGCATGTTGTATTTGTTTGGAAAACGTGTTTAGTATAAGACAGTTGTTTTGTCGGTGAACTTTGTGAGTTGTAATCGAGCCGAATTTTACAACGTTACCTTTGTTAAATGTTGCTGTTGTCCCTGGTTTCATATGTGTTTGTCTGTGAATGCTGTGAGTTATAATGAAGTCAATTTGTGTTTGAAATTGTCTCTATTAAGCCACGTTTAAGGTGTGTTTAATGTGTGTTTTGAATCAACTTAACTTTACAGCACTTTATAGAAACCTCCTCTGCTAACTAGTGTTTTGGAGGTATAACTACAGAGTGACACAGACACCACCGTACAAGTGTAAATGCTCACAACGGCGTAGGGTCTGCCGCACAACTATAAATCCTGCTTAAGGATTAAAGGTAGCTAGCTTAGTGGTAATAAGCAAAGGGTAGATGCACACTTCCTTCTGTGAGGTGATGTGTTTTTGGGTTTATTTGGCGCTTTAAGCACCACAAGCAAAGTGCCCTCAGTTCCATAATGTTCAAGAGAAGGCAGACATCCATACAGCTGATACATGGTACGTCAGGTAGGAGGAAAAAACTATGTACTTTTGATTTGGGGGTGAACTGTCTCTTTAAAAGCTGTGCTCCCTGCCCCTGATAGGTAATTCAAAACAACTGGGGATTGTGTTCAGTAAATGTTTGACTTGTTCAGAATCCTGAAATCACACCGCTCATGTTGGCCAGCGAAATAACAAAACAAAAGCCAAATGAAAATGAGACCACGGCCGTCCTGCTTTGATGTTCTCTTCTCCTCTTTCTCATCTTCATCTCAGCCATCCATTGCTGGTTGAAAGTGCAGTTGGACGCCCTTTAGCACTTCCTTTTCGCCCCGTGTGACCAAAAAGGGCTGCTGGGATTCTTTCAGATGGCCGCCAAACCACCTTAGGCTGCATCTAACCACTGCTGAAGCCCACTGATCTGACACTGCAGAACCAGGCATTGTTTCAAATGCTTTCATTCACAGTCCCAGCCATTGGCAGACACTGTGAAATGGGTGAAATCCCAGCTTGGTGAAGCTGGCACAGAAACCTAGCATCCTGGATCCCTTCCACTTCAGAGAGCTCTGCCACATGCTAACTGTCATCCATGAGGCACTGCTAGCCCAAAGGGGGGTCTGGCAGAATGGGTGAGGGAGAACGGGGGAGAAGACGGGGGTGGTATAAACACTGGGATATACCCTTCACATACAAACATGGAAGACAGCACGGACTCCTCGGAGACGCAGCACCAGAGGCCATCAGAGGTGATTATTATTTATGCAGACGCTATTCTGAGTTGAGCTTCATATTCTCCCGCTTGTCTCACTCACCTGGCATCTGCCCAGTGTGAACCATCCCTGGGATCCACAGCAATGATGAGCCCCCCCCTACCCTACACACATACACACACACACAAACCTCCTTGTCCTCATTGCTGTCTACGCCTGGTAGATCCCCTGGCATGTTCGCTCCTCCTTCATAAACACTAGCAGCTGCTTGGGCAATTAGCCATTAGCTCTTTACTTTTTACTATAATACCCGGTCCTCAGAAATCTCCACAATTAGCTCCTTAATTGCTTCTAAACAACCCAGGCGTAACCGATAAATAGAAGAAGGCGGTAGGTAGTTAGGTGAAGAGACAGGCTTCTGGGAAAGAATCAAGCTAGCTCGGAGAATCCGGGCTAAACTGTTCTTCCTCTCGCCTCCCTGAGCAGCCTTTGGCAATATTTTTTTTTCTGGCGTGACACGGCTTGGAAAGGCTTGCAGGAGGAGGAATCACAGAGCGGGTAAAAAACACAAGGCAGCGCAGGGGCTGATGCCTCATATTCAAATTGGAGCTGACACATCCATGCCCTTTATTCTGTGGTCTAACTATCACTTCTGAGAAATGCTAACATTCAGTGTGACAGAGGGTGTTACGGTGACTTTTAGACGGGCAGGAGACGGCGCCCCCCAGGCGTGGATTTGCGTGGCAGCGTGATATGACACAGCTCGCTTGACAGAGCAATGGGGATACCCCCAAGATTAGCTGAATGCATTAAAGGGAGGCATGAAACGTAGCTAACTGTTGATTAAATCGCTGTTACATCCATACTGGCGGTTCCAGTTAACCTGTTTAACATTGACAACAGCTACGCCACTGAAATGACAATGGCCTATAGGCCTATATGTGCTGTCTGGTGTGTATGGCATCAGAACAGACAAGGAAGGAAATGGTATATATATATTTTAATGATCAGTCTGATGAGTCAAAGGCAGAAAATTGGCAGAAATATATCTGTTTTTAAGTCATTAATCAAGCAAAAATGCAAATATTTACTGGTTCTGGCCTCTTAAATTTGGGGGATTGCTGCTTTTCTGTGTAATTTCAACACCTTTAAAACTGAAAAAATATTATTTTTGGGACTTATGACAGGCATTTTAATATTTTGTTTTACATTTTAAAGATTGAAAATCAATTGATAACTTTAAAAAAAATACAATAATATATATTATTAGAGAGAAAACTGATGATGAAATAGCATTTAAACTACTAGGCACACTAAAACTGCACATTTTTATGTCACTATTACAACAAACTTGTTAAGATAAATCCTAGTTTTGGGATTTTTTTTGTCCAATATTTTGCTAATTATTTGGCTGTATGGTAAACAGCGTGACATGTTTGTTTCTTGAACAATGACCACAAAGATATTAGTACATTTATATTAAATTGGATGACGTGGTACACCTTAATATTCTTCTTCATATTTCTTCTCAGCAGAAACAATGCTTTAGATTCACTAAATGAGACTGAATTTGCCCCAAAGATGACACATGTTACAGTTGCCCTGGACTCCCTTGCGTTTATCGTTAGCAGTGGCTAAATATCTGCTGATGCTTTGATGAAACAAGAAATACGCCTTAACTAGGGAAGTGGAGGCTCCGACTACAGGTCGTCAGTTCATAACAGATTCTGGCGTTCAATCAAAGAAACACAGTTGATTGGCTTCCCCAATTCTCTATATTGATAAACTGCTTCCAAATGAAAACAATCAAAGCAGAATCAAGTATAATCAAGCATAGTAATTCACTGCAGCTTGTGTGTGTGTATGTGTGTGTGTGTGTGTGTGTGTGTGTGCGCGTGTGTTGTGTAGTACAAAATACTATCCCAGCAGCACAGCACCTCTGTCAAACATTTTCTACACAAATCTCTCTGCACCCAGTCCACACTGACTTTACTTACAGTATCTCACTTTCTCTCCCTTTCTTTCTCCTGCACACACACACACACACACACACACACACACACACACACACACACACACACACACACACACACACAATAAAAAAAA
>JAPZEB010000022.1:17514727-17526534 GCA_029783705.1 Chaetodon striatus | reverse complement strand
CTGTGTGACATCCATCGTGGCAGTGGTGTCAATGAAGGCCCTGTCCATGATCTATTTCCTGTTTATTGTCCTGGCATGGCTGTATTTTTACACTCCTTAGCCCACGTGCTCTTCTATAAAGGCCGCCACAGAAGACACAACTGCAAAGGGATGAAATGACAGAAAAACTTCCGCTTTGGGTTCTCTGGGCAGGACGTGTCTGTTATCAGCTTCTTAACAATTAGACAATTAATGTTTAAAAGTAAATAAGTCAAGCTTTTGCAATTAAGGAATGCACACACAGTGCATTGCAAGCTCTTAAACAGGACAGAGGTCAGTAAAGTCATGTGCTATTGTAGAGTTTTAACATATTTAAGTGGTGTTTTAAAAAGATCATATTCTTTCTACAAGTTTATTTTTATACTGTGCTGTCTGCCTTGAAGATCATGGAATGCACCCAGCTAATCAGTCATAAACATGAGGTATTAAAATAGCTTATATCCTGTTTTTTTCTGAGCTAAAATGTTGCAAAAGTGATGAAGAATACTGATAGATATTAAGTCTGTACAACAAGATGTCAGCTTTTTTTTTGCAGCTACAGAAATGGCAGCTAAAATTTTACATTGACACCTGTATTTTTAACATTATTATTTTTTAAGAGTTTAGAGGATTTCTCAGCTCACAGAGCAACATAACGTCCTTTAACTGAGAAGAATCCACCCATCCTTTCACCAAATCACAAATAAAACCACACTGCTGAGTCATTGCAGCAGTCCAAAACAATACTTTGTCCACAGCTTCTCCTTAAATGCAAAATCCTCCTGGACTTATTACTTGTCTTATTCAAATAATGTTTACATGGTTATTTGGTGTGATTAAGAAGACTTACGTCTGTTTCTCTGCTTGTTTTCCTCGGTCGTCAGCTTCAAGACCATCATCCAGTACATTGACAATCAGTTTGAGAGATACCTCCACGATGAGAGCGGGCTGAACCGAAGACACATAGTGGACAACAGGGTGCACTGCTGCTTCTACTTCATATCTCCATTTGGACACGGGTAAACAAACGCACACTTGTAACAACACCAACAGTCATCATGTTGTGTGATTTGGCTGTCACCTTTGATGGATTGATTGATTGTCACTGATTTATTGTTCTCTCAGAGCTGTCCAATCCTCTGTGTCCGCTCTCCTGTGTTTTCCACTGTGTGCTAATTGTTCTTGTTTATGATCTTTTTCTTTGCTAGTCTAAAACCTCTGGATGTGGAGTTCATGAAAGCCATCCACAGCAAAGTCAACATAGTCCAGGTCATTGCCAAGGCTGACACACTGACGCTGAGGGAGAGGGATCGCCTGAAGAGGAGGGTAGGTTTGATGTCCACACTCAATTTTCATCTATAGTTGTCCACTGTTTTCTCTATGCTGCATAGACCGAATCACAAAGATGTCAAGCTAAGACCTCCAGGAATACAACTATTGTTTTGAATTGCAATATCGCCAAACTTGTTTATTTCTGTTGTAATTTTCAGCTGTAACTGTAACATTTAAGGTTAAACGCGGTGATCCCTCCTATCTCAAGTTGCTGTTGTGCTTATTTTATGTACTTTATGTACTTTATGTTGCTGTGCTAGCATCTGCCACTGTGGAAGCTATTAAAGTACTGCTGTTGACAGCAGCTGTTGCAAAATGGTTTTAGCCACTTAAAAAAATCTGTATGAGTTTAGGTGCACTACATGTGGAATATTTTCACTTCTTTATCTTACACACTAACTGATGGAGGCAGCGGTAAACTGGTAAACTCCCCTGTTCTCAAATGACTGCTTTAGTCAGTGGAATCTTGTGGCTTTGAGATAAGGTCTTCAAGGTGTGAAAATGTTCTAAATATAGCGTACACCTCAACTGATACTGATACTTTTTTAATTTTTTTTTTTAATTTAACCTTTATTTAACCAGGAAGTCCCTTTGAGATGAGAGATGAGAGACTTGGCCAAGGTAGCAGCCAATCAAAACACATTTAAAATGCAACAAATACAACATATAATAAAAATCCACAATAAAACCACAACTATTTAGACATAGTGTATTTACGTAACACAAGGGTTTTCTACCCGGAAGTTACTGTAAACAAACATTGTGATTCGGTCTATATGTAATCATCTTCCCCCTAGATTTGATTCTTGGCAAAAGGAGAAAGCTGGAATGCCTAACAGCTTGTTGCCAGGATGTTGGGGACTTCTGTGGTGTGTTATTTGTTTGTTTTTGTCCCATGGTTTAGCCATTAGAAAGTGGATCATTGAATAATGCACTAATAATAGCAAAATTACTTATCCGTCCTCATTGGCAGCCTGGTATGTCCGACATCCGTGTGCTCCTTGTGAGAAAGCACACGTGTACTTCCCCGTGTAATTGCTGTGATTTACGACTTACATTTAGTGATCTTGATGATACCGCCAGATTGTTTAAAACTAAAGGAAGGGACGACGTAAGAGAGGAAACATAAGGAGGGGCATACATAGGAACAGAGTGTTGTATATAATATGGAGGCAGCACATTTCATCCAGTCACAACCCATCCCAGATACTTCCCGTTGGAAGTGACCCAAGTGTCTGCCTGCCTGCACGCTCCTCAGCTTCCTGCTGTCCAGAGGGGAAAAGACACAGTAGTGCAATACAACACACATACACATCGCTTCAACGTGTTCAACTGATAACCTCTACCCTTCCCTATTCTCCTCTCCTGTCCTCTCCTGTCCTCTCCTCTCAGACACATCAGTACTGCATCAGTATTCCATTAGATATTATTTGTGTACTAAAAACCACAGAAAACTAAATTTTTACCTTGTTTTCTATCATTATGTATCAAATATCTTTGGGTTTCGGATGTTGCTCAGATGGACCACGGACTCAGGGTACATGTAATGGGCATTTTTTTGTGTGTTTGCTGACATTACATAGGCTGACGGCAATGACTGTATATAAAGATTGCATCTCCACTTCCTCCCACTGTACAAAAACGAAGCTAAAATATCCTGGACATGGCCACCACCATCTTTTACGATGCCATCTTTCACGAGCCTGCGCAACAGTCATCTCCACAGTTTGTGTTCGCATCCATACACCTGTCAGACTATTAGCAAGCAGGGCCACCAATTGTGAGCATATTACTCGACACACAGCTGTCAATCATGATGTCACAGCCCCATTTTTAGCATCAAATCACTAATTAAAACCAAACCTATCTGAAAAAATATACTTGAACATACAACAGCATGATAAGAACCACTTAAAATGACAGAAACCTTCTCTTGGAAAAATTTGGCATGTACTTTGATCCTTTAGTGTGGCCCAACTATGTATGTGCATGCATCCATGTTGTCGTGCATGCACACAAATGGTATGGTATTGCAGTGTTTAGCATTGTTGCTTCAGAGCAAGAGGGTTGCGTGTCAAGTGTGGGTTTTCTCCGGGTACTCCAACTGAGTTAGGAAAGCACACAACACAAATACATTTGATAAATTTAGGTCATGTTATGTAAATCTATTTAGAGGTTATGCGCCTTTTTAGCGTAGACCCCTCCCACTGCCTCCCTCCCATCCTTTTAGCCAATTGGCATGAACACAAACATACACCCTCACACCCACACACACACTTTACCTCCATGCCAAATTTCAGCCTCCTCGGGCAAAAACTGTGCTCAAGGGTGGAGAAATTTTTGTGGACCAACCAACCAACCAACTAACAGAGCGACCTACAGAGCTGCTGGTCGCAGTTAATAAAAATAATCTTAAGTTGAAGTACTTGTTCAGAAAAAATACAGGCATTGAATAGGTTGTTGTTGCAAATTACTTTTTTCATTACTGTTTTTAATTGGGAGTCAGGCTGTCTCCCCACCTGCCTGCTCATGCCCAGACCTCCCTCCTGCCTCTCATTCAGGTTTCGGAGCCGGTGGTCTGGCAGGGTGTCAGGCTGACCGGAGTCCAGCTCTGCTCTGTTCACTTTAGCAGCACGTCTGCTTTGTTTGAGGCTCCCACAGTCAGATTGCTTGAAATTGCTGAGGCAGCATCTTAGGGAGACAGGGTCGCAGTTTCAGGACACACACAGTCTTTCATTCTGAATTTCCTAAGACAAGATGTCACATGTGCTTCATTAGGAAAATACAAGAACTCAGGAACTCCACTTATTCCATGTTTTTGCTAGCAGGTTGTTCCAGCATCAAAGGTGAAATTCGTCCACAGCATTGTCCTTAAAGAACCTGCCAGCTGAATTGTGCTCTGCAGAGTTGTTTTGTGTTTTGACCTTCCTCAAACCCTCTGAGTGTTCCTCTGGCACATATGAACAAAACAGAGCTTCCTGCCACCACAGACCCCCACCCTGATCTACAGAAAACCCACAAGCTTGTAGGCTCTCTGATCCAGCTGGCACCATGCAGTAGGTCAGCTGACTTTATCACAGCTATAGACATAACTCTTGTTTAATTATGTTCATGTTTTGCTTTTCATTCAGGTCGCTATTAGACATCATACACTGTAAAAACATAGCCAGTGCCAGCAGAGCAGGAAACTATAAAAGTAGGGCAGTGGAAATAGTGTAACATTATCAGTCTGATCTGACATCTTTACTGCTGAACTGTCCACGGCACTATCTGTCGCATGCTATGTTTGTTCACATGCTCCGCTAAGTGTTGCCTTAACAGACATTTCCCGCTGTACACTAAGGAGCTGCTGAGCTCAACAAAATGAACAAACTCACGCACATAGGCACGTCAGCGCACACGCACATTTAAATCTATACGTTTTCCTTTGACCTTTAAGGAATGAAGAAAACATGTTTAGTTCTTATCTACATTGTACACAGGTCTTTTTTTGTACTGGTGACTCACACAAAAAAGCTTTGGTTTAGTTTGACTGTATCTGCTGATGTTGAGTTACCGGACAGGCCATTATTGTCAGGAAATACAGAGGCTTAATTGAGCTATCTGCTCCACATTTAGAAATGTTCCCTAAAGAGAGCACCTTATCTCTTGTTTGGTTACATTTTGGGCACACACAACTTTTATCTTCATCTCAGTTTGTAAAAATAAGTACGCTGCAGGCATCTTCTGTGCAGTCCAGTTGTGTGGGGTTGGTAGGTTTCCATCAGCTTATCTCAGACCTGCACAGAAGCCCTTATTTTATTCAACAGATATAGGTGTATATACAACAATCAGCCAAAACATTAAAACCACTGTCAGATGAAGTAAATAACTTTGACCATCTTGTTACAGTGCAGTGTTCTGCTGGGAAGCCTTTGGTTCTGGCATTCATGTGGATGCTACTTGATGCACTTCACCCAAACAGACCATTGGCACTCTCTGATGGCAGTGACCCCCCCAGCAGGACAATGCACCATGTCACTCTGTAAAAACTACTCCAGAATGGCATGAAGGCATCAAGCTGTCCTCCAAAGTCCCCCGATCCCAACCTGATTGAGCATCCATGTATCCCCAATCCGACTTGACTCTGACCTCATAAGGAACAGATACAGGACCTCTGGGGGTGTCCTGTGGTGACTGCGTGGCTAGGGCGTTGGCAGCAGATCATTTGAGTCCTGTGGGTTGTGATATGGGTTACCAACACGTCCCATTAATGCTCGATCAGATTGGGATCTGGGCAATTTGAAGAGCAGGGTGACGCCTTAAAGTCTTTGTCACGTTTCTCAGGCCATTCCTGAGCAGTTTTTGCAGAGTGGCATGGTGCATTGTCCTCCTGGGAGGCTGCTGCCATTGTGGATTGCCATTGCCATGAGGGGGGGTACTTGGTCTGCAACGGTATTTGGGTGGGTGGAGTGTGTCAGGTGGCATCCACATGAATGCCAGGACCCGAGGTCTCCTACCAGAACATTGCATTGTAATGAGATGGCCAGTGTTATTCACTTCATCTGTCAGTGGTTTTAATGTTCAAGAGACACTTTTTTAGTGTAGCTAAATTCCTGCTGGTGAAACCTAATATTTCACCATGAATATCCTTAAACAACCGACCAAATGCCATGTTAAGATTTCAGAAGTCTACATTAATTTTAAGCCTTTCACAATACAGATTTAACCCCTGTCCTTTTTAGGAGACAGTGGGACTTGCTTCTTCACATTATCAACCACTTTCCATACTTAGTAAGTAGGAAAATCCCAGAGGTAGGCTGTAGACCAGGATGTTGAATGCTCAAAGGAGGGCATATCAGCTGAGGAAGAGTGTCAGGGAGGAATTATTAACACCCAGCATCCATTTTGGATTAGAAGTGACATGTAAACTAACTTTTAAACACACACACACAAGCCCACACACTATGTATAACCTTTTAAAAGCATGCACAATACCTTTATATTACATTTCTTGCAAGTTAATTTAATTATATAATGTAAAGCTATTGTAGAATAATGCACAATTTGTTGAAAATATTGACCCAAAGTCCACTACAAGACTACAAAAACATTAATTAATAACATTTCTGAGATGTTTTTTACATCCCAATTACTTAAATTGTGTTAAACAAAATCTAAATTTTCAAACTCTTTTCCTTCTGTGTCTCAGGAAGATATCACAAAACATATATTTTTATAACAACACTTAATATATTTTAAATTATTTTAGGGTTTTACAATAAAACATTAGGTGACATCTGATTATTCAGTAATTTCAGACAATAGTAGCTATGGAATATGCACTCTTAGATTTCCTGTCTTACTGATTTATCACAGTAGTCTTGTTTCTTGTGTGCATGTAAACGTTGTCATTGTAAATGGTAAGCATTGCAGTAATGCTCATTCATCTCTTTAAGTGTCTCTCAGCAGAACAAATGTATCTGACTCATGTATTTGTTGCTTCGATCAGATTAGTTGAAGTGGCTCTTAGGTATACGTGCCTGAGTCCCTCTATACAGTCCAGTACAGTGTGGCGTGGCACCCTGCCTTCCTTTGAGGTCAGAGCGCCAGCAGCCAAGAACCTGCCACAAAGCCGGGTGCTGGAGGATGATTGATAACCCCCAGCGTTTCTCCCACAGTATTTATTAGTTTGTTTTTTTGCGGGGTACTTTCTCACCATTTGGAGCCATTTGTCTCTCAGTAAATGGGAACCCCCCCCTACCTCCTACCTCTCAAGGCTCGTCCAGTCCTTTCTCCTATTATTGGGGGAAACAGCTTGTACAGAACAATATAAGTTTCCTGCAATGTGTCAAGACTGTTCCACTGACAAGACACAACCTGTTGCCCTGAGTAGTTTAGGCTCACGGACAAAGTAATCAAACCTTCCGTCATTCAGCTTTCATCCCTGTATTTCAGCTTGCCTCTCACCAGGTCCTTCCTCTCCTGGCAGTGAGTCACTCAGCTGCCTCTTACTTTCTTCCTCTGCGTCTTTGTGTCCTCTTTTTTTTTTTTAATTTGCTCTAATGCCAATTTCCCTCACCGAGGTCGCTGTGGTCTCTAGCTCATAAGTTGCCCTGAGGAGGGTATATTGAGGGTCTGATCCTCTCAGTCTGGGACCTTGCAGTCATATCCTGTGCAGGGCTTTAGTCTCAAACTGCTTTACTTGCTGTTTTCTGTTTGAGCACAGAGGATGGTATACAGCTGGTTTGGACTGGAATCCTTATGGAGGCAAAAACGTACAAATGTCTGAGCAGAGGATTGCCTTTGTGTCTGTTTCTTTCAAATTGTAGAATGATCAATCAATTAGTTAAATGACTAAAACTTAAGCCTTATTGCACAGAGATCACGTGCTAGCATAGCACGCTGGCATTGTGTAAACGAGGAAGGACTTGTAACACAACATGACCCCTCCAGTGCGATAATATATGCGTCAGCAGCGATAAAATGGCATCACATGGCAACAACAATCATTTACCATCTCTGTTATAAGGCAGAGATGAGATCTCATCCTCTGCTCAAAGGGTAAGGAGCTCCTGGACCTCATTGTTATCCCAATTTACGGACATTTTCAGCAGCTGTTCTTCTTGAGTTAGCTGCTTTTTAAAACTCCTGGTGGTGGGTCATCACGTCATCAAAACATCTCTCACTCTCAAACTACCTCCACTGCTGGCTTAAAGGCGAGAAAACTTTGTCCCACTGTTCTGTGATTGTACCTTTTCTAATGAACAGAAAAGCTGAGTAACGGCACAATATTCCCGCCTTGACCAGGCTTTGTAAAAGGGGCTTTAATCTGCAATCTCATTTGAGTCATTTTTTGTCTCAAGATTCTTCTCAATTACCAGAATAAATAATGGCATCGTAGATTTCTAAAAACCACGAATATCTAACATTTGTATGTTATCATGTAGCAGATATATTGATGATTTAAATTTCTTTACATTTCAACAAAGCTGTGGCGCTCTTATGTCAAGGCACAAAAACCACCCGGTTACGGTTAGAAAAAGAATTTTTTTGGCTGAAAATACTTGCTTTTGTCCCCACAACCACCGCTGGAAATGCTCCGATGCCTCACTAAAAAACACCTGGCTTTGTCCAGCTAGTCCCGAGCCTTGTTTTTTAAATTAATTTAAAATAATGGGAAAACATCAGCCACTACCATTGGTGAATGACAATTTTTTTGCCAGTGGTTCAGTGGCAGTTGACAAAGCAAATATTGGGTCATGCTGATGTTCAGCCAAGAAGTCGGTGCCTCCTTAGTGCCATACTTTTTTCTTTTGTATAAAGACCAAAGGCTGCTCTCCTGAACCAGAGGTCAGCGATGGCTAAAGAGCCCAGCTCCTGCTCTGGTCCCGCACGAGGCAGCAGACAATAGTCTTCTTACCTCTGCTCCCCTCTGCTCTCCTCCATTCTGTTCCCTCTCCTCTCATCCTATTCTTTCCCTCATCTCTCCTTTCCTCTCTCAGCAGGCCTCTTGTCCTCACCCATGTCTGCTCTTCTGTCTCCCATGCAGAACCCCACCTCCCTCAAGTTTATCTCATCATCCACCATTTTTCGTCCCCGGCACTGTCACAGTTTTCCCCTCATTGTCTGACTTGCTGTGCTTCCCGAGCCGCTCCATCTGACTCCCACTGTGAACCAGCTCTACTGCCCCACTGGGAAACATTATCAGTGCTGGGACTGCTCGTACTGTCCAGCATTGTCAGCAGGTTTTCTTAAATTTCAGTAACAGAAAGGAAAGCAGTTTTAACACTTTAGTAATGGACTAAAAAAGGAAATTATGAGGCAGCAGATTTATGATAGGTTATTATGTTCATCTCCATTTTTAATATTCTTTCTTTGTACATGTTTAGGCAGGCGCCCCGTGAGTAAAGGTTTAGTGAGAATTACCTCACTGCTTCTGTGTGTGTTTCTGAGAGTATGAGTCCCTGGTAAGCTCATGCCCGGTCCTTTTCCTGCCAGTGTTTCCAACACGCGGACATATTTATTTTTCTGCCCTCCAGCGGTCATTGTGCCGGGGCATGCCCCACGTCTCTGCAGATTTAAAACAATAAATATGCCTTTTTCTTCACGGAGCGAGCAGCTCGATTACACACAATCATCTGTTCTCAAGTGAAAATAGTACAAGCCGGCTACGGTGTGAAAACAGCAGGTTTCCTTGTAAAGAGCGCCAACCTGAAAAGATGGTTTCCGGACTTTGCCGTGCTGCTAATGAGTTACTTTCTGCTGTTGAGTTCGCCGTTGAGACCCTTTTGATTACCAGACCAAGTCACAAAAACCTGATGTGTGGTAGAAATCCTAAACTCACACTGTCCCCTTGTAAATCTCACTTAGACAAGATTACATGAATAGCTCGATTGTTCCTCACCATGCTCTTTGATCAGAGGGAGAGGTGGGTGGTATTAACTGTACTAATACTTAGCCCAGACAATAGGAGTGTGGGTGGATGTGTGTGTGTGCGTGCGTGTATGTGCAAGTGTGTTGATCACCATAACTCATATGATGCTTTCATGTTGCCATGGTTGTGGTGACTTCCTCTGTACTTTCCATCAATGCCTCCTGTTAGAGCCAAATCCAGCTGCTGTTGCCCGGTCTGCTCTGGACCGTCCACTCGGTCTCAGACTCTGACCGAATATATCTGGAATGTGTTTCTGTGCATGCAGGCAAGTGTCTTTAATCCTGTGAACAGAAAGGTATTGTTTCCCCGGTGCTGCTGCGTGTCAGAATCTGTGCTGTATGGGTACTTTTTAGGATGAGATGATATTTGAACAGTCGGGGGGATTTGCTCTGTACATGGTCTGAAGTTCATCCTTCATCTCTGGTGATCCACTGGCCTCCCGGAGCCACAAAGCTCCACACGTCAACTCTTTTCCTACTCCAGACGCCAGATTATACCAGTTCACAAAGTGAGGCAGCGGTTCACTATGTGAAAGTGTGTGTGTTTGTGTAGGAGGCTGGTATGAAGTCTAAATCCCTCTGACCCCCCTGGATCAGGTATTGTTGGGGCTCCCTCACCCCCTCAGACTCCCTGCAGGCAGGAGAGAGCCGGTTAGTTGAAAGGCGTTTCCTGGCAAGAGAGAAGTATGTGTTCTCATGTGTCTTAAGGTTAGCAAATTAAGTTTGGAAACTAAAGAACAGTAATGGGAATCGAGAGAGGACTCAGTTTTTCTTTCATGCTTTCAGACCTCTTGTTGTTTGTCTTGTAATCTTGTAATTGAGGTATGTAATATGTGTTGTTTGAAATATTGATTATAATGACGCACAGCTCAGTACTGTAGTGTAAATATTTATATGTGTTGGCAGATTTACTTAAAAGCCACATTGAAGCCTCGTGTGAGAGACGAAATGTTAGTTGTTTTGTTTTTTTAAATCGAGAAGTTGTAGTTTGTTGGCAGAAGATGGTGGAGCAGCCTTCAACTTCAATTTATTTTCTGTCTTTGTAAACTTACATCTACAACTGGAGATGCTGGTACTCATCACAGTTTTTTTCTTTATCAAAAAGTGTTTTTTCCCTTTATTTTACGAGGGAAGAGATCATATTTCTGCTCGTCCAGATCTTGTTAAATAGTTTACTGGCTGGACATTTGGAATTCCTTGGAAGGCCCTCCTAACACGGCAAAGTACAAGTATGAATTGCCTCAAAATAATATATCAGTAGGCCTAAATAAGATATTATGGGAGACAAGTCGTCCTAACACAATTAGATGATGACAGATTTAAAAGGGGAAAAAATGAAGTTGTTCACTCACCAAATCTTGGCTTTATAGCAGACAAGTCCAGCTTATTTGACGTGTTTATCACCAAAGCAGCTGCCCAGGCTGAAGAGCCTCCCCTTGGGTGCACTGGAGGGCATTGCTGTTGTCAGTGCGTTTGATGTTTTTTTTCTGTCTGCCCATTTAGCAGATAAAGAACTTATGTAATGCAAGTAATGACAAAATTGTTTGATTAATAACCGTATCATGTCAACTGAATTTAGAGCAGTAAAGTTACATGTTACATTTCTTCATTACAGACGAATGTAATGTGATTACAGCAACCAACACTGAACCTACCTGACATAACTTGTCTTGTCCTAAATTTAATTAGTAATTGATTACCTATAATAATAATAATAATAATAATAATAATAATAATAATCTTTATTTATAGAGTGCTTTGCATAACAGAGGTACAAAATGCTTTACAAGTCAATAATTAGTACAGACAAGACATTAAAATAACTTTTAAAAGAGGTGATAAAAACACTTGTTTATAAAAACTGAGGAAATAAAGACAGTCCAAATGAACTTAAAACTCAAATAGAATCAGCAAAGGCTCTCTAATAAAAGTATGTTTTAAGAAGGGACTTAAAAGAGATCACTGACTTGGCCACCCTGATTTCCCAGGGCAGACTGTTCCAGAGCCTTGGGGCCCTGACAGCAAACGCTCTGTCCCCTTTA
>JAPZEB010000022.1:17412746-17428032 GCA_029783705.1 Chaetodon striatus | reverse complement strand
AAATTTCTGGAAAGTTCCTGCAACAAGCTCAGTGACAAACGAGCCCTTAAAAGAACTGTAAACGGACTGCACTTGTACAGCGCCTTTCTAGTCTTCTGACCACTCGATACGCTTTTACACTACATGTCACATTCACTCATTCACGCTCACATTCACACACTGGTGGCCGAGGTGACCATACATGGTGCCACCTGCTCCCCAGTAACCATTCACACACACTCACACACTCACCCCTTTTACACTGCCAGATTTTCAGTGAATGTTGGGCCGTTTTGCAGGCAAGCTGCGAGCGTTTAGACACACAGGGCCGGATTGGCGAGTTGATCCAAGGTGCCCATTTTCCGCTGCGTAGGGGTAAACATATTGGCAGAACCTTTTTAGTTTAAAAAGAATGTGGCACCCTTCCACCACGGGAGGGGCTGTTGAGGATTTGCGGGAGGAGCTGTTGATGACGCCGTACATGTGACCCACTGGCGGTGGACTTAAAAACAGGAAACAGCTGATAGCAGGAATGAGCAACTAGTAGCAAGAGGGAAACGCAAACAACGTCGACACCAACCTGAAAGAAACTGTAAAGATGAGCAACTGGAGAGACAAGGAATTGCATGCCCTCCGCTCCTTGCCCTCGCAAACGCATGTATTGTACGTCACATGCTGAACTACACATTTTGTTACTTGCTCACGCCCCCCATTGCCCCGAAAAAGGCACATTCTGTATAAACAAAAGTAGGCAGGCAGCATTTTGCTGCACTCCCCAATTTTGTTTTTATACTGCCAATGCTTTCCTGCAAATTTGCACAATTCCTATTTAAAAAGGACTAGAGAGTGGGGCAATGAGGGGTTGAGTGAAAGCGCTGTGTGCAACTCTACCATTAAATAATATAAAACAAATCAATGTGTGGGAAACACTGGGTTACTGAGTGAGGCACGCACATATGCGTGGTCATCTGGTGGGAGTGACTTGGGACGGAGAGGGGGGAAAGGCAAGCTGCAGGAGGAGGGTGTACTTTCATATTCTTTTTTTGCCTTTTCAAGATTTCTGCCTGTCCCAGCTTTAATTATAAAGCCACTCCAGTAAAGGTTTTTGAATATTTCCTTCCATGTTGACCCATTTTTGAAGTGTCTGGATTGCCTTCCTGTTGTTTCCTGTGTTCCCATGAACATCTGCCATAAAGTTTTTATCTCCCTTCAATTATACAAAACAACCGGTCATCTATTTTTCCCAGATTAAAAGGCAAACTGAAACTAACGGCAACGTTATGGTGTGTATATATGTGCAACAGGATAAGTGAGCAACAGAAGAGGAGAGTCTCACCTGCTTTGGAGTCTGAGAGGTGTAGTCCGGGTGGGTCAGCAAAATATCAATATCACCACTGGATGCCGCACCTGGAAATTACGAACATGTGATTCAATATCATGATTACCAGAGTTTGAACTCAGATCATTAAACTGATTAATCAGCTTCAAGGGAACATATTACCTCTCCTGTAGCTTCCACAGATTGTCCCAATATATTCCTGGTCGATCGTCTCCAACTCTCCAAGAATAAGAGTCTAAACAAGACACACATTGTAAGAACACACACACACACACAGCTGAAGACAGCTCTCAATAAAACTAATTTACAGATTTAAAACAGAAAACCTTAAATGCTTCATCGGCTGGATAAACATTTGTAAAAGTTATATTTCTCGTTTACATGTAATAATATCAAGGAAGCTAATTTTAGGTTCATCTATACATTTTATCTTAGTCCTTTAAAGATGCATAAAATTTATCTCAGACAGCTGTTTAGAGGCAGAACTTAAATTGAACATTTACGCATGTTTTGGGTATTCAAACAGCTGGAAGGTGTCTGGAATTCCATCCGTTCCTTCACAATATCAGTTTGAGAAATAAATTCTTATTAAATCATATACCTGTTTTTCAATGTGATTAAAAAAAATTTATTAAAAGTATTTATTAAGTATTTATTTAAAAAATACTAAAAACAAAAAAAAATTACAATAAAAAACATTTTAAAAAAGTATTACTTCAACAAATTTTGTTAAGAAATGCATACTTCTGCTTTGGAAAAATGAATTTCCTCCTACTTTAAAGCTGTTTCTGAACCAAATATCACAGATAAACTCTAGAAAAACACGTGAGGCTTTATGGATATGGGTACACCATTAATTAAGGACAGATGATATGATAACTTACAACTTGGTCACTGCTTTTGTATACTTTTTGTTTGTTTGTTGTTGTTTTGTGATTTGTTTGTTTTCCTACTTGGGGATATGGGGGTGAAAGAACAGGATGGGAGATATGTTTACGCTCAGTGTAGTGTTTGTATGTTTATTCATAGGTGATTGCTGATTATTGTACTCACTACTGAAATTAAAAAAATAAATAAATAAATAAATAAATTACCTCCATCTTTTCCATCTCAGCACGTGGAATCCTTTTCTCAAATTCCTCAAAATACCTGAAGGAAACAAAAAAACATTCATTAAACTAAGCTCGTGTATCAGCAGAGGAAGATTTTAAAGGTCCAGTGTGTAGGATTTAGGGAGATGTATTGGCAGACATGGAATATAATACGTATGTTTTCTTAAGCGTTTCATCACCTGAAAATAAGACTGGTTGTGTTTTTGTTGCCTTAGAAAGGGCTGTTAACATCTACATAGATATCAGGTCCTCGTCTACAGAGATTGCCATGTTGCACTGTCATGTTTCTACAGTAGCCCAGAATGAACAAACCAAACACTGGCTCTAGATAGGGCCATTCGCGTTTCGGCCTTTTCACACTAGCCACTGTAGTTAGCAGTCCCTTTGCAACAAGCAGTGTCAGACAACAGAATTTTCAATGTGAAATGGCTTTATTCAGTGTCTTTGCCAGTTTAAATCACTGGGTGTGCCATGTTTTGAAGAGGGATAAACCTCTGTGGATAATTCAGCTCCCGATAAAAACCACTGGAATGTCTGGCTCACAAATAAGGTTAGCACACGTTGGTAGGCACTGGGACAGAAGCCCATGCTTTATTCAGCAATTTTACCGGTTTCAGTCACCTCGTCCATTTGTGTTGGAGGGGAGGAGACCTCTGCTGATAATTCAGCTTCTGCTTAAGCCTCCTGAACATCTGTATCTTTAGTTATCAGAGAAACAAGGTGACCCCACCTTAGCAGGTGCTAGGCTAGCAGCCCATCTCTGGTGAGCCGAACAGCGTTGGAGAAACACTGATTTGTAATGTGAAACTGGTGATTCAGTGTTTTTACTAGGGAGGAGACCTCTGTGGATAATTCAGCTCCCATTTTACACCTCCTGAACAATAAACACTGAGGGAATTCTAACCTAAATAAGTGGCAGCTGGTTGCAATCTGTAATCTTCGCCACTAGATGCCACAAAATCATCTGAATCTTACACACTGGAGCTTTAAGAGCAAAGGTAATTTTGGTTTCAGTAAAAGACCATTCAACTATACTTACTTGAGTCCAATCTGTTGATGATGGTTCAGCTTGTGCTCAATCTTTTTCAAATCTAAAAATAAGCAAATAACACTGTTCAGTTGATATCATACCAAATAAATATCTATATAGTGCAAAACATTTAGTGAACATGCAAAAAAGTATGAAGTCATAAAGACCAAGAATGAGATTAAACACGTTTTGAACAAGTCTAGTATTAATCATCTGCTGGACAAACCTTCTAATGTCTTCACCCCTTCATCAAAAAATTTCCTGGCCGCAGCAGTGCTAAAGTCAACACACAAGATATGATGTTTGTCACATGATGCATGTCACAGTTAATACCCATATAAAACATTTAACAGGTTTTTAATTTAGACTTATGACTCTTAACGACATACCCAATCCCAGTAACTCTGGTGAGGAAATTGATTGAAGAGCTGGTGTCATCGTTACGGATCTACAGGCAAAAATAAAAGCAGCACATCAGTCTGTGTAATGATTGAGCTATTATTAAACACAAATTTATACAGCGTGCCATGGATCTTGCAGTACCACTCCCTCAGACTCACCTTTTCCAGCTTTCGCAGTTTGCCTGTCTGTAGGAACTCATCAATCTTTTCTGCTATTTTAGCTCCGACACCATCCTGTTGAGATGTGACAACAACATGAGGGTGCTGAATAGTGCGAGCTGAGGCGGTTATGTAATATGTGCAGAGAAGTACTGTTGACAAACAAAGGCTACAGCAGAGTGCATCACATAGCACACAACCACAACAACACGAGCACATTAGCGGTAGGGAAGACAAACAACAATACAGTTTCCAGGCACCATAACACTGACGTAAACAGACCAAGCAGTTAACATCACGTCAGCTGGTTCAGTCGAGTTCAATACAGAGACAGATGTTAAAATATGACTCCAGGATGTAGGGAATCTAATTAATTCACCATGAGAAACAACTAAAAAAATATTGGAACAGTGAAATATGGATTATTATATTTATATTGGTAAATAAAACAAATCTCTTATTTATGATGAAAATCATCATTAGTTACATCAATCTACTTTTGGATATGTATAAAAATCACAAAAGCACAAAGGCAACATGATACACAAACAATATCAAACCTTGATACCAAAGTAGTTAGGGCTGGGTGATATGGAGAAAATCAAATATCACAATATTTTTCACTAAATACCTCAATATCAATATTGCAATGATATTGTGGAGTTGACCATTAGTGCTTTCACAAAATAGTTACACAACGTGATTTCTGATAGTAATCAGTACTATGATATATAACAACTAAGCTGGTAAAGGCAAATAATACAACAGCTAGAGGAGTCTGGTAAGTTCAGAAAAAGTACGTATGTAAAGTATCACATTACTGTAATGAAGCCTTAAAACCCAGGGAAAAAAAACACTTACGATGCTGAATTATCCAAAATCTAAGACAGTATCTAGTCTGCTATCACGATATCAATATATTTTAAATAAATATTTATATCTGCTTTTCAATATGCTTTTCTTCACTCACCAGCCAAAAAATAAGAACAAACAAGAAAAAAATATGATGACAAAAAACAACAAAAAAAACCCCAGTGGTAATCAATGGTAATCAAAATCTAGTGGTAGGTAGACCAAAAAAACCCAAAACATTTCAAACCCTGATTATAACCTTCAAAAAGGTATGATTCACTGGAGGCCTGAAGACTGCATTGGTGTATCTCACTTTTTAGTTGCTACACAAAATACCAATATGCATGTGGATCATTATCACCAAGTCAAGTTATCACATTTAATGTGTGTCAAAAACTGATGTGTTGTTGCTGTTTTTTATTTTATTTTATTAAAACCTTAAAACTGCTGAGCACACATACCAGTTTCTTGGCCTCTTCTCCACTTCTGATTTTGTTAGGGTACTTGGCAATGGTAGATGCTGCTTTCCTAGATGGGGAATGAGAAAGATAGTTTGCAAAAGATACAGTAAGTATAAACGCAATGCAAAAGACATATAAAGGCAGCAAAAATAATGTGGTGCTTGAAAGCTTCCTCCCCACCTCTACATATGACATCAAATGTATTATACACTCAGTTGCAAATTGATTTGGTACCCCTGGCTAAAAGGGATGCAGTCTGAAACATTGCAATAAACTCTACCTCCATGAAGATAAAAATTGTCAGTGTTTGTTTGAACTGTTTAAAAGAGATGTTATTTCAACTTAATGGTCATTATAGAGGCTGCAATTTGTTGTGCTCTTGAACTGAGCTCCAGTAGTTCTGTCCACCCAAATTTATGTCAGTAAGAGTAGACTACATGTTTGAAATAACCTCCAGACTCATCATTAATATAAAATGATTGTTGGACTTCATGGCTTCATAGTTTTTAAACTGGCAATTAAGTTTAAGCTCCATGCAACAGAGACTGGTGAATGACAACATTACATGTATTAGTTATCATTCGTCTTAGCATGGACAATAATGAAACCCTCACCCTTAAACAAAGCTCAGAGCTTACCTGTAAGCATTGTATTTGTGTATTGCCCTGTTGACGTTTTTCTCGTAATTGGCCAGCTCTGGAAACAAAAGCAAGACATCCATGGCTCAACATTTCCCTTACAGCTCTGCAGGCTCTTACGAGTATTTTAGGAGCTGCCAGCTGAAGGCAGCTGAGGGCAGGAGGCATTTAAATGACAACACAGTGTCTGACAGCGTCAAAGCAGAGAAACTAAGATTTAATTTCCAAGCAAACCAGACGACACATTGAGAAATAAATAGCACTGTTTAGCACATTTTGTTTACAATTATATAACAATTCATGCAGGTATTTTACACTTAAAAACAGAAACCCGGTGTCACGCTAGCGACTGTTAGCTAGACTCAACCGTCTCTCTTCTTCACGTACCGACAAGAAAGTCTGTTATTCCCTCATTTAGGGATTCCTGCGGTGCTTTCCTTTTACTCATTGCTGCTATGACGAGCTCTAAAATGTCTGCTGTAAACTCAAACTGTCTTTAATGCATGCATGAAAAGTTAAAACCTCTTCGTTAGCTTGGCTAGCTTCTAACTAGCACGTTAGCTAGCACAAGATGAACAATGACCGAAGGACGCAGAGGGGGTTGGGCGTGCGTCATACGTCACAAATACTCGAAGCTGTGACGTAGCGTTTGTCGATTAAAAAAAATCTTTTTGTTATGCTTGTCCTGTTTATTTCACGTTTTTTTAATCATTATTATTATCATATTTTTGTAATTTTCTTTTAGATTTTTTGTTTTTCTTCCTTATTGTTTCACTTTATATACTTTTTATTTACTTTATTTTATTAACTTTATTAGCACTCCTGTACTGTGTTGTGTACTTGTTTGCCTTACCTGATGTTTTTTTTTGTTAAATATAGTTTTTTGTATTAAAAATAGAACTGCTAATTAATATTTAGAAATAGTTTCACACCTATTTTAGCATTGTTCTCACACCTTTGCAGATTTGTCATCTAAAAATCCAAGAAAATATTAAAATAAATTATAACAAACTTGATGGGTATGTTGGATAAAAAATAAAAAAAAAATCAAATGAAAATTTTGCAAAAAATGTTGTTTTCCTGAATGGTGTTGAGCATTATGTGAAACTACTTTCCATTTGGACTAACCAAAAGGTATAAAGACACTTTCTATGTCTCATAAAATTTTCGTCTAGTATCTCTTTTGTTATTGTTGTTATTGTTTACTGCCTGTATACACACTAATTCAATGTATGTTTTAATATCAAATCATCTGAAAATATACATCTACAATCATTTGACAAAAATATTCATTTTTACAAATCACCAGCCACTTTTACACAAAAACAAAACACATCAACATTTGATACTTGAGCTAACAGTTTTTACTGTTACGTTTACAATGCATCTGCTTATTTTTTCTTCCAAAAGGAAACTGCATATTATTCTTCAGCATGTAGTATTCACTCAATTCATAATATAAAGTCTTTAATTTACAAAAGAAAACACTTTTCTAACATTAAAATAATCATGTATTTCACAAGGTTGTTACATAATGCAACTACAAAATGAAAATTAATCTCAATAAAGTAGTGGATTTACAGGACCATCTTCCTTCTCTCTACTCCTCTTCATCCTCCTCGTGTTAGGAATCTATTTTTACATAAACTTTGTCCCTGGAGAATATTTTAATGGCCTCCTCGATTTCAGAAAGCCTACAGTCAAGATGAGCCCGGCGTGAACGAACACCCAGATTGTCAGCTTTGAGAGGGAGTGACAGCAGCTCACTCACCAAGGAGCGATGGGCTGAGGAGACAAAATCAGCACAATTAGAGGAGCAAATCACTGTACATGTTGTACCTTAAGGTAAAGTTGCCATCAGTGATATAAGGAGCAACAGAGACATACTCTCTTTGAGGGACTTCAGGGTCTCCTGTCTCTCACTCTCAGGCATCAGGGTGTGACCAGGCGGGGCTGTGGGATCAGGTGCGTTCCTCCTCCTCTCCTCTTCCTCCCTTTGCCACTGCTCCTTCCTTTCCTCAATACTGAGCGTCAATGAGAGAGAGAACAGAAATGACTAACAGCAGCAAGAGGGTGGAAAAAAAGTCAAAATCCACCTGTTGTTGAGGGTCGTGTGTTTTTGCCAAATATTTATACAAAGTAGAAGAAGCACTAAAATCCAGTATGAAGAGGTGTGTGTCCTGTGGAGTCATAATGTCTGGTATTGAGTTTGAGACACTGGCTCACATTACATGGAAGCTATTGAAGGAAAAATGTAATTTCACAGAGAAATATTTAAATAAAATAAAAGAATCACTGAAATCCAATATGAAAATATGTGTTTTGTGCAGAAATAATATCTGGTTTTAGGTGTGATACACTGGGTCACAACATTAAATGTAAGATATTGAAGAAAACAAACAATTTTACATACAAAATATTTATGTAAAAAGTTAGCCACAATGTTTTAACATCAAAGTCAAGACCTTTTCAAGGACCTTCAGGCCCATTTCCCTCAAACTAAAGCAGTGATTCCCAACTGGTGGGTCGTGGTCTAAAAGAGGACCACTGGTCTGTTCTGAAAGGACCGCAAGTAACTCACAAGCGTGACAAGTTTGTAAAAAACACGCTTTATTTTAAAGTACAGTGAATTTCTGGCACAAGCTTTTATTTTGAAGTGCAGTTTTCTGTTGTAGTGTGAGTGAATAACAGACAGCAACGGAGACGGTAAACTAGCTCAAGGACATGGCCAAACGCAAGTGTGATGCTGAATAAATCAAACTGTGCAGACCTTGAACTAATGACCGAGGAGCAATTTGGACCTCGTGGCTGGACCAGTTGGGAACCACTGCACTAAAGGACCCATCACGACATACTTTGAGACACATATCAAAGGTTGATCACTGTTTTTATTAAGAGAAATCTAAGGTTTTAAAGAAGACCACGGACAACAACTAGAAAGAGAGAAAGACTTGAATTGGTGAACATTTCTCAACTGTGCTGTGTAACAGTGATGGCAGACAATACCAAACAAACTTCAATTTCTAGTCTTGCCTTCTAGTCTGGTCTTTTTACTGATTTGTCCACAGAGATACGGTACATTCTCACATAGAACTAAATCCCATTTAGTCCATCATAACATTTCCACATCTATTTGTTCAGCTACACCTGTTATATTTCCTCTTTAAAGTCCTCAATCAATGCGTATTGAAACTAAAACTCCAATAGCATGTATGAAGTAAAGGTAAAAACTGGTCAAATCTGAATTCCTACACAACCTGCTAAACCACTGTCTTCTAGGATGTCATAATCAAGTGTGAATAAGAAATAAGAGCAATTTTCAATAATCAAAACAAATGCTTTACCTTATTCTGTGGTTTCTATTTTCTTTCCTCCCTTTACTTAGGCGCTTTTTGAAGTTGTTTCTGGGAATACCTCAAGAGGGAGGGAAATGCTTGACAATATACATAAAATAAAAATACTGCCTGCTTGAAATCTGCCTTGTTTTTTTGTCTCAAATTAATAAACTTTCAAGAATTTAAAGGACATCTGGGAACCCTGGTTTAGAGGAAGCACTTAAATTCAGCATGACAAGGTGTTTCCTCTGTAGTAATAATATGTGGTACTGAGTTTGAGTCACTGGGTCACACTACACTGAAGGTAATTTTCTACAATAATATTGGCAACACTTGTTATGAAGACCACATCTGTAATGTATTATAAGGCCATTCAAAGTGAATTACAATGCATTTATAATGCTCTATGTCTACACTCATTAACACACATGATGCTTACTCATGCAGTGCATCGACAGTATGAAGAGGAGCGTCCTGAGTCTCCAGTGTAGTAGAAATATCTGGTATTGAGGTATTTATTTGATAAGGAACTGTGACTGTGAGGTAAGGATGTAAGATGAAAATAAGAATACTCACTACGGAGGCACCTGTCCGATGACTGCACTGGGGATGGGCTTCTCTCTGAGGTTTGTCAGCGACTGGGACCGACGCAGCACAGTTTTTCCCGCAGACCGTGCATTGTGTTTTATGAAGTCTATCGTTTGACCTTGTACCTGTAACTATGTCCACACACAACAAGGTATGGAGTTAAAACACAAAGAAAATATTGCAGATACAAATTAAAGTGAGATAATAAACATTCATTTTATTTCTTTGATATAAACCTTTGGAGCAAAATAAACATCTCTCCTCAAAATCAATATTCTATCCCTCACATTGTCTGATCACGTGAGTGTGTATAAATAAGTAAACATTAAGTGAAAATTCTCACTTGCAGGTTTTGGTCCTGTATGGAGCTGCAGGAGGCCGGGCGATGCAAAGCGACAGGAGAGGTTTTGGAGCGTGATCTTAGTGGAGTAGTAGAGTGGGCCTTCAGAAAGTTTTGACACTGTGGTTTAGGAGTTGGAGTAGAAACCTACATGAAAGAGACTGGATTAAACATGATCCAGAGGAAGTATTTCAAACTTCTGCAGACATGCTCCATACCTGTAGCTGGACCATCACCTTGGATGGGACGTTTTGGTATTTGGAGGAGGTCCAGAGAGCTTTGACTGGAACCTGACGAGACTGTGCTCTCTCTGCGTCCTGCTCTTTGCAGCGTCTCTGGATCTCCCTGAGCCGACGCACGTTTTCTTTACCAAAGTCATGTACTCGCTGTTCTGAGGGTCAAGAATTGCAGAAGTTGTAGCACTTACTTTTTATATGGAGTTAGTGTGCACATGATGATACCATTCTTCAAGACCAAATAAAACTGCTCTTGTTTTGCATGGCACAAATTTACAGACCTGAAAAATCAACTGCACTTACTCTGTTTGGGAACAGGGGTGATAGAGACACTGTCTAGTTTGAGTAGTTCCCCGACTACGCCTCTCTGTCCTCGCTCCAGAATATGTGCGGCATTAGGGCCGATGCGTGGAGGATGTGCTGGGGTACGGGCACTGTAGCAGCCAGGGTACAAAACAGGATCTGGAGCAAGAGGCCCTGAGAGCAGGGCCAAAGTCCCGTCGTGGTTTCCCTCTAAACGACCTCGCGCTGGAGGGAGAAAGAAAATTAAACAAACTCACTTGAGGCTAATGTTTTGTTATAAAACCGTCATTTCAAACACACAAAAACAAGATGTTTAAAACAGCAGTCTCATACATATGATGGATCTCTGGCCTCATTTATCAAAAGCACTCATGGATGTCGAAAGACTAACTCCAAAAAAAAAAATCACAGTGGTTTCAATTAATCAATTCATGTTTGTGTGATATGAAACACAGTGCCATAGCATAGCTGCGCTGGGTCCTGGAGCAAGTATTTTCCTTAGCCAGGTTGCAAGGGCAGCAGGCCGAGCGCCCCAGATGTCCCTCTCCCCAGCAACACTTTCCAGCTCCTCCTGGGGGACCCCAAGGTGTTCCCAGACCAGACGAGATATGTAATCCCTCCAGCGTGTTCTGGGTCTGCCCCGGGGCCTCCTACCAGTGGAACGTGCCCTGAACACCTCTAACAGGAGGAGCCCAGGAGGCATCCTGATCAGATGCCTGAACCACCTCAATTGATCTCTTTCAACACGAGGGAGCAGCGGCTCTACTCCAAGCTCCCTCCGGATGTCTGAGCTCCTTACCCTATCTTTAAGACTGAGCCCAGCCACCCCACAGAGGAAACTCATTTTGGCCGTTTGTATCTGCGATCTCATTCTTTTAGTCACTACCCAGAGCTCATAACCATAGGTGAGAGCTGGGACGTAGATGGACCAGTAAATCGAGAGCTTCGCCTTCTGGCTCAGCTCCCTCTTCACCATGACGATCCGGCGCAGTGCCCAAATCACTGGAGATGCTGCACCAAACCACTGATCCATCTCACACTCCATTCTACCCTCACTTGTGAACAAGACCCAGAGATACTTTAACTTCCCCGCTTGGGGCAGTAACTCTCTCCCAACTAATTATTGCCTATTCTGTAATATTATCATGTTGGTCTGTCCTGTTCTTATCCACTGTGAGGGTCCCGTGACAGAAGGTGTTGTGTGTTGTAAAACCTTCTGAGGCAAATTGTGGTTTGTGATATTGGGCTAAACAAATTAAATTAAATCATTATAATTGTTTTAAATTTACTGCCCAAACATAGACTGTTTTAATTAAAATACATATATATATAGTATAGCCTATGGGCACATCGAACCTGAAGCAGGTCGCCTGTAGTACTGAGGAAACAGAGAAGGATCCGGGGGGATTGGCCCAGATATTGATGAAGGTCCCTCACACATCTGAAGCTGTGAATTGCACAAAAATAAGAGTAAAACAGTAAACGTTACAGTTTCATCAAAGAAATACAATCCAAGTCAAACAAAAACATACTTTTTTTTTTTTTTACAAGCACTGATTATTGAAATACAGTAAATAACCAGTGCTTTGCTCAGGCCTGCAGGTGGTGTAATAACTGCACTTTTGTAACAACAGTCCTTGAGGGTTATAAATGAAACAACACAGACTGAATGAATGACACAATGCAGAGGTGTAGTTTATGTTTTGACCAGTTATGTAGTCAGAGTGTGGTGGCTGCAGTGTAGCTGTAACATTTGGATAAAATGAATAAATTAATCAGGTGTTACTGAGATTATATCTGTGGAAATTCACGTTCACCCAGCGTTATATTGCCTGCTAACGTTACCTAACCCTCCTATTGTTAACTTAATTAGCCAGCTCGCTGTAAATTTAGCTCATCAACACGGGCTCTGTCGACGTGATTGATTCCTCCGCAAAAACCAAACATGCATTCACCGAGAATATTCGCAATTTGCACGTCGATCAAACAACTGTAACCGACTACGATGCATTGAGTAGTAAATGTGTAAATTTGTTTACCTTTAGTAACGCCTTGTTTATCGGTTGAGGATTTTGTTCACGCAGACTGATGACGCCGAGGTATCAACACTTGTTTCAGTATTCGTCACCATGGCAACGGGGCAGCCGCGCATAGACCTAGAGCTGACAGAAGAGAGACGTGCACCCCGAGAGAGAGTCTCTCCTGTCAAACATTACTTATGAGGTGGAGGGGGTGGTGCAAAAAAAAGGGGAAGCATGCCAAATATTTTTTAAGCATTGGGCAGGGATGTATGATTTTCATCTTGGCTGAGGGAAGAGGGCAAACAAATTTAAACGGTTGTGTTTTGTATTTATTTTACTGCTGTTTAAAACAAACAAACAAACAAAAAAAAAACATGCCATCAAGACAGACAGAAATTATTCGGACACATCATGTGTAACCAACGCATCATAACCAAATCTGAGCTTAAAATGGTGCTAATTAATCAAATTCACTTTATTTTATGTCTCTTTTAAACTTTGGCCAAAAATAAACCATTTACATTAACTAACCAACATACATGACAAGAATGAAAAACTAAGGGACCGTACACATGCTGCATCTTTAACCGCCTGAAAAAAATAAGGTTGGGCACTGGGCGCTACTTTTGTGCCTTTTTTGAGCCAGCTTTCAACAATGCGGCTGTAGGACCACATGCACACTGCGATGGCATCACTCTGGTGCATGAGCGCACCTGCCACTCATCCTCATTGAAAACAATTAATTTGAACGGACTAAAAACGCGACATGTGTACAACCCCTTTCTTTCAACTCCAGGATTTCATCTGCAACTATTAACTTTTAACTTCCAAATATTGAAGGTTTTCAAATATTAAACGTATGGACCCCAGGAAGAGTAGTTTCTACCTTGGTGGTGACTAATGGGGATCCAAATAGAAAAATTAATATTAAACAAATAAAGGGTAAGTTTTAAAAATCTCACAACTACTAGCTTTCGGAAGGTAAAAAACAACCAAACAAACAAAAACAAAACAAAACAAAGTCACATCCCAGCCATCCGCCTTCTCTGAAAGTAAAGAACAGTCCCTTACTGCCAATTATTATGCCAGCAGTGTCAGTTACGTATGTAAACAAAAACCAGCCTCTGTAGTTCAGAGACAAGTCTTAAAGGGACTGCTGTTAATCATACTAATAATAATGATGCGATAATACATTAATATTAATACTTAGGCCAAATATCTAACTCCTGCCAAACGATTTAATGGGTAGTTAGTCTTGACAAGCACCTTTTTAATAAACTATACCTTAAATATAACACATCATTGCACAGACAGATATATATTTCATTTTACAACGCTGAAAATGTATTATTTAACGTCGTGTGTGACGACAAAGAGCGCGTGTTCACTTGTAGCCTTTAGAGCAGTGTTAAGTTCTAGCAGGTGTATTTCTATTGTAATCCTGCAGGTTTATAATTTTGGGTTTAATGATCCCTGTGCATTGTCTCTCAGGTTTACCAAACACCTCCTCCTAATACAGTACGACCGCCACACTCAGACCCCAACTATGAACCTAGCCATTTCTAATTTTAATCAAAGTAGAGATATTTGATTGTTGGAATGTTGTAGGAACGTACACTGCACACGGTCTGAGATTATGGTCCGCCTGACAGATTAAAGTCAGGGCAAAGACTCTAAAAACATCACAGAAATGCCTTTTAGTTAGAGGTCATTGCCCCCGAGTGGTGTCCGAGTCTTATTACACCACAACAAATGCAGCATTTCCACAGCTGTGGCTCCCACAGTTTCACACGGACACTGGCACTGGCTATAATAAAATAAATACATTGTAAAATCCAGTTATTGCAATAATAATAATAATAATAATAATAATAATAATAATAATACATTTTATTCATAGGTGCCTTTCACGACACTCAAAATCATCTTACAGGCAAAGATAGAGAAAACAACAGCAGATTTACAACGTCAACGAGATAAGGAATAAAGTAACATAAATAAATAAACAATAAAGTAATAATAACGTAACAACAACAAGTTTTCGGTGAATAAAACTCCGTGTAAATAGTGGATGTGTGTGGTTAGATGGACAGGAGTCAAAGTGAACGGGCCATTAGAAAAAGACAAGTTTGACGCTGGATATGAAAGTGGGAATTTTAAGCAGCATTGGATTGTAAACAGCACATCCCTCATATTCATGTGTGGCTGCAAGTTAAACTACCCATTTACTGTCCAAACTTTATTTTTAGTGACAGGTTGTGGAATAAGTAGCTATGTGTTGGTGTACAAAAATGCATCAGGATAATGAGCCTAATCTTGTCTTGCAGCATTATATATATATATATATATATATATGTATATATGAGTAGTCTACCATGATAAAACTGTATCATAGTAATGTGGGGGTGGTATAGTAGGACCGATCGGCCTGAAATATTCTCAGTGTCAATGTTTACGAGGTCAAACACACACTAACTAACAGTGCTCTCTTT
>JAPZEB010000022.1:17400782-17412646 GCA_029783705.1 Chaetodon striatus | reverse complement strand
CTAATATATATATATATATATATATGTATATATGAGTAGTCTACCATGATAAAACTGTATCATAGTAATGTGGGGGTGGTATAGTCGGACCGATCGGCCTGAAATATTCTCAGTGTCAATGTTTACGAGGTCAAACACACACTAACTAACAGTGCTCTCTTTGATAAGTTTTCCTGCTCATTGTCAAATTGCACCGCGGCCCCGCCCTCGGCCGGAGGTCTGACTCGCGCCTGCCCAGTGTGTTTGTCTGCTTTCTCCTTCACTGTGCCCCGCTGCTCCCGACAGCGTCGTCTAAACTCTGCGCGCTCCGCCCCAAATCTAAAGGTAAGAAATACCAGACCGTAAGCAAATTATTATTTTCAAAAACTTATTCACTCATGTCGTTTATCTGCATGACGATTCAGCTGTAGACAGTTGTGGCTTTGGCTGTCAGTGGGAGATATGAGTCGCACATAAAGGGGTGGGTGTGAAGCAGCAGCAGCAGCAGCAGCAGCTTCAGCTGCGGGCATGCCAAGGTTTTAATGCCAGTCCAGGCCTGTATGTGCCATTAGTTTCAACTGGAAACTACCTGGATACTCATCCTCACAAAATGAGTTTTACGTAATATATTTACTTGAATGTGACGCGGAGAGGAGACTGAAGCGGTGTCCCATTCTCTGCAGAGGCTATAAAGTAGAGTATTTTACCAATGCTGTGCAACATAAGAGCTGAAAATGATATTTTGCGTTTGTAAAAAGCTGTTGCAATGATGGTAACCCCTCTGCAGACAGCACGCGTCTCACAGACGCACGAACAATGGACGTCAGGAGCGTACGCGTCTGGCAAATAAAAACACCCGTCCTCTAATGGGACAGAGCGACGTAATGCCATAAATCTGGGTATTATATGACTTTTTGTCTCGAAGCACAAGGTCCATGAACAGCTACATAACACGGCCCGTTATCTTTTGGCACTGGTCACCTTTACGCACGCTCCTTCCTGTGTAATTGCAGTGTGTTTAGTATTATTAGTGTCCCACACTGAGTATTTGATAGGCAAATCAAACATCACGGTCAGGTTGGAGGGAAAAATGGAAGTTCTCATTGATATTAAGGAAATTTTGATAATTTGCCTTTAATTATGTCGCTCTCCAAAGTTTTAAAATAGGTCTGCTTTTTAAAAGAATATATTTCTTACAGTTTTTTAACGTACAACACAGAACAAAGCAGCTTGGACATGACATGACAAACAAAATGAGAGGTTAAAAATAAGAAAATAAGAGAAAAAACCTTCCTACAACCACACAAAGGCAGCAACAAACAAACAAAAGGGCTATATAAATACAATACAAATGGCAAGACTGATGTACAGGCTACGCTGATTTAAGGCACCCCTGTAATATGGATGATGACAGTGAAGGTCCAGTGTACTATTTAGTATGTAAGTAGGTCTGTTGATGAAGAGCCAGAGCCAAAAAACACATTAATAACAATACGGGATGCTGCAGCAAGCATCATAAGACCCATAACCAAAGTTCACAACAGCAGGTGCTGATACATTATCTGATGTCATTGTACAGCTTATAAACCCACTGGATGCTGAACACATCACACTATGGAAGAAATTCACCACTGCCTCATGCTCTTTAAGTTCCAGCTATAAATTCTCTTAGTGTAACTTGACTGCAGTTGACCTTATCTTACACCCACACATTCCTCCCGTTATATACCACACACACTTGCCTTGGTTTCCCCTTATCTGAGGGTTCGGCCAGTGTTGGCTAACTGACTGTTACAATTTTAACAGTGTTTTTGTTCAGTATCTGTTAATTAGCATCTTAATAAATGGCTGAATTCTTGCTGTTACTCAAATAATAAATAAATGACAAGGCTGGGCGATATGAATTAAATTCAAATATGGTGATATTTTTGACCAAATACCTACTGTAATGATAGTTTTGATAGATAACTATCAGTAATGTAGATATAATGAAGACTAAGCAGGTAAAGGCAATTGATAGAACAGCTACAGCAGTCTGGTATATTCAGAAATTTACATCGCTTTACTGTAAAGCAGCTTTTAAAATCAGGAAAAGACAATTTTACGAAATCCAAAATCCAACACCAAGTCTCATATCATATGGATATAATATTGATATAAAAACCAGCCCTAGCTAGAATTATCAGTCATTTGTATAATTAGACAGATGAATAACCAATACCAATTTTCAGTATTGGTCAGACATTTATGAAATAAATATCCAACATACTGGCTACACCCTCACAAATAGTGCAAGAGGATGGCTTACTCCAGTTTGTGTCCACACATATGAACACAGCCCTGCCCTGTCAGTCCTGTGATAGTCTGGCGACCTGTCCAGGGTGTACCCCACCTCTTGCCCAACGTCAGCTTGGATAGACTCCAGCCCCCAGCGACCCCTAAGAAGATAAGCAGTTACAGAAATGAACAAATAAACACATAAGTTTGACATACTGATTGATACCTCTGTTTGCTGTTTGACATTTTATAGGCAAAGGAGCATTTAAAGAACACATTTAAATACATTTCTCAATAATTATTTAGGTAGTAACAGTTATAGGTAGTATATATGAAGTACAGTTGGTAAGAATCAAAAGTAGCCATCTGTTTAGGTGAGTTATTACATATTAACAGCCGGTGTCTCATTTCTAAACATTGCATACACACAAAACGAGGCCTGAAAGAGCCGTACGCCACTTCCAACGCCAACGTACGAACATTTTTGAGTCGGGATATTGGCGACGCAGATGGTGAGGTCGAAGCCCGATTGTATAAATTGTCTAATTTGCCATTTTTGGCTTTTGTTTGTACGTACATTTGTAGTATGGATCCTACGCATTGTTTTATAAATGAGACTCCAGATGTCTAATATGCGAGGTGAAAATATGTCACATTATATGATGTGAACAAGCTCAAGAAACAGGGTAATCTTCATTAGACTAACATGGAAAAGTAGCTAATTGGCAAAATACAGACTTTGTACTGAGATATGACCATTTTAAAGATATTAGCTGTCTGTGTATGATTGTTTACACTCACACAACCACCATCTTGTTGTTTGCGTGGTCGCTCTTTTCCTTTCAGATACCTCCGTTGTTTATGGTTGTCATTCTGACCTTTGAGCTCGGTCAAGGCTGTCATCTGATTGCAGCGCATGAAAGTGTTAAGATGAGCGGCAGGAGTGTGTTTGTGTATAAATACAGTGTGGAGGTACAATACAGACAAATGAGTCTGTTTTCATAGGGGTTTTGATAGACTGAACCTGGAGGAGGACACATGCTGAAACTCTGGTCACATGTGTTGTAGTGTTGGGTTCACCTGCGCTAAATTTAGAGCTGCGCGTTGAGACTGAGAGATGAAGGCCAGGAGGGAAAGGGTCAAAAATGGACTGTGTGGTGGAGGAGGTGAGGGGGTACAGAGCGGAGAAGGAGTGTATGTCGGGTGAAATGACAAAGACTGTCCAGGACTTGCGCGTGGTCAGCAAAATGCAAGTCAGCTGCCACACATTTGCTGACCGTATGAGAAATGAAGACAACACTGAGAGAGCAGAGATGGACAGGAGTTGATGACACATACTGTGTATATGGTCAGGTGTTTGTGTGTAAGAAAGATGGAGACCTTAAAGGAACAGCGTCTAAGATTTAGTGGCATCTAGCAGTGATGATTGCAACCAGCTGAAACTTCTATCGTGTGCCAAGCATGAACTCTTGGTTAGGATCCTTCCGTGTTCACTGTTCAGGAGGTTTTTACCGGGAGTTGAATCTGCAGAGGTCTCCTCCTCTCCAGAACAAACGAACCTGGTGATTTAAACCAGTGAAGACACTGAATAAAGCAGCTTAACACTGCAAATCAGTTATTTTCTTATACTGTTCAGCTCGCTGCTAGCACAGCACCTGCTAATGTGTGCTCACCTTTTTTCTCTGATAACTTAAGATCCAGATGTTCAGGAAGTTTGTACCAGAAGCGAAATTATCTGCAGTGGTCTCCTCCTCTCTGAAACAAAAGGACCTGGTGATTTAAACCAGTAAAAACACACAATAAAGCAGTTTTAATGTTACAAATCAGTGATTTCCAATGCTGTACAGCTTGTAGCAGACAGGCCACTAGCTCAGCACTTGCTAATGTGTGCTCACCTTTTTCCTCTGATAAGTTAAGATCCAGACGTTCAGGAGATTTTGACTGAGATGTGTTTTTCTGATGTTGTTCAGCTCGCCGCGGAGGGGCTGCTAACTACTGTGGCTGACACAAAAACACACACAAAAAACAGGATTAATAAATAGGAACTAAGGACACTTCTGAACTTCACCTCTGACTGACACATTTAGTTGGGAATATTTAAGATTTAAAATAAATAGTAACGATTTTAAACCACGTTTTCCAGGATCTGTAAGCACCACACCATGTGGAAAAGGCATATTTGGAGAGAAGTTACTCAACATATAGGACTGTGCTCATCTTGCCCATACTGACATGTGAAAAGTGAATGACCCTGTGACATTAAGTTGCATCACAGCTGCTCTAACCTGCTGTTGATGTTTTACTTGTGAACAGATGATGACCTGTATGATATGCAGTGTTTTCTATGCTTTTGTCAGGGGCGCAGAGGCTTTTAGATTTCGCCAGACGATTCTTTTGTAACCATCTTACAGCTAATCAGTGTTCTTTGTCTGATAAAAATGCCATCTCTCAGTGGGGCTGTACACAGGCCTTATCATGTTTAAATGCTGTGCACAAAGTACATGTGTTCATCCAATGCTGCCCTGTGCACATACTGCACAATGTGATGCAATAGTGCTCTGCATAGAAAGGAGACCTCTGAGCTCTGACTGCATGCTAAAGAAACATGCTAATACCCACAGCAGCTGCAGACAAACCCACATATTGTGCACTGTTGCTGTCAAAGCAGTGCTGGACCACTTGCCAAAGTTTTCCTTTGTCCCTCCTTGCACTTCCCTCTTCTGAAGAGACATGACAGAGGAAGGAGTAAAGAGTGAGGTGAAGCAGGACAAGACAGGAAAAGACAAGCAGGCAGAGAACAAAGGCCACTGTGGAACATGTCATCACCACGCACCCAAGGGACATGGTGAGTGAGGGGGTTTGTGTAAAGAGAGACAGATGACGCATCATCAGGGTCCCTGGATTGAGATTAAGCTGCAGTGACAATAACCTTGGATATCTGGGAATTGTTCTTCTTTACCCTTTGTTTGATTGCAGTAACAAAATTTTGATATTATGGTTCACTGGGGTGCATAACCCAAAGCAAAGTCTCCATTGTCTGCAGAAAAGATGTGACCGGTGAGATTAATAGTGGAGGGAGCAGCAGGACTAAAGCGCAGAGAGGAAGGCGAGTCACTAGTAAAATATTAAACCAGCTCCAGCTAATAAGTGAGTGCAGGGTATTCTAAATGCTCCTGCAAAGTCACCTTGTCAAAAATGTCTTCCTCACACACACAAAGACTGTGCACACACACACTGAGCCAGGGGACCCTGATGACTGTCTGAAGCCCGGTGCAGTGCAGTGGTGTGCAGAACTCGTAGGTGCTGACTAACCAAACCTGCTACTGCTTAGGTTAGCGCTACTGCATTGGCTTGCACGGTATTTCTTTAGAAATCATACATATGATATCTCATTTCCCTCACAAGCATAGCATAACGGGGACATTATTAATGTTGATAGACAGTGTTAAGTCTCGCAGAAAATAGTCTATGTTTAGATAGCTGTGTGATCTTTTCATATATTTGCTCCTGCACATTTCTGTTCCCTTCCTTTAAGTGAATCAGTCTCATTAGTTTAACAACCTCCACTGCTTGCTGATGGACTGCTGCCAGGCAATCAATAGGGTTCACATGGAAGATGGAGGGGCGGAGAGGAGCTGGACACAGACAGACCCCCACCCTAGATGGTGGGAGTGTCCCAACCGAGACAAATGTGCATACTGATGATTGTTTGCAAGTATCTAGAGGGTAGAAAATGCTATCTGTGATGATTTTTGTGCGAGCAAATGTAATGCTTTACATGTGTCTGCCCTTGGAAGTGCTCTCTGAATTGCAGTGCTCATCTTCCATGGAGGTGCTTGTAGTTGGCGGTAGTGTTTGCTCTAGCATTTTGTGAAGGTAGCCTGCCAAAAGTCTGTGCTCAAGACCAGCTGTGTGTTCCAATACCCATACCACCATACTATTTAGTATACCAGGAGAAGATTAATATGTCCCAATACATAGTATGATAAATACAGTATGCCAAAAATACCAGGATATTTTACTACTTCTGCTTGCGTTTTGCAGTATGCAAGCCAGCATGCTTTTCTGGCTATTTTGACCCACAATCCTCTGCGCAGTGGAAGATACATCACACTGACTGGGCCACAAACAGATGACAGCTTAACAGCTTGTTGACAACTCTCAGAATTTGCAATGGCAGTGCTTTTTAAGTGACCGATGACCAGTCGAATAGTAATAATCGGAAGAACAATCTTATAGATTACCAACAACAAAAGGACGTAACTATGAAAATAACAATGACTGAGAAACGCATATGTGATTTTACTCTCGGGAATATAATATGTGAGATTAACTACATACAAGTAACAGCAGAGCTCCATTGCCCACAATCTCAGAAAAAGGGGTTCTGTTTTATCTCAAAGGTAACAGGTATATGAGAAAGAGAGGCAATGTTCAGGGTGTATTGTTATAAGAAAGTACTATGTTCCAATTGTATGCATACTGCATGAAACAAACTTTTTAAGGGCAGCTGCAAAGTAGAAATAAAAAGTATGCCATTCAAAACGCACCCCAGTTTTGTTGTCCTTGTCGCTATCTTGAGTGTAGGGGAGCCAGGAGGGACAATTCCACACCATACTACATCGGAAGCATGGAAGAGTTATGATTTGCACACATGCAGATTTGTGGGTTTTTTCCATTTCTCCTTGATGTCTCTTCGCCTGCCATAACTAAGTGAGAAGGCTACGTAGTGAAATTTTTTGTACATTTTAGTTGTGTTTACTGAGGTTATCGTGTTGTTATTTCCTCCTTTATCCTGCTGTAACCTACAGGAAATATTAATATTGTTAAAAGTCTGGTTATGAATGACATGGATCAAAGATTTGTTGTTGTGTTTTTATATACATTCAGCCTCATAATCATAATGTATCTTTGGAAACACACTGCTGGAATTGGGTTACAAGATATGTCCAGAGTGGCTGCAGCCGGGCGGGGATTTGCCCTCCACTGAGTGCACTTTTTTGGTAGTTCAATATTAGTCTGACTTGAGACACACTGTTCACTCAGCATTGTATTTTCGTCAGTGATTGTAAAGAGTTACGAAGTCAGGGTGTCACATAACTCTCCAGAGACTCTCCATCCAGCAGACATGTTGCAGAAAAAAAATGTGTTCATGAAATCATTAGAAGCCAGCCCTCATTGAGAGTGTGTATGTGTGTGTGTTGAAGATACCCCTTAACATGTCATGTGGTCAAAGCTTTTAGGTATGTAATTGTAATTCTATTTGGACAAAGTTAATAATAATTGTACACGCTCACGTTCTAACTCGGTGCTTCCCGGACTGACATTTTGACATGTCAAACACAGGTGGAACTAATCCCCTCACCAACACGGTAATCACTGCATTGCATTGCAATAATCACTGGAACGGAGTCATTGCTGACATTGTTAGTTCCACCTGTGCTTTTCCTGCTATTACAGTTTCCAACGTCTGCTGCGAAGAAGGTATGTGAATCTGATTAAATTAGGAAGAAACATGACTGCTGTGGTGCTTTATTTGAAGTAAAATAGACAGTTTTGACATAGAAGAAGAGAAACTGGTGATGCTCGTCAGTCAAGCAGCATTCTGTCCTTTTCTAAGATAGGATCTTTTCCTGTGATGATAGTTCTGGTTTCTAAGCTTGAAACAACATCTGTATTTTGACTAGAAACACTGTTGAACCTCGCTTCCATGGATTTAAATTCAAATTTGAAAAAGACATTCCCAGCTGAAATATTAAACCCAGATATCACATCCTATCATAGAGGACTAAAACAGCTTTTGATTTTAATCCTAGTGTCTCTTTCTGGTTATTTATCCAGGATGTGTGTGGGTGTTTGTGTGTGTGTGTCCCATATTCTCGTTGCACTGCGGGGTTTGAACCACAGCCAGTCCATCCGACTGCATTCTTGGCAAGGTTGGGTAGGTCACTAAAATTCTATTCCATTACAGTCACTAGACACCTCTTTAAAATTGTAATCAGTAATGTAATCCAAGGGATTACCCCAAACTCAATAATAGATACTTCCAGATTACTTTCCGTATCTGTTGTATAAGTAAACAACGTATAATATATGTAATTAAATCTGAAATTGCAAATTCAGACACATTTTTTTTGTTTAAAATGTGTTTTTAATGTTATGTATTTTATAATGGTGTACAGTTCTGCACCATTTTTATGTATTTTTGAGTTTCTTACCTCAGAACTGTTCCCTAAAGTAATCCTTTTATAATCTATAATGATTTTTTTATGTTTAATCTGTCTATAATCTTGTTTTATTAGTTTGTTTTAGGCAACGTTTACTTCAACTGTTTTTTTTTATTGAAGGTTTGTCCGTCACATAACTTAAGGGGACCACACATCAGTTTATACATGTACACACTACATTCCCCCACTGTGTTTTATATGCAGACAGCTCTCCCACACACATATATAAAACAGGAATGCATTGGAATTTAAACACATAATGATACTGACAGCAACAGCCGGTCACAGGAGTGTGGATCATACACTGGTGCAGGTGCAAAAGTCTTCTGTGACGGGTTCAAGAAGATTTCAGGCTTTTTTTTTTCACCCCCCCCCAAACAGTCATGATCCTGTTTGTGTTGGTGACAGCAGGAGTGCTATCTTGTGCATGCAGACAGTGTTTGAAGTTAATCTGCTGGGACGACATATGATTAAACTGTTTGGGTTTCCAGAGGCCCCCACACACAAAAACTGACAAAATATACACTTTCACAAATTTACACATTACATAAACGCAAATTCAAGCCAAAACAAGATTCCTCTGTCAGTCCTCATAGTGCCTTCCTACCAGTATAGCCAAAGTATATTTTCTTTATCACGCTTCCTCCCTTTTATTATTCACATTCAAACTAAAATGCATTATTGACTTTTTTAAAGTGAACATCTGTGTGAGTTTGTGTGATCAAACAGCTGAAACTGCACAGTGGAGGATCCCTGTCAAGTGCTTAAAGATGCATGAGAGTGCTCCATCATTAACGAGATGCTTTGATGGAAAGTTCCACGCAGGAATGAGAGATACCGGGAGCGAGTGAGAAGATAGACAGAGGTAGGCACATCAGGTGGAGAGAGTTTGTGTGACACAGAGGAAAAAACTGACACACCGTTTATTTCTATTTAAGCCAGGGCGTCCCTCCTCTGAGCATCATGCTGCTTGTGTGTCTTCATCTATAATTAACTGTGTCTGGTGATAATAGCCCGCTGTCATAGCGTGCACACATAAAGCACAGGAAAAACCCAGATTTTAATGGCTCAGTGAGAAAAAACACAAACTTGGATTTGTTATGTTAAAAGGCTTTTGTCTGGGCTTTTATACAAAAACACAATTTCCACCCCCACACGTTTTGTTATCTGGATCAAATGTGATGTTTCCGGTAATATCAGTGTGATGCCTCGTTTCTAGATAGCTCTGTGTATGTGCGTGAGAACTGGAAGTCCATTCATTATGAGAACCTCTGTGATCAACACATTGTCACTCCGATCTCGTCACATATTGAAGTTTGGTCACGGACTTTCCACGTTCATAAATGGCATGCAAGGTACCACGTTGGTTGTTGACATTCTGGGACACCGTGTCAAGTTCTGCCTGTTACATGCATTGTCTTCTTTCAAAATACACTTCTGTTTTCACAGGAAATTTACTGTTTACATTCAGTCTCTTTCAAAATAAACGCACTTCGTTGGTACAACACCACAAATTGACGTTTTTTTTCTTCAATAACAAAAGCACGTGGTTGGGTTTAGGAAAAAAGAACAGGGTTTGGCTTTAGAATCTTATGGGACACAAACACCACTCTCCTGGGTGAAAGTCAGTGACTGCTGGACCCATCCACCACCCCTCCCGTCCACTCGCCCCACTTGGACTTTCGCCACCTTAGCTTTCGTTCTTGTCCCAAGCGCCATTAAACTATAACGGCAACCAGCCGCATATCATGGCGACGTCAAAAGACGGCTTATTTCGTCAGTGTCTGACAGCACAAGTAACTGCCCCAGCGCTGGATTTTGACAACTTCAGAGTGAGACCAGGATGGAGCATCACGACCCCCATGAAGTGACTCGTTTCACTATCAGGTTTTAATCCATTTACTTTGATAACATTTGTAAAGTCTAGAGGAGCTGCGAGATTAAATCTTATTATCCTCATTCAAGTTAGTGGATCTCTAAACCGGAAGTCAGCCATTAGGTCGGCAGAGGTTAGCTGTTCGGTCACACTCTGCAAAGCTCAGCCGTCATAAATTGTTTCAAAGGTAGAAGTTCACGTTATGTCATGTACTAGCAGGAGTGTTTATTGGCGTGGTGCAATGCTTGTACTTGTAGGTTTCCTCCCTGTTGAGCAAAAGCACCCAAGTACTTCCGTCTTTCTAACTTAGTTTAATTGAAGGGCCATCTTTCCAGCAGTACATTTTCTTTAAGTTGTTTATTTGTGTTGTTTTCTTATTAGTTCTTGTTTGTAATAAATACACAAAATATAAAAGATAATAATAATGATGGGGGGGGGGCACAGGAAGCTTTCCCAGGGCACCAAACATGCTAGATCAGGCACTGTAAGCAACATGGAAGTGTGTTTTCTCAGTCAACCTCTCACACAATCCTCCAAATACACACTAAAAACAGCTCGCAGGGAAAAGACCTAAACTCAATTTTTTTTTTACTACACCACACATGCCTTGCAGTGTCCGTATGAGGTGATTGTCAAAAGTTTCTCAGCCATTACTGAAGGGAAAAATCAATATGTGACAAAAAAGGGGGGTTTCTGGTCTTTGGTGAGAGTGCCTTTCAAGCCCTGGTGCAATTGTGCATTTAATCCAATTTGTATGGAGCATTCAATTCATGTGTGAAAGAAGAGACGAACTGACGACGACGGAGCTCGCCGCTCATGAGTCACACAATGTGAAGAGCATGAAAATGATTTGAAGACACGTCACAAGTATTTTAATCGGAAAAGATCAAATGTGGATTTGGCAGAAAGCAGAATTCAGATCCGCTGCCCTTGTCCGTCTGTCTTTTGTCTCACGGGTAGCAATTACAATGAGTGATTCAACTAGGAGATTAATCTTATAATGTCCTCTCCAAACTACAGCTGCTGCCCTCTGACGCAACTTTAATATTCAGTGGAATGTACAAGTATGGTTACAGTCAAATAGCACTCATACGTGGTCAGGCTGATTAGAAGAAGGGATGTGACGATATGCAATTTTTACGCAGATCACGATACAAAACACTCACAATAAGTTTATCATGGTGTTATCGCGATAACTATGAATATCGTGTCCAGGAGACCCAGAGAGACTGCTGGGAAACCGACAATAAAAGAGACTGCAAAACAAGCTGCATATGTACCAACCTTAAAAAATAAAACAGATCTTAATCAAGCATTGACTCATTTTAAATCTGAGAACATGACGGCAGTTCAAATAGTCTAAGATTTTAAGTTTGTTTTTTTTTTACTAAAAAATCTGTTCACAAAAAAAGTGTGTCCGATGATCTATGATAAAATTAAAAAAAAAAAAAAAAAAAGAAATTCAAATGTAAGGTGGTCATCCCAGTATGTATCTGTGCCATTTT
>JAPZEB010000022.1:17340673-17359950 GCA_029783705.1 Chaetodon striatus | reverse complement strand
AAGTGCCAGGCCCGACATACAACACAAACAAACAAAAAAACCCCAAGTATTTACATAATATTAAAGTACTGTGGCCACTTGAAATTCTCGTCTCTGATTGGCTGGGATTAATTTACTATAATTTCACAGTATAATTGAACATCTATGATGCAGGTTTTTATTTGCAGCTCTAAATCTATGTGCTAATATTAAACTTCAGGAAATCGCCCGTGACTTGTCAGGTATGTTTACAAATATGTTTATTACGTACATGACAAAAGAGGAATTTTAAATATTTGTGCTATAAAAGTGTAGAATGCACCACTGATAATAAAATACATTCCTTGCTTATAGTAAAAAGGCGGCAGTATTATTTTTAGGTTGTATCCCTGTGTTGCTATATCTGTGTGTTATAGCCCAGTGGTGTACAAACTGTGGTTGGGGGGTCCCTAATGGTCCTTCACCATGCTCTGTCTAACCCACTAGAAGAAATGTTGGCATTGTAAATGGTATATAGTTTACAGATTGCACTTGTAGAGTTACTACTGAGTCACATTCACCCATTCACACACACGTTCACACACTGGTGGCCGAGGCTACCATACAAGGTACCACCTGCTACTCAGTAGCCATAGCACAGCCATCGGTAGCAATTTGGGGTTCCAATTTGGGGTAATATGGGGTATCTTGCCCAAGGATACTTCGACATGTGGACTGGAGGTGCCAGGGATTAAGCCGACTATCTTGCATATGGTGGACGACCCACTCTACCTCTGCTAACCACCAATCCATTATACATATCTGATATACATTTGTATGTTTCTTTACTTTTTAAAAATGCTGTGGTCAGCGTGTGGTTATCTTTAGTCTTGAATACTGATACTGATACAGTCCCAGCTGGAAATGCAGCTATAGTAAAAAATAGTCACTTTTCATGATGCTTTCCCCGGTGGAAATGTAACAATGGGCCCCTAAAAAGAATCCACCAGAACGCAGCGATGACTTGCTAAAAAAACAACCGGTTTTGTAGTTTGTTGGTGTCAAACAGTGGTCTGCAGCTTTGTAGGAATCACAACCAGTTGTCAAGCAATCCACCACCCTCTCCCCCACCTGATGACAAAGTCACCTTAATGTCATTTTAAAAACATTGATATGATATGTGTGAAACGTGCAAATGTAGCGCATTCGTGGTTTGCTGAAATGCAAAATGCTAATATTTGGGTCTTGGAGAGAGGGATGACCTCTTTGTCTACAAAATGAAAATTAGCTAATTTTAATTTAAAGTCTTAATTTCTGTCATTTCCCTACAGAAAAGAAACATGAGGTCACAAGGCAAAGTCAAGTCTAACATTTAAAGTAACATTTCTGTAGAATAGTCTATTAGTCTATATATTAGTTTTAAATTTTACAAAAGAACAAATATTAGTGTTTACTGGTGTTGCTGACTGACACTATTTTGGGAATGGACATAATACACTTACAGCACTTACAACTTCTCGCTAATGGTTGGATCAAATTCCCAAACCATTCTGGATAGCAGAGTCACCGCCGTATCTGCTTTCATGACCTGACAACTCATCCGATCTATTACTTCATGTCTCCCTCTTAAATTACACCTCTCCTATTTAGTTGTGAAAGCTTTTTTCTGTGTTCCTTTTTAATATATTTTCTAGGTGGATCTTCTTTCTGTTGAACTTAATCATCATATCTAAAAAAATATTACACACGAGGTCCAGACACTGTGACCTAAAGGGTTTGCTAGTACTATTTTGTAATGAAGCTGTTATCATTTTCTTAGTCAGACGTATCGGATCTACTCAGATACATTTCCAGGAAGATTGAGATCTTTAGACCAACCAGCATCTCATTTTCATGGAGGGTAAAATACCTGTTGAAGCTCAGCAACAGTAACACACTGTTTTGTAGTCAGTCCTCTAAAAGACACTCAAAAGACAGTTTTATTTGAACTGCCTGATGTGTCTTTACTTAAATCAAATACTCATTTAACATTCTCAATTTTTGCAGCATCATTGTATTTGGAAAGGATGCACTTCAAAATTTCCAAAGTATTGCAGTGATGCTCTTCATTTCATCACCAGTTGTTCTTGGACTGAATAGTAAAGGTAAAAACACAACTCACCCTGGTACAACCAACAAACTTCAGCTGTATCTATTTCCTAACATATCTGACGTTCCTCTGACGTGATCTGTGGGAGTGTAAAACCCTGTTTATCAGTTTGTAAATGTTTGTAGGAGAAGCCAAAAGGTTTTCCTGTTTATACGAACAAAATATGGAGCTGGTTCCTGCTGTTTTTCAGTGAAGATAGTACTCGACCGAGAGGGCTGTCAGATGGAGCTCATAATGAAAGACCTTTGTTGTCTTATTTAGCTTTGTTTAGTCATGTTAACCTAGCCTGTGGAAATGGCTCAAATGTTGTCCTAAATTATACAGTGCACAAGTGTTTATTTTCCACAACATTCATCTGTTTGAATGTAACCTTTTTAGTTTGCCAACAAGAGTTACTGTAGTTTCAGTTGAACAGCCTGTTGCTACCAGCAACCATCACTAGTACAGTATCACACCAGTTCAACTGTCATTGTTACAATCATTTAATTATTTCACCTCATTTGTGATCAAATATAAATATATGTACTGCTTAATTCCCTTGTTGGACCATCTGTTGATACTGTTTTGCGATTGTTGATATGTGACTTGTTAATAAAGTTAAACTGTTAGTCAAGTTAGCCATTACCTGACACCAGCTGTTTTAAACTAGACAACTTAAACTTTCTTAATGGTTCCTTTTGTGTTTTCCTGTTGGTAGGTTTTGCAGTGAATGTTAACATAGAAATAAAATGACAGTAGAGTGAATATTTGCAGCAGGATGTTGAGAGCAGCGGCCATTTTATATGTACTGTTGCCATTGCAACTGTTGAAGCAAGCCAACTTCTGTATGAACAAATTGACTTGTGGCAAGTCCCAAACTCTGTTTGTTCTGTTGCCATTAATTTTATTTTCGTAGAAACATTACATACTGTAGCTGCCTCCGAAGAAAGACTGAGAGCAGCTGCTACTGCGGTGACATAGAGTCAGCATATTTCTACATGTAACTCTGTAAATTAGGGATTTATTTTGACCAAACCAGAGTTGGTGATCAGTGTTGGAACAGTGGACTAACTAACTGGATGACCAACCAGACTGACTAAGACAATTTTATGTTTTATTTTGTTTCTGTTGAGTTTGAATGAAATGTGCTTTATGATAATTTAACAAGTCAATTAAGCTAATGTAGTGTCAGCTTTTCCTGCTTCAGCCTCCAGACCGTGGTCAGAAAGCACCCAACAGCTGATACCGAGAAATTTCTGCTGGTCGTGAGGAGCTGCAGCATTTATCTGTGCACGAACTTATCATCACCGTTAAACTTGAACTATGCCCCGCTGCCATTACGCATACACAGACATTTTGGCTGTGCACTGAGCTATTCTGTAAATGAGTCAGGCTATGAGTCTTTAGTGACCGAAAGACTGGGATCATGGATACAAGTGACCAATATGAATTTCCTCCGTGAGGTGGGTGAGCTCAACATTAGTGATAGGGTAAGGAGCTCGGACATCCGGAGGGAGCTAGGAGTACAGCCGCTGCTCCTTTGCGTTGAAAGGGGTCAGTTGAGGTGGTTCGGGCATCTGATCAGGATGCCTCTGGGGCGCCTCCCTCATCTGGCATGGGAACGCCCTGGGTTCCCCCAGGAGGAACCAGAAGGCGTTGTTGGGGAGAGGGATGTTTGGGGTGCTTTGCTTGGCTTGCTGCCGTCGCGACCCGGCCCTTGATAAGCAGATGAATATGGATGGATGGATAAGAAATATGAATAGCGATACTGGTACACAGTATGTAATATACTGTATATATCTCCTTCTACTGTCCTGTCTGATAGAAAACTCAGTGTTGTATCTCTGCTCAAACCCAGCTAGGACAGATTGTCCTTGTGGTTGTTTTGCCTCTTGTTGCAGTTTTTTTGTGTCAATCTGCAGTTTCTTTGCATCTCTTTGTGGTCATTTTTAATCTTCTCTTGGTCAGGACGTGTTTATTTGAGTGTCATTTTATAGGTGATGGTCAGGGAGGGCCCAGTAGGCTTGTTCAGTAATGTTTCAATGATTATAAGTGGCACTTTGTGTATGGATTTGGAGAATCTGTGTCCAAGGAACTGTGAAAACATTCACCCACACATTAAGACAGTAAACAAAAATGTTTAAAACAGAGGTTTGTCTAGTTTCTAAAATGTGTTTCGTTGCCAATCATTGCATAATGTGAATGTAAACCATTCAACACAAAGGAGGAGGTGTGCTGTAAGTGTTCTGTGTGTTTGATTAATTTAATATTCTGTGAAGAATGAATAGAGAATAACTCAAAGAGATAAGACTCCTGGCTGTGTTGAAGGCACTTAAAGTAATACATTTAATTTGAGCCATCTGTAAAAGATTACATTTTTAATACATTTGTGTGTGAGTGTGTGTGTGTGTGTGTGTGTGTTTATGTGTGATTTTCCTCATTAAGAAGTGGGAGTGCGCTCTAATCTAACACAGATGGAAACAAGAGGACAGACGCCAAACTAACCACCACTGCCCACCATACCATGTTCTCAGCTATTTAATGTGGAGTTAAAACATAGTAAAAACAATGAACATGAATTATCCAATGCAAATAAAATCACTGCTGGTGCTAAGAAAAGATGGAGCTATTCTTGAGGCTAAGTGACTTATTTCCTGAGGAAGGGATGGGTTGAATAAAGAGGATTGCGGCCGTAACAAATGACTCCTGGTGCCATCTGGTAAACCACACAGATACAGTGTCACCCACAGCCCATCACAGACAGCCAGAGGTCACCGTCAGTGTGAGAAATCAATAGTGTGACAGTATTTATGCCTCTGCTATCAGAGTAAGTTTAAAAGCTTTGGTAGCTTCAGAGTGGCTCCATGTAGTCCTTTACACTGTATACAGTATAGTCCCTTTTTAATGTTGTACATCTTCTTGTATATATCAGATGATCATAATATAGCATTTTGGTTTTGTGAGGTTATATGTCCCTTATTCACAGAGCTGGCCCTACCCATTTAGGGATACAAGCAGTTGCTTAGGGCCCCCTGATATAAAAAAGATTATTTTAATGAACAAGTGACATCCTAAATAAAAATGGACAACATTTTGTTCCATTGTTACTGACAAATAATGACATAAAAAAGCTCAAAGATGGGCCAAATGGACCATTAAGGTAGGCAGAGTCAGTAATTTACTGCCCCCATACGAAACAAGCACTCCCAGGATTTAGTGGTAAAAAATATAACATAAATTGGGTTAGGGGTTACTGTAAAACTTCAATTAAACGCCCAGCCCCTTTTACTAGCCTGGTGTGGCTACACATTTTGACAAATAAAGGCCTGTCTCATTTAGAGGCCTGGTCAGTTTTTTTCATAGAAGTTTTTGGGATGTATAAAACCGGGTTGTTGGCTACCTCAAATTAAGTGTCCATTCCTCGATTACCCTGTAAGTTATTCATATTCCTTTAGTCCGTAAGGGTCTTCAGATCCGAAGAATGAAAAGCGTTGTTCATAAAAATTAATCCAAGTTGTGAATGTTATTTTAACAGGATAAAGTGGTGTGTCGGTATGCTTGGCACCGTAACTCACTCTTTCTGTGATGAGCTGTCTGTCAGAGCTTGATCAAATGAATGATTCATAACTGATATATTACCTGAAGCCTAATTTCTAGTCAAGTAATATCCATATTGGTTTAAACAAACAATTTGATTGTATTTCCTGATCTTTGCTGAGCATCAGTTTTGTGTGAAAGGAATTAAAGACCCATATACACGCCTGTCCCAAACATAGCCCTGTTAATTTCAGTGATTATTACTTATTTTTTACATTGTGTGCTTAAACCAATATTTACAATTCACAAGTTGGTCCAGCGGTAAAACATTACAAAAAGGCCCCCCCCTAAACTAAATCCTGCTTAGGGCCCTAAAGGTCTAGGGACAGTCCTTCTTATTCATAATATGCATCTTTTGACCATTGTGGGGTCAATAAATCTTATAACACTGTATTACAGTAACATTGTGTCTCAAAAATATTTGTTGTCCTGAAGAATAAATATTAGGAAAAAAATCTCTTAATAACAGTAGCTCATTGTACATACGTTTGAGTATAATAATGTATTTATATTATTTTGCAGGTGTTGATCGGTGGGCTGTTTGTACTTTTATGGGACAACATAACCCAAAAAAAAGGTCAAAATTACACAACCAAATTACAGAAAATTATGATGCCCATGGTTCTATTTTCTGAAGGTTTTATCTTTCTTGTCTTTTTTTAGAGTTTCCTCATAACTGATTGTCTTTGTGATTTGCCCCTCCGAACCTCCTGGGGCACTTGGGACTGTCCCGTCAACACCGGCACCGCCCAGCAGGCTGCATCATCATCCGGCCGGGCTGCGACGCTTCCCCGCTGAGCCCTCCCCTTCACGCACCGGCAGAACCGGAGCGCTCCGATAAAAACTGAGGACAAAGAGGGAACCAGCTCAGTCCGAGCGACACATCCAGAGGACGCTGTCACTACTGCTGCAGAGACAAAGAGAAACTAGCGACTCAAAAGACGTTTAATCTGGTAAGAGCTTGATTTTCTTATATGCATTTCTCATACACTCATGCGGTACAGATCTATACAGAGTATGCATCAGGCTGCTTTCTGCTGTGTTTCATTCTCCTCCCGTTATAACCTCATTATTATCTGAGGTTGTACAGTTCATAGGATAGGCTTTGAGATGATACTGATACCTTTTGCATGGTTATTTTAATGTGTCCAGAGGAAATAGATGTTGCATTTAATGAAAAGGTATTAAGATATTAGATGACAACGTGTGTGTTCAAATCTTACAGTTGAGTCTTTTATGATTTGTTATTTTATGGAGTTATGTTGACTTGCAGTTTCCCCTTATTTAAGCAATAATCTTTAAAAGTTTCATATGAAATGAAATCCAAAGTACATTAGGGATTATATATATATATATTTAAAGATTAGTGCAACTCAGTGTAAATAATAATTACACTAAGACACACACAGTTTATGGGGGATAATGTAGTGATTATTGTCATTATGGTGATATTAATGGTCCATACTGGTCTTTTTGCTGAGGTGAAACCATGATTTTGGATTATCTTGTGCTCACTCATTCATTTGGCATCCCAGCACTTTCTCGCTCTGACTTCAGCAGCTCTTTATTTACCTTTCCTCTATCCACATCCACCTGTTTGATCTGGTGCGAATACTCTACGAATTACCTCACAGCGTCACACACTCACTCTTCATCATCAGCAAATGTCACTCAGAAACTTTTTGCCAACTCAAAATGTTAAAGAACGCGGTGAGTTTGTGCTCCGCTGCAGGACTCAGTGTGTGTTCGTTATCCCTGCTATGATACTGTGATCTATCTCAGTGTGCGTGTTTCTGTGTACCACTCTGAGTCAAAACCTGCACAAGATCACTGCAGGCTCTTATCAGGCTAATGAGTTAGATTTGGAGCTGGCGCTTTGGGAGCTCTGCTCCCCCGCCATCCGTCAGTGTTGACACTCTCCATCACACTGATACTGTTGCACGTTGAGAGAAAATAGAGCTTGTATCCATTATCTGCATTCCCAGCAGTGTGGTCAGCTGTGTTTGTGCCTCACGCTGATGCTTGTGACTCACAGGATTGGCCTGTTGGGTCTTAAAGCTGTAAGTTAAGAGTGGGTCAGACAGAGGATAGTGCTGGATCAGACTGTGGTTACAATGGTCCAGAGAATGACGCTGAAACTGACACTGAGCTGCGACTAAGGTTTCACTTGATTCTGGACAAAAGCCCTCTTTCACATCTCTGCTCTTCCTATCTGAGTAATTTTGTTGAATTGTATCTTCATCTTATGGATGGTGGTTATAAATCCCATCAATGCCTCCATCTGTGTCCCTGTGCGGTCCTGGAAGCTGGGATGACTCAGGACTACTCACTGTCTTTCTGCTGACCTCTGGGATTCAATTTCTCCCTCTTTTTCCCCTTCTCTCCTTTCTCTTCCCTCTCTTCATCCTTTCATCTCCTTCCACGTAGCAGTCTCATGCTCTGTAATCTCCTCACTTTATACTCATTTCTAATGTCAACACTTGCTCTTTCTACCTGCCTCTTTTTGGCTTTATGAGTCTGTTTTCTTTCTGATAAGGCTCAAGGCCCCATATTGAGCACAGAGGGATGCTATGAGGAAACAATACAGCCCTCTGTTCTTGGGAATTTCAGAGACGGATCACGGCTGGTTTATTGAAGCTTGACTGAAAACCCCCGTGTAAAGAATGCATAAGTCCTACTAAGTAGCTTACAGACATGACACTGCATGCTAAAATACATCATCACGCTACCCACACTGACACATGCAAAGGAACAACGCCTACGCTGAAGCTATTGTAAAGGCTGAATGCAGGTTTGGGGATCCCAGCAGGTCAGACCAGTTCAAAAGGGTATTGTGAGGTTCAGATTTGCTGCCGCTGCCAACTTGCTGTGACAAGAGAATGGGGATAGTTTTTCCAATCCAATTCCAGTAATGTTGCTCTCTAAGAAATATTGTGAAGAAATAACGTCACTGCCAAAGAAAATAAGACTGTAAAAGTTTTACAATGCTTTCCGTACAGGTGTTTCCTCTGCCACTTCCTTCAGTGGTTGCCACTGCGGGCAGACAGTCCACCCACTCTAAGTGATTTATTAAGTATCAGATCTGATATTTGCATGGAAGACAGACAGGAAAAATAAAACCAGAGATGCTTCAAAGTGCACAGTGATCCATAACTTACACTTCACAGGCAGATGCAAGTACATTTCCTGTATGCCGTCTAACCTCTCTCACCATTTTGGACTTTTTTGGCCTTGTTACTGGAAGACAAGAATGTCTCACCTCCGACCTTAACCACCTCAGCGCACCATCATCATCACACACCCTTGCTAATGGCCCGGTCAACTCACTGCTTACATGTCAGAGGTTGTGGTCACGACCAGTTTCTTTAAACATACTGAAGCTGCATGCTAGTAGGAAATGAATATCGTTGGCCGTTTACTTGCAGCTTTGGACGTAAAGTCTGTGTGTGTCTCTTATCATCTTGTTGCATGTGTCTGCTCCACTGAAGTGGTACATTTTAGAACGGCTGCTGCTGACTCACAGTCTGGCTGCTACTCCAAAGATGTTTTCATTTATTCCATTCATATTTGACCTACTAGGGGGAACCACACTCTCCTCAGGCTGCATACTTGGTTGTGCATGTTTCAACTATTAACTGATTGGGTGTAACAGACAAATGCCTTAACCCTGTCAGTGCCAGAGGGACGGTTACTTTCTAAGAGCGGCTTGCTCACGAATCAATTGTTGCCTCTTGCTGCCAGTAAACATGTCATAGCGTATTGGTTGTAACCCCTTCTGTGCGCATCAAAGTCTGGCTGTGTCCTACTCTCCTTAACAGCAGAATAGTGTGATGTTTTTTGATCCACTTGCAGTGGGAGAGCTTGGTGACTTGGTTTGTTGTTTTCAGCTTCTGTCTGTTTCATTTACTGGTTATGAGGTTGTTGAGAGCCCATAATTGCTTCCAGTTAAACCAAAAAACTCACAGATGTCACTGAGTAATTGGATTACGGTTCTCTAATGAGCCTTCACATTTGACACCTGCAGAAATCTGTGACAGAAATTCTTCAGGCAAACTTAAACTCACATCAAATATTTCTTCATGTTTAAATATCCCTGGTTGAACGTGAAATACATCTATTTATGAAGCTACAACAAGATTTTGAGAGTCATGCGTTTACAACTATCACAAAAAACACATAGATTCAAAGAGCCGATCACCTCTAGGCGGTTAGTTACACTAAAAAAAAAGCAGCTGCAGTTTTACTTTATATCCTGTAAATGAAACAGTATATGTTTATTGTGTGTTTATGACTTATACATTAAATGTTGTAAAACAGACCACAAAAACAGCTAAAACACAGGCCAGTGGCATTGTGGGATTGTTAAGGGGCTGTGTTGACCAGGGCCTCTGCATGTCAGACACCACAGGCTTTATAAAGGGTGGGGTACACATATGTTCATATCTGATGTGAGCATGCTGGCGTGTTTCTTTTTCTTGTGTGTGTGTGTGTGTGTGTGTGTTGATATGAACGCACGTTTCCGAAATCCGTGGGGCCCGCGCTGGCAGTATTACAGCAGGAAACACATGTTTTCAGCTGACAGGGTTGGAGAGAGGGGCGACTGAACGGAGCTGAACAGCTGCACAAAGGAAACAAAAAGGAAACTAGTGTGTTGTTGTCGCCCAGCCAGTGAGGCTCAGTTGGGGGGGTAACAGCGCAGGACAACAGGGGTTGTATTTTGTTCGAGGGAAGGATAGCTTCCAAGGGACCTGTGCTCTTAATGGTGAGTGTGTGAATGCTTGTGTTGTGTCTGTGTTTTAAAAGTCAAATCCTGAGAGGGATGCTTTGTTCCAATGAAGAATGAGCAATAAATCTTTGGGTGCAGGGCTGTTAGATTAGCTCCACGTTCCTGAGCACTTTGTGTATGTGTGAGAGAGAGTATGTGTGTGTGTGGTTGCCAGCGTAGGTGTTTAACCCCACTGATACATAAAAACACAGCCACAGCGCTGTTAAGTCAACCTCAAAAGGTGAGTCAGTGGAGAACCAGCCAGTGGAGAGGAGAATATAAAAACCAACAGGCATGTATGCACATGGTTACTGCTGTGTGTCTGGGCCTTTGCATGCCAATGTCTGCAGAAGACGTTTCTTACAGTTATTTTTAAAGTAATTTGGAAGTTTAAATTGAGGTCATTTGTACTTTTTAGCCCTTGTTGTGTGCAACTTTCTTCTTCTTTTTCCAACTTCCCTCTCTACTCCTTCCACTCACCCCCTCCTTCTTTTGTGACTCATGTTTACTCACACTCGACTTAGGAGCAACAGGCGCTCTTCTCCCTACTCTTTCCTGCAAGATATGATTCCTTTAAAACAGAGAACAAGTCTGTTATCTTTTTGTAGAAGCATAAAAGGGAAATACGAGTTTAGTTACTTTTTCTCTCCCTGGGCTTTCCCTTCTGTTTCCTCCTTCTTTTCTTTTAAATCCTGAGTCACCTCATCCTCCCACAGCTGCTGCTTTGCTCTGTTAGAGAAGGAATGCTGTCAGTATGGTGCAGAGACTTTCTGCTGTGCGTGCTGCCTTTTATCGCTCCGGGGTTGTCCACGCTATGTTGTTTTCATGTGATGGTCAGTGTCTCATCTTTAGCATAAAGCGAGGATAATCTGCGTCCTGTTTTTCTCCCAGTGAGGAAGTTGTAGATGAATTATGATAAAAGGGAAATGAATTTAGGCAGGGCAACGAACATATGCAGCACGACAGCCCTGCATAGGCTTTTAAAACTTCCTGTCTGAGTCAACAAGTCAACACATCTTCAAGAAACTAGGAATGACCTCCAGTTTCCCACAGACACTGCACCTTTCCCACCCTTTCCTCTCCAGTGATCTCCCTCAGTAGCAGGCGTAGGGATGGAGGAAGGAAGCCGGACAGAGAAACAGTATAGTCGGGAGACGGTGACCAGTGTCGATCGTTTTCCTCCAATTGTTGGCTCAGTGTTAACAGATTCATGACAAAAGATTTACACTGTTGAACATACAACAATCATCTCCATGTTCAGTCTCCACACAGCTTCTCCAGGTGTCACTGCTCACATGTGTCCATCTAAACTGTATTAGCCTGTAAAACCCTCTGTCAGTTGTGTCTAATATGTATTTATTTCCACTTACAGCTAATTGAAGACCGCTAGAGAAGCCATGACCAGAACACCTGGACTATTAATGCTCCTGTCTGCTCTCTGCTGCTGCCTAGCGGACAATGTAAGTACTGCATCCTTCTCATTAGACAACCATAGAAGTGGTTTGCGTGTTTCAGCCCATTAACTACAAATCCTGTGTATTTAACAAGGGATTATCTTAGTTCATTTGAATTCTTGTGGTTTATAATCCATCTGAGCAAACGTTTAGTCTGTTTAATACTTTTGCATTTGTGTTTTGGTTGCATTGGCAGTGCCTTCAAGTGCTAGTGCCCTCAAACTAACGAGACTTTAAGGGACAGATCACTCCAAAATCAAAAATGTGTATTTACCCTCTTACCTATAGTGCTCTTTATTGGCCATAGAGACATCTGCCTTCCCTCCAGTATCTCCAGTATAATGGAACTGGAGGACACTCGACTGAGAGCGCCAAAAAAAAACATTTGAAAAAACTCAATAGCAATGTCTCTTTCCAGAAATCACTCAAGATTTACTTAAGTTAATCCAGAGACCTTGTTGTGAGCAGTTTCACATAGTGTACTATGTGTCAAGCAAGTTCATTTTCACAGAACCCTGAAGAAATGAAATGACAGCACTGGCTTCCTGGGTTGGAAACCAGTGCCATGCAGCCAGTTCCCATGAACTGCTGCTCTGTGTTTAACGCCTCTTTTTCTCTGTTGCAGGTGGGGCTGCTCCGCGCTAAGAGAGGGACTCGTTTTTACAGAGGTGAGCCCAGCAAGCAGCCAGCTAGACGGACGCTTTTGGTTATTCATGTTGAGAAGTCTTCACCTTCCTCCACCTCCTGTGAGCCCCATCACACTTCTTTCCTATTAACACCATCTCCACCACCATCACCATCATTACCACCATCATCACATTCTTTTAATTCACTGTTGTCATTCATGTGTTTGTGTCCCTCTCTGTTTTTATACCTTTATGTTTGTTACTGCTTTTACACGTAACTACAATTTTCTGTGTGTCTTACAGTTTGATTGGCTGTATCCTTATTTTTTGTGTTTGTGTTTGTGTGTGTTTTCTCAGCACATTGTGTGGATAGTGAGATGTCAGCAGTGCGTAGTTATGGGGACACTTGGCTGCGATGGAGGGGACAGCGTGTGGAGTACTGCCGTTGTGCATTAAGAGGACGAGAGCGTTGTCATATTGTGCCCGTTATCAGTGAGTGTGACATGGAAGCAAACACACAAACACATGTGGACTGGCTTGACTGTCTTGTCTCTTTGTAATCATATATATATATTTTTTTGCAATGAGCAGACTATAATCCTCTGTTTGTCCATTTGTCTGTCAGTCTGCTTGCCTGCCCTTACTGACCTCTCTCGCTTTCATTATAGCTTCACTCTACCTCTAACTTGCTGTTACGAGCTCAGATGATTATTTTTTGTTGGTATGCCTCGCTCTCGTCTCCAAATCCCTGTTATTTCAGTGCATCCAGATGAAGAGCTATTGGGTTTCTGTGTTTTTGAGTGGGCGTAGTTTAGTCTGAGATTGTTTGAAATACTCTTGCCAGACGAGCCCTTGTGCGCACTTTCACCCCCATTGACGAACCCTGTGAAGCATGCATGCCCCTCCCTCAGACAAATTGCAACCACATTTTCAGCCTGCCAAACTGCAGCGTCTGTGAGCTCATACCACTGGGAAGCGAGTGGGGTGCTGTTATTCTGAACGCTAGCCCTTAGGAAATGTTGAAATAATAAATGAAAAACCAAACTGGTGATGGCACACAACCAGTTCTGCTCTAGAAAGAAATCCCCTGGCGTGAGATGATATTTTAAAAGTGAAGCTATGAAGCTATTAAAGGTCAGGATGAACCATGCAAACAGACCTTTGCAGATTTGTCAATACTTCTACGTCAAATGTGACACACAATGCCAAACCCACAAGTGTCATTTTTTGTACACGCAAGTGGTCATAGCCAATCAATCAGATTTTGATTATGCAAATCGTTTGTGTTCTGAGGAACTGGATGACGTATGTGTGACTTACCGGCTCTCTGTCTGCCTCTTCCAGACTGCTACATGTCTCAGTGCTACAACGGAGGAACCTGTAAGGAGGCTGTGTACACTTCAGACTACATTTGCCAGTGTCCCCCAGGCTTCAGTGGGCCTCAGTGTGAGATCAGTAAGTGCTCAGAAACCCTTCAATCTAAAGCAGAGTTATTTTTGTTACCCATTAACCTGCTTTTTTCTTTATTCTTTTTTCGATTAAACCTTTTTTTTTCAGTCAGAAAATAGTGAAATATCAACATTGTAATGTCAGTTGTAAGTGTCCAACTTATTGTGTGCAGTCCAAAACCCCAAATATTCAGTTTACAATTATATAAAACAAGGCAGCATATCATCACGTGATTCATGATCACATGACAAAATGATTTATTCATCATTTATTGGGTCTGCCCTTTATTTTCTATGATATGCTGGTATGGCAGTCGTAGTCCTAAAATAGGGACAAACTGGCAAAAACGGTCAAGCTGTGCCATAAGATTACTGGTGCTATCCTTAAATCTACAAATGGTGACTTTTATTAAGACAACGTTGTGTCATATTTGCTGAAACTGTTGACCAAAGTACCAAGCATGGCTTATGGTTTTATAGCTAAACAAATATGTTTCTGAAAACAGTGAGGCGAGAAATAGGCAATGCAGTGACAGAATTTTGATTCACATTTGATCAACGATGCCTAGTTTGACAGTTTGACCGCAGTTCATGAGCAGTGATTGACATGATTGTCAGCTGCAGTAGAGACTCCTTGACTCTGATTGGTTGTTCTAACTCACATGTGGTAAGGGTATTAGAGGTGCTACAAGTTATTAGAGTAGGAGGCAGAGGAGTATGATTTTTTTCAGATATTGTTTGTGTCATTTTAATATAGTGACAGCTTCAGCAAATATGAAAATGCTTGTTTATAATAACAGTTACGAACTACAGCTTTAATAGCCTTCAGCACCTATATGAAGTGACGGCCATCTCAAAGGCACACACTGTAGTTTTGGACTTTCACATTTCCTTTTAAACAAACTATAACCCTGGATCTCATTGCGTCTTCTTTTTCCTTTTTCCAGTATTCATGGTGACAGTATAGGAGATATGGAGCTTGTGCTATGTTGTGTATTTGTGTTGGACTACTCTGTGCAAAGCAAATTGCCCCTTTGGGACATTTAATTTTTAAAAATCTTTAATCTTCTGTGCTGCAATAGGCACACCCCAGCTCTTTCACTATGTCCAGTATTTAAATTGCATTTTTTTTTAAAACTTCAAAGCAACAATAAACTCAGTCATGTCCCTAACAGCATGGATGGTGACACAACACTGATTAAAACGTTCTACGTACTTTTTAATGACTGTAGATAAGGTCACAGTCTGACCCTGTGACTCATCCAGGAGGTGTCATGGTCCTGTGGTTTGAAGTAAGAATCATAAACCATGGAAAGACATTCTGGGATATGAATGTTTTTGTTTCTGCGGGTGAATGTTGGAGGCTTTAGGGACACCCCACCCTCTTAGTGGGATAATTATGCAAACCCCAGTGGTCACAGCCAAGTGATTTCAGCCATAGAGTAATGAGTTACTATGGCCAGACTCAATAAATCTGATTGCATAGTTTAAACTTGGTCATTGTCATAAACTATAAACCACAAATTGGAAAAAATACTATATAAATGCCTTTAGGACACACATTGTGAGTTTAATGTCTTATATAAGAAATAACACTGTTTCATAACTTGTCCAAATATTTTAAGCATTGCAAGTTTTTCCAGATCCAATAAACATTCTTTATTGAGTCACAAGAAATTAATTAGGTTAGTTATTAGGGTGACATCAGTCTCAAATATAAATGAGTGACACTACATCCAGTTTAACTTTGTCTCTCTATCCAACAGATACCAATGAGAGGTGTGTTGTGGGGCAGGGTGAAGGGTACCGCGGCACATGGAGCATCACCAATTCAGGAGCAGAGTGCATCAACTGGAACTCTACGTCTCTGAGAGGACGGAGGTTCACAGCGAGAAAAGTGGACGCCACCAGTCTTGGACTGGGCAATCACAACTTCTGCAGGTGTGTGACTAGTGTAGTGTGTTTAGTGCCTACGTGGTTAAATCAAGGTGGGGTCTGATCATCCACAACAGACTGGTCAGATTTTAATTTACTCCACAGGAATCATGCATTTGTTACTGTTTATATTTAATCAAATTAATTTCATAATCTGATTGTGCTATTATAGCTCACTTTGACAGCCAAAAAGTAATACACCATCTTTGTAATGGCTCAGTTTACCAAAAACATGACTCAAAGGTGAAGCAGCAGCAGTTAAAAGCAAAGCTGACTGGGTTAAAAAGACAGGCAGAGGAAAGCAACAGGTAGGAAGCTATCATGTTGAGTGTAAACAAGCCGGTAAATGTCCAGAGAGACCGACAGGAAGCAGGCAAAATGGCTTAAACACAATGTCATAGCAGCTCAAGGGAAGGACAAAGAGGAGAGGACAACACATGCTATTTAATATTAGAGATATAAAACAATAGCAATATAAAGGATGTAAATCAGTAATACAGCTGTGTTTTGCACGTTAAACAAATTTACAGGGAAGTATAATGAACAAAGAAAATAACCTAGACAACAAACAATATGCTCAGGAAGTAGTGGCACCTTTAGAAATGTATCAGGGCGGCCATGGTCCACCTTGGACCCTCCAGAGAGAAAAAACACTGACTGAATCCACCAGCCTTTATAGCTGAGGAGCAGCATCACAGTTGGTAAAGAACAGCCCAAACAGGATGTCAAGAGAGCAGTTACAATCTGGAAAAGACAGGCTTGTTTACAGTATATAAACTAGGAGACAAGATGTTCATAGGATCTGGAATTGCAGGTGAATTAGTGACTTGGCAGGAAAAAAGACGCAAAAATTAGGGGGACATTCTAGCAAATTTTACAAAACCTTATTGGGATGATACATTTTATAATGGTTTGTTTGAGGGCATGTTTTTTCATTTATGTGAGCAATAAACATGTTTATTCATTGTCTTGTGCTTTATTTTCCCCCGCAGGAACCCTGACGGTGACACCACTCCTTGGTGTTACATCTATAAAGGCACTCAGATCGTCTGGGAGTTTTGTTCCATGCCCAAATGTCCAGAAGGTACAGCTTTACAAAACTCTAATAGGCTCAAATGCTAATAATTAAACATTTATTTGCTTCATTAAAATTTGGTTTCTCTGTGTGCCTTGGAGCAGATAAGTACCAAGAATGTGTGCAGGGCGACGGTCAGTCATACAGAGGCACAACATCTGTCACTAGGAGTGGCTCTCGCTGTCTCCCGTGGGACTCTCCTGCTATCAAGCACAAGCTCAACAATGCTTGGAAATCTGAGGCCCTGGAGCAGGGCCTGGGCAGCCACAGCTTCTGCAGGTAGACATGCCAGCGCCTTTGTTCATTGTCAGAGGTTACCCGTGCTTGCAGAATGAACAGAATAAGAGTTTTTATTTTCCTTTATCTAATAGGAACCCAGATGGTGATAAAGGTCCATGGTGTCACACCTACAAGAACATGCAGCTGACATGGGAGCTGTGTGACATACCTCAATGCTGTAAGTTCCTTTATTTCCATTGTTTAATTTTGCAGAGATGATTAAATATGGAGGTGAGATTATAAAGATATGTTAGATGTTTATTTAGGTTAGTACCTAAAACCTTCAATGCAGTAAAATGTATCACACGTACTTACCCATACTTGTATTTTTTAGCGAGACATCCATCCATCATCACCACTCTCGGCCCTCGTGCCCCCACAACCAACAACAACGGAGGTAAAGCATCTTCACATCAAATAAAAATCACTCAGAGTCCATTTCCTGCAATGTCTTTAGTGTGTAGTAATTTTACAGTAATTTAACCATAATCTTGTTCTCTCCACAGCAACATGTGGCCAGCGGTTAGACAACACCCTGAATCGCCCAGTGTTCCGCATGTTCGGGGGCAGAGTGAGCGACATCACGGAGCAGCCATGGCAGGCAGCCATTAACGTTTACCAAGCCCGTCTCAGAAAACACTTTCACCGATGTGGAGGAGTCCTTATTGACTCCTGCTGGGTCTTGTCTGCTGCACACTGCTTTGAGGACAAGTAAGAATGATGCACTTGCACAAACATAGATAATTTGATATGTTTTGCCACGCAACAAACAAACATATTCGCTATCATCTTTTTTTTAGTGCTAAGGCAGAGAAATTGGAAGTGGTTTTGGGAAGAACATTTCGAAAACAGAATTCCAGCAGTGAGCAGATTTTCAAGGTCGAGAAGTACTGGATCCACGAGAAATTTGACAACGAAACATTTGACAATGACATCGGTGAGTGAACAACCATACCATCTATCATAGTTTTCTTTTTTTCCATACGGTAATTGATATCTCACTGTTGTTACTGAAAACATTGTATCATCAAGATGGACAACAACATTTCGAAACTTAGTTTTGGCATGCCTTAAAGTCACACATGTGTAACACATTGTGTCACACATGTGTAAGTCACCATGTTTCCCCCCGGCAGTGATGATATGGAATCTTACAGTGGGCAGCAAAGCCTTGTTAAACCCTAAATCATTCCTCAGAACTCGTCCCACATTTTCCCAGTGCATTACCCTGACTTTTCCTTTGGTCACTTTCCACTTGCAGCTCTCTTGAAGCTGAAGACGGACATTGGCATGTGTGCTGTAAACTCTCCAGAGGTTGGTCCTGCATGTCTGCCTGAACGTGGGCTGGAGCTGCCTGACTGGACCGAGTGTGAGATATCCGGCTATGGAAAAGACTCAGAATGTAAGCAAACATCCCGCCTAATTCCTGGCACTCTCTAATTTTGCTTTGGTTACTACTGTTTCAAATGCATCACTCTCTTAAATGACCAGTAGAGGGCAGTGTAAGCTTTTCAACAAACCTTTAATTCACTGGTTGCCAACTTGGCAGTCCTGACCCCCACTGGGGGTCGCCAAAGGCCTATATCTCAGGATTACATTTATTCCTGTGGAGAAAGCTAATTAAAATAATTAATTTTAAGACACAATGAAGACCTGAACAGAAGTTATATTCACAGAGTCTTCACTCTCTTCCAAACAGCCTCGTCCTGCATAAAAAAAAACTGAAGCCAAAAAAAAAAAGCCTATTAAGTGTTTATGATTGTTAAAAAAAACAAAACACATAAAAACAGAGAATCCAACAAAAGTTCTTAAAATTATCAGGAAAACTCTTATGCAATATTCACAGGAAATAATCTGCTCAAAATTCATCCAAATTGCTCGTTTTACACAAACTTCCTACAGTTATTTTATTCAACATTTTGGTTAATTGTACAGTTTATCAGCTGTTTTGCACTGTTATGCATTGAATCCTAATGGTAAATATCCATAAAATATGTCACTTAGTCAGGGGT
>JAPZEB010000022.1:17295056-17310762 GCA_029783705.1 Chaetodon striatus | reverse complement strand
AAATCTCAAACTACACCTGCCAACCGTATCAGCGTGCAGAAGGAAGCATATATCTACTCATGGACAAGAAGCTTGTGTTTGTGACAGCGCAAGATGTAAACATTAACCTGTTTTACACCGCCTGCTCAAGGTGGTAATGTTGCGCTGTTATGCTGCCTCGCCGTTCTGTATATAACCTGTAATTGTGGAATGGGGGAGACAGAGTTGTCTGGCCTTTGAGCTGGGAACGAAGGTAGTAACAGTGCCAAAACTATGTCTCTATAAATAGAACAGTGAGCAGGATCTGATCTTTGGTGGCATGGGTGTGACATTTTGATGACATGTTATGTGTGCGACCTACCGCAGGAGATTTAAAATGTAGGTGATAGCAGTTAGTGGCTAACTCGAAGAACAAGAACAGCAACAGCAACAGAAAATGTCCACAATTCGTAAAACAATGGAGTCCGAGAGCTCTTTACCCTCCAAGCAGAGGACAAGATCGGCCGCCATATAACAGATGGTGAATAATTGTTATTGCAATGTTATGCCATTGCTGTTGATTAGAAAGCACTGCTGACTCATGTGTTATATGTGACGCTAGAGGTGGACGTTGCTGCGTTACATGTCATGCCAATCACGCCTTGCTTGATTCCACAATGCCAATATGCTGTCTATAATCACACACGAGGGATCGGCACGATGCTGTGATTGTTTGGTTCTGTGTAAAAATGCAACGGCAGAGAGGCCCATTTGCAAGATCTCTGTGTCAAAAGGGCCATAACGGTGCCCTCCTGAGCTGAGCTGTAATATTGGCTCACTCAGTGGTACTACGTGAGTTAGCAGTAGATGCACACTTCCTTCCATGGGGTGATACAGTTAGTGGATGTAGCAAGAAAATAGTTGGTACATTTAACTTCTCACAACAAGGCCTGTGGATTACCATAAGTTCCGGAAAGAGATGTTGCTTTAATTTTTCAAATATATTTTTTGTGTCTTTGAACATCACAAGCCAAGAGTCATGTAGTTTCATTATAATGGAGACAAGGCAGACATCTCTACAGTCAGTATCTCCACCAATCGACAACTCACACCCAAAACAATCTAGACTGATAAGTAGCACCACAGGTAAGAGGACAAGTATGAATTTTTGATTTTGGAGTGAACTGTCCCAATAACATGTTTTGGTCTGACAACCATTACCACTAACAGTTCAATAATAGCTCAAAGGTTGTCCTTTCTAGTGATTATTAGGTAACACTCTCTCTATTTATGATGTAATGCTGTATTTATTTAGGTTTTCTTAGTTAAGAAGTTTTATTTGTTGACAAACACATGAATAAACTCCCCAAAAATATCTGTTTGTCTGCTTATAAGTGCGTCATATCGCTTTTACATACTAAACAGTGTTTTGGTAATGAACCATATTAGGGTAAAGATTCTCATTATTAGTTTATCTTTCCAGTTGCAGAACATGGGCGTGAACCCAGCCAACATTGGGTTCAGCTATCTGACCATGGAGTCGGACAAGTTCATCTGCATCAGAGAGAAGGTGGGCGAGCAGAATCAGGTGGTGATCGTGGACATGTCTGACCCCACTAACCCGATCAGGAGACCGATCTCTGCTGACAGTGCCATCATGAACCCCGCCAGCAAGGTCATCGCCCTGAAAGGTACGAGTATGTGTGGGGAGACATTCAGGCGGCCACTCCACTGGCTGTTAGTGAGAAATACTGAGGAAAAACAGTTTGCTGGTATTATTAGTGGCTGTATACCAAGTGCTGAGGTTATTTTTGTTGTTGAAATTCCCAGGATGAAGTCTGCATGGCGTTCGCACTGTTTATTTGTCTCTAGTTCTAACAGATTTAGCTGTGTACTAGTATTGCTGTGGGAATGCCACGGTCATGCAATGACTAATGCTCCATCAATGCTGTAAATATGTAGAGTGCACTCAGTTCTATTGCCTGAATATACTAAATTGGTTGTGCAAATTGATTTCCTGCCACTGAATCTAGCCCTTAGAGCACAAACACAAGCGCTGATCAGGATGATTTGCCTATAATGCTTCTCTCTCTCCCTCCTCCCTCCTCTCTCCCTCCCTCTGAGGATTATATGCCCCTGTTTGCCCTTTCCCTCTCGTCTATCTTTGTCTTCTCGTTCCTACCTGATTGACACTTTTGCTTTTTCTCCCTCGCTTTCTGTCCTTTCTCAGACGGTGAGTTGCTTTCTGTCTGTCTACCCGCTCTGCACTCTGTTGTGATGATACAGTAGCCATGTCTCTCTCATAAAAGCTTCCCACATCCCCCTCTCAAGTATGCAGAGCTATTTTGACCATTAATCAATCACAACACACACAAGTGTTTAAAAATGACTTCTACTGCAAGTATATTCCCCCAGTATCAGCTGTGCTCATCTAACCTGCCGGCACATATCCTACTTTTATGAGAACCACACATGTGTTAGCATGACTTGCTGTATGCTGGTAGTGTATATGTGGTATGCATCATCAGATTTACTCACTGGAAAGAGTCGAGGCACCGTGTGAGTGTCTTTGCACGGCTGTGTGAGTGTGTGCCAGCAGCCATATCAGATCTTTCCTTGCTGCATATAAGGGATGCCATTAATGTATCATCATAGCTGTGTGTGCTGATGGAGGTTTGTACAACAGTCACCTGAATCATGCATTACCTCACCTGTTTGTTTCTATGTAACTTTATGGGGAAACTGAGGTTGTTACTGTTTATATGTAGGGCTAACAACAAATATACTGGAGCTCAAAAATGCCAAAATATCTCTAAGTTAAGTCAGTTAGTTACTATGACCTTTGTAAATTTGCCGTTTACTTTCTGTAACCAGAGGTCAGTGTTACGCAAGAAGTGTCAGTCAGGTTACTGTGTGTACAGATTGGCGCTTTCTTAGCCTATAAAACACCCATAACCACAGGAACAAGCATTCTCTGTCCTCTTGCGGTATCTAGCGATGCAGATAGTTTTTTATTTGCTCAGGTTTTGAGATATTTGTCTGAGATTTTTCCCATTACCCTGAAGGTGGATGGAATTTTGTTTGTGGGGCTCACAACTTTGAACAGCTAATAAGATTCAACACCTTCACCTCTTAACAAAAACTACGCCTGTCCCCCACAATTAATGGAACAAATGTCAGTTTTCTGTAGTTGAAATAAAAATATTCATGTTTAGTTTCAGTGTAGTGCCAAAGTAGTTACATTCAGACATGTTCACATGGACATGTTCACAAGCTGTAAGCTCCTCAAAGAAAATTCCTTTCAATGGGATTGTATTGATGTGACAGCAGAAATTTCATAGACGAATGTCACAAAACCTGCACAAATAAAACCAAACCTTTATGTGTGGCTAGATACCACAAGATATAGGTGAGTAAAGTGCTTTTTTAAATAGTTAGGGCGACCTGAATGGGCTTTAAAAATGAAAAAAAAAATATAGACACATGACGTAATTTCAGAAAATCAGTAAAAGACTGATTATATTGGTGATTTATTTCCTTACTGTGTGCAGTTCTGAGCTGTTGTCTAAAATGAAAATGTATGGGTGGCCAATGGTGGTATAGCTTGGGAAAAGGGGCAGATACCACCATAGTAGACACAACAGAACAGCCTCTTATCTAAAACATCCAGAAAATCATTTACATATCAGCTGAAATGTTCATTATGAGTTTTGTATTTCCAGTCATTTTTATTTATGCCATTTTTTTAATATACAAAAATATACAAAGAAAGTTAAATCCAGCTTTCCTTTATTAGAATAAAGTAGCCTAGTATGAAAACTTAAAGGTTCAGTGTGTAGGATTTAGGGGGATATATGGAAAATATTATAGTAAGTATGTTTTCTTTAGTGTATAATCACCTGAAAATAAGAATTGCTGTGTTTTTGTTACTCTGGAATAAGCCAGTTTATATCTATATACGGAGCGGGTCCTCTTCCACGGACCCCGCCATGTTGCTTCTGTTTCTAACACTTGCTCTAGATAGGGCAAGTAGGGTTGCAGTGATATACCACTGGTTTCAAGTTATAAAAGTTATAAAAGCTGACAGTTATCATTCCATATACATTTGCTTATCTACGATATTGAAAATGAAATGCAACTGGATGTTGAATCCTCCTTTATTTTAGTTTTTTTTCTAAGGGGAGACTTTTTACACATACCTCCATTACTTCCAGTAATAAATTGTTTGTTCAACCAGCAATAACCCTTCTGTTTTCATTCCCATAAGGGTCAGTCTGACTGAAAATAATATAAATTCCATAATACTGTGACACCGTGATATTTTCTGAGATGGTTATTGTACTGGGAAAATCTCATACTGCTGTAACCCTAAGGGCTAGTTGCGTTTTTGTATTACCGTAGTTATCCTACGTGTTTGGCACTCAGAAGTTTCAGTTGGTTGGACTCTCCAACCTCAGTCGCTAGATGCCACTAAATCATCCACGCTAGACATTTAAGCACATACAAAAAAAATATTTTAGCGTAAAATATGATACAGACTTTTAGTAGTTGTTATAGAAAGTTTTATTTCGTAACCAGTGTTAAATAAGATATAATTAATGTGTTATCCCTGAGATGAATGTGTGAAATGATCATGATTTTGATTAGAGGTTACATCACCCAGCTCCACTTCAAATCTACTGAGTCTCACCCTCTGGGCTCAACTTCTCACCTCTTCTCTGTGTTTCTTTTCCTCCTCTTAGCTGCCAAGACGCTGCAGATCTTCAACATTGAGATGAAGAGTAAGGTGAAGGCTCACACTATGACAGAGGAGGTCATGTTCTGGAAATGGATATCGGTAAACACCGTTGCCCTGGTGACGGATACGGCCGTCTATCACTGGAGCATGGAGGGGGACTCCCAACCCACCAAAGTATTCGATCGGCACGCCAGTCTGGCGGGATGTCAGATCATTAACTATAGAACTGATGAACAACAGAAGTGGCTGCTGCTGATAGGGATTTCTGCACAGGTATGAAAACACACATGGACATGTTTACTCATGCTTCATGGAGTACAACTGCACATGGCAGAAAATATCTTTGACGAGAATTAGCATGATATATCACTCTTGCTAATTCCTTATCTATAGCCACATAGGACAAAAAGTCTAGCACTAAGTCTGCATTCAATAACAGAGCTCTAAAATACTTTCCAGAGAGGCTGAGTGCAGAAATGCCAGCCTGTATTTTCATGTGGATGACCATCTACCTTTCTCTGTGAAAACTCAACGTGGGTTGGGGACAGAACAGATGATTTACAGTGAAATTAAAACAACACTAATGGCATGATGGAATCAAGAACTATTTTATTGGCTGCTGACTAAAAGAGGAGGAAGAAGATGAGATTCAGCTGTTTTGCTATTGTTTTGGAGTTTCACTGTGGGTGCAGTTTTCTTGCAGAGCGTTAGATGAGTAGACTGATACCACTCTCATGTCTGTATGGTAAATATGAAGCTGGATCCAGAAGGCTGTAGCTTAGCGTAGCATAAAGAACGGAAATGGAGAGACACGACTTGCTTGGCTCTGTTCAAGGGTATTAAAATAGACCTACCAGCACCTCTGAAGTTCAGTAATTATCAGTTTGTCCAATTTGTTTACTCTGCACAAAAGCATCAGTGCAAAAAGGACAAGTGGGGGTTTTACAGAGAGTTACGAGAGGGACTTTTTTTTCTTGTCACAATGTGTTTGTTGGCAACCAACAGAGATTTCAGGCAGGGGTAATAATCTAACTATCAAATGCAGAAACGTAACCATCTCTGTCCTACTGTCTACTCATATAACAGTGTACATACATATAAACTCATACTATATGTTACATATCATTGTTAAGTTAAAGGAGCTGTATGTGACATGCAGAGCATATCTATGATCCAGAATCGGAGATGGGATTGTCTGAACGTGCTTCTCAACATTGAGATGGCTGAGCCGATGGCTAGCAGTTAACACTGCTGAATCAATTTAGCGGGAACTGCCGAATAAGTGCAGTGCCAAGCTGTGGCAGTTAGCTAGCCGGTGCGATGCACACGCAGGAAGTCACATGCAAGCACAGCCAGACCGACTATCACAACGAAGAGCAGAGAAATTTTGATTATAACGCGCACAGCAGTAGCGTGACTTTAGTCTCTGCTCAGGATGCCATTACTCCACTATATCTTCACATAGCATATAGTGGTTTGTTGCTGCATTAGTGCTCTGAATGGCACATACAACTCCATTAAGATAAGACATTTCCGATGGGAGTATTTCTAAACTTGAACCTTAAACAACCATCTTTGATCTCTAACTATTTGATTAGTATAATGTTGTTTATGGCTTAAATGCACCAATGGTTTCTTTCTCTCTTGTTTTGTCTCTGTCCTGCAGCAAAACCGTGTAGTTGGGGCGATGCAGCTGTACTCTGTTGACAGGAAAGTGTCCCAGCCCATCGAGGGCCACGCTGCTGCCTTCGGGGAGTTCAAAGTAGAGGGAAATGCCAAACCGTCCACCCTCTTCTGCTTTGCTGTGCGCTCACAGGCTGGGGGAAAGGTGAGGGGCCTTAGACTGTACACAAGGATTTCATACGTGATGCTATCACAGTGTATTTAGTCTTCAAACAAAGAGCTCTGATTTGCAAAGAAAGGTAGCAAGTTAAGATCACAGGGGGAAGAACCTTTATGCTTCGTGCTGTTTCGTCACCAGAATAGCTCCTTTGTGTGGATGTTACTGCTTTACTGTGGTTTACTGTGCCTACTGTGGTCATTTCTTTATGTGGGCTTTCTTCCTCCAGTTGCACATCATTGAAGTTGGTCAGCCAGCTGCAGGAAACCAGCCTTTTGCTAAGAAAGCAGTGGATGTGTTCTTCCCTCCAGAGGCCCAGACAGACTTTCCTGTAGCTATGCAGGTAAAAAAAAAAAGACCACTGCTAATCACTAGTTTGGAGTTTAAATGAGAGGTCACTGCTGAGCGCTTAAAATCTCTCTCTTTGATCATTCTCCTCAGATTGGTAATAAGCATGGTGTGATATATTTGATCACAAAGTACGGTTACATTCACCTGTATGACCTGGAGTCAGGAGTGTGCATCTACATGAACAGAATCAGTGCAGAGACCATCTTTGTAACCGCTCCACATGAAGCCACCTCAGGAATTATTGGGGTCAACAAGAAGGGACAGGTGAGAGACAAGCTGTAAACAGTCAGTAAATTATAAATTATTTTATGTACAGGCTTTAGACAACATAGATAATAAATAATAGAATAATTTGTTAAAGATGAATGTTTAAGTGCTATTCTGGCCCCACAGAACACATATTTTATGAGAATTGATGATGATTTTGTGCCCTCCAGGTGTTGTCAGTGTGTGTAGAGGAGGAAAACATTGTCAACTACGCCACCAACGTCCTGCAGAACCCTGACCTTGCCTTGAGGATGGCCGTGAGGTCAAACCTTGCTGGGGCTGAGGAGATTTTTGCCAGGAAGTTCAACACTCTATTTGCCCAGGGAAGTTATTCAGAGGCAGCAAAGGTTGCTGCATCAGCACCCAAGGTACGCTCGTTTTTACTGCTACATTGTCATGTTTGCACATCCTAATATGTACCAGATGCACTGGCAAAAAGTCAGAAACAATCGCAGGGAAAAATGCTTGCACACATTTTTACATTTGTACCTAATGTAGATCAATCTGTAGAATATTTATCTGGTCATGATTTAAAATGATATTAGTTACACCCACTTGGATTCAGTGCTGTAAAAAACAATACACAAAAAAATCCAAAGAATGTAGTAAATATTTTCTCCATCCTTCCTTCCCTCAGGGCATCCTGCGGACAGCAGAGACCATCCGAAAGTTTCAGAGTGTCCCAGCCCAGCCAGGTCAGGCCTCTCCACTGTTGCAGTACTTTGGTATTCTGCTGGACCAGGGCCAGCTCAACAAGTTTGAGTCTCTGGAGCTGTGCAGGCCCGTCCTGCAGCAGGGCCGCAAGCAACTACTGGAGAAGTGGCTGAAGGAGGACAAGGTAGGACCAGCGGATTAGAGCAACATCACTTACAAATGCTGTGTATTTACCCTATAGTGTCTACACAATGATCATTAATGGTATACTATTCAGGAAGTGTCGGTTACTGTCTGTAAACCCAGCCATTAAACTTGACTCCTCCTCCCTATACTGTTTGTACGTCAACTGCAAGCTAAAGTACCATTGTAGAAGTGTTACATTTGTTTTAATGGAAAAGCTAATACTTTAGCAAGCTCAGCTCCAGCCCAACTCAGTGTCACTCTTCATCCTCACCCTCAGTGCTCACCAGCAAAAATCACATCCAACCCTACAGAAACCTGCACAGTTAATGTCCAAGCTCTGAGGCTGAACCAAAGCAGCATTTTTGGACTTGAGCCCTATTAAAAACTATTTTGAAAACGAATTTCTACTTAAGAAAAAGTACATTTTTAATATTAAAACATTTATTAAAAACTAAGGGCTGACACATCTCCTCACGGCCCTCCTGTTTCTCGTCATTCTGTTATTTTAGTAGTCTGTCGTTGACTCTAAATTGAGTCCACAACAGGTTTGGAAGAGCGGGCTGCGCTCCTTGGTGCATCCCCACCTTTGAGTTTGCACAGCAGTCCAATGCAGTGGATCATGCTGATGATGATTACCGCTTTCTGTTGCCCGCATATCTTGCCCACCTCCCACTGCTACAGAGACAGAAGTAAAGACTCCCAACCAAATCGTCTCGCAGCCTCTTTTTCTCTCATCTTAGTTCCTCTCTTGCGTGTGTTCTCTGTCTCTCCCCCGTCCTCACCTACGTTGCTCCCTTTTCCCGCCACTCCCCCTTTCTCTATATTGTGCCCCCCCCCTTTCTCTCTCTTTCCCTCTTGATTCAGCTCAATGCGATTCCTGGCATTTATGCAAGAGAACTGCCAGTTTTATTAAAGACAAAACAAACCTGATAAGAGAACCAGACTCGATTCAAGCCTGGGAAAATATTGAGAAATTACAGCCTGGTTTGGCCTGAACCTGGCGGGTCAGGTCAGGCCCAGTTGGGCTCGGGCAGAGAATCAAAGGTCTACTTGGGTTGCAGGGTCTCTGTAGATAAATACACCAACTTCTGCATGTGTCTGTGCATTGTTTATGAGGAAAATCCTGCATAGTATACCCTTACCTGCTAGTAAGTGTGATTGTATATATGTTATAGCTGGAGTGCTCAGAGGAGCTGGGGGACCTGGTGAAGGCGTCTGACCCCACCCTCGCTCTTAGTGTGTACCTCAGAGCTAACGTCCCCAACAAGGTCATCCAGTGCTTCGCTGAGACCGGCCAATTCCAGAAGATAGTGCTGTATGCTAAAAAGGTAATCAGCGAATACGGATGACTTCCTTTCTCCGAACCCTTATTTACCTATGCATTGAAAACTTATTTAATCACTGCATGTATAACTCAACACATGAAACAAAACGCACATTACAACCTGGTGGAAACATATTGTGGAAGAATGTCACAGAGTACAGAATATAATACCAGATGTCTTTTTATGGATTCATTATTACTGCACTGAGAATTTCTTTTTTATCTGGTTTATCAATGATGCTTTTGTAGGTGGGCTACACCCCAGACTGGGTGTTTTTGCTGAGAAATGTGATGCGTGTCAATCCAGACCAGGGACTGCAGTTTGCGCAGATGCTGGTCCAGGATGAGGAGCCATTGGCCAATATCAACCAGGTAACGCACACATCAACATGACCGCCTCACTCGCTGTAGACATACAATTATGCTCCCTCCCTTTAGAGTACATCTGCACGTTTACCCTCACACATGCACACATGCACGCAAACATACAAAGTGCCCAGTGTGGGAGCCTCCGTCTCTGTTATTCCAGATGTGGCAGCAATGCCAGGAATTCTGAGTCAGTGACCCCCTCCTCCTTTTAAAGCCACATCATCGCTCTGCTCAGTCCAAATCTCAACCAGAGAAGTGGGTGACTTCTCCGAGTTAACATGCCTGCCCTTTTTTAACTTAAGGCCTCCACAGATGTTGTTTAATATGAAAAGCTGACACATCTGGCTACCGTGCCTGTGACTCTTAATAGTGTGTGACTCTAATGTTACCATGTGTGCCAACTAAAAACAATTGTTCACAGATGGTAGGAATTTAAATATCTAACATTCTACCTTACTTTGCTCTTTCTTTTCATTTCTCTTTTTCCCTCTGGCCCTTTGGCAGATTGTAGATGTGTTCATGGAAGGCAACCTGATCCAGCAGTGCACCTCTTTCCTGTTAGATGCTCTAAAGAACAACCGCCCTGCCGAAGGACATTTACAGACACGTCTGCTTGAGATGAACCTCATACATGCCCCTCAGGTAAACACTGAAAAAGGATTGTCCTAATTACAAAAGCAAACTTCACCTTTGGTAATGTTAAGCACGATTTCTGTGTTTTCATGTGTGTTTGAAATGTTCTAGGTAGCAGATGCAATCCTGGGGAATCAGATGTTCACACACTATGACCGTGCCCATGTTGCTCAGCTGTGCGAGAAGGCAGGTCTGCTGCAGAGGGCTCTTGAACACTACACCGACCTGTATGACATCAAACGAGCCGTGGTGCACACACATCTGCTCAACCCTGAGGTATGCCTGTGGATGTTCAGTCACGCCTGTGAAAATCACTCTCTCAGGAGCAGCCACTTTTTGCTCTTCTTTTAGATGATGTGTAAAATGCCTTTCAAATCCCCCTTCCTTCCTCCTTCCACCCTTCTCACCCTGACGTCTCACTTTCTTCCTGTCTTCTCCTTTTTTTCTTTTAGTGGCTGGTGAACTTCTTTGGCTCTTTATCAGTAGAGGACTCGTTGGAGTGTTTAAGGGCCATGTTGTCGGCTAACATCAGGCAGAACCTGCAGCTGTGTGTCCAGGTAGCGTCTAAGTATCATGAGCAGCTGGGGACTCAGGCATTAGTGGAGCTCTTTGAATCCTTCAAGAGTTATGAGGGTAGGTGTTACACACATGAGTGCGAGTCATGTTGGATTAAAGCATTATTGTTCAAAGTGTGGCCTGCAGGCCCCTCAGAAACACTTTGTTCAGGCCTTAAACATGATATGAAATGCATGCATTATATTTTAATCATTTGTGGTTAATTTCACTTTAAATATCTTGAATTTACACTCATTTATACACTGCTAAGAGGCCGGGGAAGGGGTGAGCTGTTTCAAGCATAGCTCTTATGTAAGCTGTATGTGGCTCTTGCAGAACATTAATACAATGATATCACAGAGGCTCATATGAAGTGGAAGAGAACGGTGTATTGGTGAAGTCAGTGTCAAGGGTAAAAAGATGTAGCAAGCCAACTTTGACTAGCTGTGTCAGAAAACGGATGAACATCAGACACGAGAGGCCTGCGAGACAGAGTCTGGGCTTTTCCGAGGTGCGCTGGCAAGTTACTTTTTTCATTGTAGATCTTTACAATAATTCACCGAGTGAACAAAGCAGGCATGCCGTATTCCAACAGCTTACATTTTCAGCATATAGGTTGATAGCTTGGATGTTGTTGTTTTCCGTAGCGAAGGGAATTTTGAAAGCAGCAACAAGCAGATAGCGGAACTGGGGGTATGAATACTGGCCTAAATATTTGGCCAATGGCAGGCTTATAACCACAGCTACATCTGGTGAGTCAGACTAGGTTAGAAATGACAACTTGCGGAAAGCTGCTGGCTGCATTGCAACTAGTGGCACCTGACAAGTATTGCGGGAAGTACGTTTTCTCATCAATGCTAGTGTCATCTCACAGCTGCTTTTCCTGTGCAGCCCTCAATCATATTCAGTCTCCCTAAACTGGCACTCAGTCAAAAGTCTGAACACCCCTGGATTACTGTAGGAGAACATGTTAAATATAGGCTTTAAGTCATCATAGATTGAGCTGACCTTTGTGCTGTTTCTCCCCTGCCATCTCTTTTCAAGGCTTGTTTTACTTCCTTGGGTCGATTGTGAATTTCAGCCAGGAGCCTGATGTTCACTTCAAGTACATCCAGGCTGCCTGCAAAACAGGCCAGATCAAAGAAGTGGAGAGAATCTGTAGAGAGAGCAACTGCTATGACCCAGAGAGGGTTAAAAACTTCCTAAAGGTAAAATGATCCCCTTTAAATGATTCATTTCTATCATTCAGCAGTGATTTTTGTGGAATACTTTATTAACCCTTACATACAATTTATTAACGGATGAACCTTGTTTTGTCTCTTCGTAGGAGGCCAAGCTAACAGACCAGCTTCCTCTTATCATTGTGTGTGATCGCTTTGACTTCGTCCATGACCTGGTCCTCTACCTCTACCGCAACAATCTACAGAAATACATTGAAATCTACGTACAGAAAGTAAGAGCAAGACTTCTGCTGGGACTTCATACATATCTGGTTACCACTTAATCAGTTTGAGCTGCATGTTGACATCTTTATTTAGAATTTGTTACACTTGTTTTCAGGTGAACCCCAGTCGTTTACCGGTGGTGATAGGCGGACTGCTGGATGTCGACTGTTCTGAGGATGTCATTAAGAATCTGATCATGGTGGTCAGAGGGCAGTTTTCCACTGATGAGCTGGTGGAGGAGGTGGAGAAGAGGAACAGGTGAGACCAGTTGATAAATGGCTTCTACTGTTTCTTGTCAGCTTGCTTAGGTGCTTCTGTTTGTCTCACTGGATGCAACATCTGATTAATACATGTTGCTTTGTTCCTGTTGCATTTTAACATTAAATAAACTTTTTTTAATGAATAAATTAAATTTATGGTCTTACTGCTACTGCTGCAGCATAACCTGGCTAGTTAAGCTAACAAGCTCTGGGACAGCAGATAATAGCAGTGCTGTTTGCATTATCTCTACTAACACTACTAGTGTGAGGGAACCATGGCTATCTAACCTGCTTACTGGAGGTTGATCCACTGCAGCAGGCCCAGTCTTTCGGCCTATGGTCGTAAGTGTAGCTCCTACTAGCACCTCCTGTGTGTAACGACCAAAGCCTACCTTCTGCTGCGGGCTCTTATAGGGGAGCCCTGGCAGGTAGATCTTGCGTTGTCTGCAACTTTGCAGGAATATCATGTTTCAACAGAATGAATAGGCTTGCAAAAAAGGGGATGTAGCATTCAAATGTTGAATTTGAAATCAATATCAGTGTTATGAACAAAGATTCGAAGCTTGGAACTATTCGCTACAGACCTAGTGGTTATTAAGGATATGCTTATACTGCATTATGGTCTATTTGAACCACTTTATATCTTACATTTTTGACAGAATACACCAGCTAAAAGAAAGACCAGTGATCTCACACAATTCAGAAGTAAAATACTGACTGAAAATAATCATTTTTTTCTTAATAATGCTCCGAAAGCTCAACACAAAATAAGCGAGAACACCTTGCTTGCACAAATGTAAATATTTCTTATAGTGTCTGATGTTCATAAATCACCAAATGCACAGACACACAAAGTGAAAGACAAACAGAGGAGACTGAAATATGCAGATAAGTAAATATGAAGAAATATACAGGCCCTTTTGTTTGTCTTTCGCTTTGTGTACGCTCCACAGTTTCTGCACTACTGAAGGTGAAATAAATATTTTCATCTTAGCACACCATGTGACTCCAATGTTAATTCTCTCAGGGCTTTTGGAGGCCTGTTTTATGTAGATGTCTCAGTAATGCTGAACAAATGAGCTCTTCCTCATCCAGTGAAGCTGCTCTCACTACAAATCCATTGTATACCTCTACACTATAAGGTGAACATGAGAGAATGTTAAAATGATTCTTTCACTGCTGAATGCACAACACCGCCATCTAGTTTTGTGTCTGTGCATTACACTACGGTAACAGTAACTACAGTAAGAGATATAAATCGGACTTAATGCTACAAGGATCAGTGGTTAGAGATGCAAATTAGTTTCAAGATTCTTCTAAATGCTGCATATTATGTGATTTAGTGAAGCTGTTGTGTTTTTCCATTACCTTCTCAGGTTAAAACTTCTGTTGCCATGGCTGGAGTCCCGTATCCACGAAGGATGTGAGGAGCCAGCGACCCACAATGCCCTGGCCAAAATCTACATTGACAGCAACAACACACCTGAGCGCTTCCTGAAGGAGAACCCGTTCTATGACAGCGCTGTGGTCGGAAAATACTGCGAGAAGAGAGACCCCCACCTGGCCTGTGTGGCTTATGAGAGAGGACAGTGTGACCTGGATCTCATTAAAGTGCGTAGATCACATTATGTTGCATTTAGATGATCAATTACATAATTCTTTAGGATAAATCTTTCATCACTTTGTGTATTTTCTTCTCAGGTGTGCAATGAGAACTCGTTATTTAAGAGTGAGGCTCGATATCTGGTGCGGCGGAAAGATCCAGAGCTTTGGGCGAATGTGTTAGAAGAGAACAACCCCTTCAGAAGACAACTCATCGACCAGGTTATGTGTCTTCGAGGTCCGCTCCTAAAGTGATGCAGGCTGTGAATGAGTAGGTATTTTCAGTGTTTATTTCTGTCTCCTCTCAGGTGGTGCAGACAGCATTGTCAGAGACCCAGGACCCGGAAGAGGTGTCAGTCACAGTCAAGGCCTTCATGACTGCAGACCTGCCCAACGAGCTTATTGAGCTGCTGGAGAAGATCGTACTGGATAACTCTGTCTTCAGTGAACACAGGTACAGACTCGCAGCTTGTTAAGCATCATAGTAATTTAGTCACAGCAAATGTCATCTTTTTAATAATCTCATTTGTTTCCCAGAAACCTCCAGAACCTGCTGATTTTGACAGCCATCAAGGCGGACCGCACTCGTGTGATGGAATACATTAACAGGCTAGACAACTACGACGCTCCAGACATCGCTAATATCGCCATCAGCAATGAGCTCTTTGAAGAAGCGTTTGCCATTTTCAAAAAGTTTGATGTCAACACCTCAGCCATACAGGTGACATAAAAGTTTCACTGCTTCAGTTGCACTGATACTGATACTGTCAGTTGGTGTATTGGCTAGAATTGAGTCCTTTTTTTATTTGACATTCAGTAGCACACCTCCTCTCTTACAGACGTTTTAGCCGAGGATTTTTTTATAATCCCAAAGTTCAGGCCATTAAAAGTATTGATCTGTATCTCTAAAACAGCCAAATTAATGTATGAGCACTTAGAATCTGTTCTCGAAATGATGCTGCAGATTTTATGTCTGTCTCTCTCTCTTTGATTTGTGATGAGGTGAAACGGTTATAGAACGTTGCAGAACGGCACATTGCAAGTAGTTGCCTGTTTCAACTCCTCTCGCCGTGAATATTTGGTCTGAACTGGGCTTTAAAGGAATACTTTTGTGGGAATACTCCATACCCACAAAATTATCATTCATACATCAATTACTCACTCTGTGTTGTTGCATTGAATTCATGAGGAAAACTTTGTTTTTGCTCATATGCTTCCTCGGTGAACGAAGTATCCAAAAATGGGTAAAATTCTTAGAATTGAATGAATAGGAGTAAAGGAGGACCACGTTCAACAACAGCAAAACTACAGCAAAACATCTCTCTACAAACTCCCACACAAGTCATGCAGTATATATATATTCAAGTGTTGTTTATCCAGTCGTATGCTCAGTACGTCACAAATACATGCATTTTTGCAAAATAAAGGATAAAGTGTCAGAGTTTTTGATCAAAAATTTTCTTTGTTTTTGGATTCTTTGATCATTGTAGGCATGCGAGAAAAACATTTATGAATTCAGAGATC
>JAPZEB010000022.1:17284459-17294956 GCA_029783705.1 Chaetodon striatus | reverse complement strand
CAGGGTGTACGCATGCGAGAAAAACTAAGTTTTCTTCCCTAATTCAGTGTAACACAGAGTGACTAATTGAAATACAAACGACCATTTTTTTATGGGTGAAGTATTCCTTTGACCACTGTTGGTATTATGATTAGTCCTGCATATTTCTGGAAATAAACTGTAAAGTGAAACAGTTAAAACATAGTGTTATTCCTGGTGTTTTATCTCATTTTTTGTCCTTTCCTTTCCTCATGTCTCTAGGTATTGATAGAGCACATAGGGAACTTAGATCGTGCCTATGAGTTTGCTGAGCGCTGTAACGAGCCTGCTGTGTGGAGCCAGTTAGCCAGAGCGCAGCTACAAAGAGACCTGGTCAAGGAGGCCATCGACTCGTATATCAAAGCCGTCGACCCTTCAGCGTACATGGAGGTGGTCAATGCAGCCAGCAAGAACAGTAAGCCTTTGCCTTGCAGCACAACTCTGCTGCACGCCAGCAGGTTGTATTGATCGTCTCTCTGCTGTGATTGATCTGAGTTGATCTTTGGGTTGTTTGTGTTTTGCAGATAACTGGGAAGACTTGGTGAAATTCCTCCAGATGGCTCGAAAGAAAGCAAGAGAGTCATATGTGGAGACAGAGCTGATCTTTGCTTTAGCTAAAACGAACCGTCTGGCTGAGCTGGAAGAGTTCGTCAGCGGGCCCAACAATGCTCACATACAGCAGGTAAGACAAACATCATTGCAGCTGTCGCAGAATGTGCATCCTAGTCTCGTCCTTACAGTTGGTACTCGCTGCATATTTATCTGCTAATTTCTCTGTCTCCTTCTCCAGGTGGGCGATAGATGTTATGATGAGGGTATGTATGAAGCTGCCAAGCTCCTGTACAACAATGTGTCCAACTTTGCTCGTCTCGCATCGACGCTCGTCCACCTGGGAGAGTACCAGGCAGCTGTGGACAGCGCCAGGAAAGCCAACAGCACACGGACATGGAAGGAGGTAACTGGCACACAAACAAGTTTACAGCCTTTGTCTGACTGCAGGGCTCGAAGTAGATTGAAGTTCTTGGCAGTATGGCTACCCCAGCCTTCATCGCCTCATGTCATTCTACACCTGCTCCCAGCTTCATGCATCCCTGAACACACATACTCAATTTTTTTTCACAACTGTGTGGTGTAGAAAAACATTAGAAACACTTGGTATCATTTGTAGCAAATTATTTATTTAAATGTATAAAGTACCACAGAATAATTTGTGAATGTTGACAACAAAGAAAAAGTAATTACTACTAGGAAATCAGATATATCTGACTTGGTCTTCAATATTACAACAACACCTGGAAAAGTAAGCAAACATTGATACTGTGGGTTCCAGCTGAAGTCTGTTGTTTGAGGTAATTAAATGCAGATTTTTTTCTGTATAGGGCCATATTGACCACACACAGTAATTTTTAACTCTCAAAAGACCAACTCAGAGTATTTTTTATTTCCCATGTCTTGTGAACAAACCACAGAAGCTCTGTTAGAGCCTCATGGGAGATGTAGTTGTTTAATGGTGGTAAACCATTTGGCTTTTTATTTTTGTTAACATGAATTCTGTTTTTACTTTAGACCAGTGGTTCCAAACTGGTGCAGCCACAGGGTCCAGATTTCTCCTTAGTCGTTAGATTAAGGTTCACACAGTAAAAGAAATTTAGCATCATACTTGTGTTTGGCCATGTTGTTGAGCTACTTTACTGTCTTTGTTAGGTAACTGTCCATTAGTCACTCACTCTACAGCAGGAAACAGCACTTCAAAATAAAAGCTCTGTGCCAGAAATTCACTGTACTTAAAAATAAAGTGTGTTTTTTACAAACTTGACATGTTTCAGAGTCACTTTAGTCCATTTAGAATGGACCTGCGACCCACTTTTGGACCACGACCCACCAGTTGGGACCCACTGCTTTAGGCTATACTTGTAGATTCTCATGTATTTGTATATGGACAAAATTTGAGGAGGAATATCCTTTCCTTTTCCCCGATCATCAGGTGTGTTTTGCGTGCGTGGATGGCGAGGAGTTTCGGCTGGCACAGATCTGCGGCCTTCACATCGTGATCCACGCTGACGAGCTGGAGGACCTGATCAGCTACTATCAGGACCGTGGGTACTTTGAGGAACTCATCGCTCTGCTGGAGGCTGCGCTGGGTCTGGAGCGGGCACACATGGGCATGTTCACCGAGCTCGCCATCCTCTACTCAAAGTTCAAACCTCAGAAGATGAGGGAGCACCTGGAGCTCTTCTGGTCCAGAGTCAACATCCCAAAGGTAGAGCATGCCTCTGTGTGTGTGTGCGTGCGTGCGTGTGTGTGTGTGTGTGTGTGTGTGTGTGCGTTTCAAAAGAATTCTGTCTCTTGTAACAAATCAAAGAATTCATCACATGAGGAGGCTGCTTGTGTGCCTTGAACTCCTTTGAGTTATTACTCTGCAAAGATTTCTGCTTCTCATCAGCGCCCTGAAAGGAATGTAACACTGAGCACAGAAGATTCCTTGAGTTGTTTTTGTTCTGTCTTTTATAGCTGGTTTTCTACTGACATTTTGTATTTATTAGAAAAATGAGAAATTAGAAAAAGGCTGCCGGCTGTTTTCTTCAATGATGTGAGTTCCTTAAATCCTTGAAAGTTTAGTAACAGACTGGATTTAAAAAGAAAATGTACCTAATGTACCTTCGTGCATCAGTACTCCTCAGCTTGTTGGACTTTATCCTGTTGATTAGACAAAACTTAATCATTAAATTAAAATTAATCATACTCCCAAGATTTCTTGATCCGACAATGTCTTAAGTGTAAAAACTGGTTTAATGTCTTACTATGTCTTTTCACCACCTGTTTCATTTGTTGTGTGTTGATTAGTTTAATCTAGTGAAGTGTTTGGGAAAAGGGCTATTTTTTCAACATTTTATTTTAGTGTTTTTACAAAATGTTATAAAAAGGTAGAGGAAGAAAAGGAATACAAAACAGAATACAAACAATCAGAAATAAGCACACAAATGAATAAAAAGGTCCCGATTGACCTGCCTCTAAAAAGCCTTTGTCTGTTCAATCTCTCATCTTGTTGTTGGCATGTAAACACTGTCCATTTCTCCCATTTCCCTCGACATCGCTCCTCTTTGGTCCTGTGGGTTAACAGCTCCAAATCATATATTTCATTCACAATTTGCAGCCATTCGGCTCGTGTTGGTGGTTCTGCCTCATACCATCTTTTCGTGATGGCCTTGTTACAGGCTGCCAACAACATTTTCAGTAGATATCTGTCTTCTCTTAACACAATTCCTCCTGCATGATTTAGTTATATCATAACCCAGAATTTTGATAATAATAATCTTCCCCAACATGGTTGAGCTATAGACAGGTATTTGCTCTTAATCTGTGGTGTAATAAAGAAGCAGATAATGGGGCTATTTGATTTTATTTATTTATTTCAAATGTAAAAACACAACAAAGCAAAACATAGGAATAACAAATAAAATGAAATGAGCAGTAATCTCATCATACAAATTCTCATAAACAACAAAAATATGTCATGTTTGACTTAGGAATAGAAAAAAGGGCCTATATAAATATAAAAGACATTTCTTATGATGTCTTACCCAAAATACCAAATTTGAGTTCATGAATTTCAACAAACAAAACTTTGACAGTCATGAAAGAGTTTTTCACTTTGAAACCTGAATGACTTTGTTATTGTTCTGTGTTGACCAGGTGCTTCGAGCAGCGGAGCAGTCTCATCTATGGGCAGAGCTTGTTTTCCTTTACGACAAATACGAGGAGTACGACAACGCCGCCATCACGATGATGTCTCACCCGACAGATGCGTGGAAAGAAGGGCCGTTCAAGGACATTATTGCTAAGGTAAACGAAGTGTGTGACTGTACTGTTCAATTCCTAGTCAAACATCTTTACTTTTTGAGATCCTCATATGTTTTATTATTTCTCCTCAGGTTGCCAATGTGGAGCTGTACTATAAATCTCTTTCCTTCTACCTGGAATACAAACCCCTCTTACTGAATGACCTGCTGACCATTCTGTCTCCACGGTTGGACCACAGCCGAGCTGTCAACTTTTTCAGCAAGGTAACCAGCCAGCCTCTATGAATTCAACCTTCTGTATGATTCTTTATATTCAGTACGGAGTGCCAAAGATGGTTGACGTGACTTGAGTTGTTTTTGCTCAATCAGGTGAATCAGCTGAAGTTGGTCAAGCCTTACCTGAGGTCTGTCCAGAATCACAATAACAAGTCCGTCAATGAAGCCCTCAACAACCTGCTGACAGAGGAGGAAGACTACCAGGTCTGTCCGCCACTGATTTGATCATAAAATAATGTAAACACTTACTGAGAAGGGTCATTAATTTGCCTATATCCCTGCATGTAGTAGAGGGCATTTAAGACTTTCACCAAAGTCCTGCATCGGGTTGGGTGACGCAAAAAAAAAGATTTGTAGGTGGTATTTTGTCTTTATTTTATTTCTGGACTCAGTTCTGAGTGACAAAAAGAACACGGTTGGATCACTGTTGTTCAATGATAAGTACATTTTAAAAAAATGATAATATTAATTATTTGAATTAACGTTTCAAAGTTTTAATCTGACTGCTGACTTTGCGTCGGCTTTGTCTTCTATGCCAGCTGGAGTATTAGAGCGGCTTCACTCAGGTGCATTACTAACAGGCACGTCAACTGTGGGATGTGCTGCTCAGTATTATAATAACAGGCAAAAAACATTAATTTTAATTGTATTTCCTGAATTACCTTTGTTTTAAAATATAACATCTTAGTTTCACATGTAGGAAATGTCCCAAAGTGTCCCACTCCGAACATGCTGCGTGACTGAATAATTTGAACAGTGCATGGTTATTATAGGATTTGTGGTTGCGGGTCAGGCTGCAGATCTTGTGTAGACGGGTCAGGTTGTGGAATTAATTGGTCACATGTCAGGGTGGTGGGGTGATAATTGCGATTTTGCCTGTTGCGGTTGTGGTTTGGGAACCCCCACGCAAGACTTAAGGTAGCACTGCTGAGGTTCAGTAACCAGAGACTACCTGGTTCAGGTATCCCTTTTCAGTTTGTTCTTTGACTCTATTTTTTTATTCTGTGTGTTACCACAGGGCCTGAGAGCGTCCATCGATGGCTATGACAACTTTGATACCATCGGCCTGGCGCAGAGGTTAGAGAAACACGAACTGATTGAGTTCAGACGTATCGCTGCTTACCTGTACAAGGGCAACAACCGCTGGAGACAGAGTGTAGAGCTCTGCAAGAAGGACAAACTCTACAAGGTAAGAAAGAAAAGCCCTTACATGTACCTCCATTGTCCTATAGATGGCACTGTTTGTTCGTTTATATCTGGAGATACAGGAGACACGGATCAAGCTAATCTTGTCAGTGATTATCTCCTCATAAGTGGAAATGATTGTTAACGTGACTTCTAAAAATTTCATGAAGGCTTTACTATGATAATAATTACATATGCTGTATTTCTGTCTTTCCCAGGATGCCATGCTGTACGCTGCAGAGTCTAAGGATGCAGAGCTGGCAGAGACTCTGCTCCAGTGGTTCCTGGAGGAGGGCAGGAAGGAGTGCTTTGCTGCCTGCCTGTTTGCTTCCTACGACCTGCTGCACCCTGACGTGGTGCTGGAGCTGGCCTGGAGGCACAACATCATGGACTTCGCCATGCCGTACTTCATCCAGGTCATGAGAGAGTACCTGTCAAAGGTCAGTACTCCATCAAAGATCAATACAATCAGTTAATATTCTTTATTAGTTTTTGCCTTAAAGTTTAAGTAGGCTTCATTATTGTATATTTTTTAGAGAAACAAATTTGATGTTCTGCATTTTACTGTGTTCTATAATTGGTTTATTTTTCTAAGATTGTTTAATTTCCTGTAGAAACCTGTCCTGACAGGAGAGAGGTGGACAGTAGCCTCTTATAGCTCCTGTCCTGGAGGTGTTGAAACACAGGTCATGTAGTTTACACAGATATGGCTTTCTTAAGTAATGGTAGTTAAGTATATTTGCCAGTGAACTCCCTCTGGTCAATATGATTTCCTAAAATGTTGACCTGCAGACATGTGAGGTCACTTGAGGTCATCTCTTTGGGTTCTTTTCCAGGTTGATGAGTTTGCAGCGAAGGTGACGGTCTCTGGCCCTCTTTTTTATTCATCTTATGTGTTCTGTCTGTTATTTTGTTGTAACTTATCTCTTAGGTTTCTGATGTAGGAACCTAGCATGGACTGTAGACTGAGTACGGCCTAACTAGCTCTGGTCTTGGAGAGCTGTAGTGGCGTGTGCAGGCTTTTGTTCCACTTAAGCACCAACACAACATGTTTTAAATATATATCTTGAGATCATTTGCTGTGTTGATGGCGGGAGCCAAAGCCTGTGCACCATGTTGTTCTTCAGGATCAGCTTTTCCTGGCCTAACAGATACCTCTCACCCTCTAACTCCTCTCTCTTGGGGCTGCATCTAGTGTTAAGTGGCATTTTTTAAAAACCCTGATAATCTCAGTTGTGCTGATGCGAAATCATTACATTGATGTTTTGGTACAATACAAGATCTATGCACCTGGCTAATGTTCTCCAAAGACCAGAAATGATGTGGGTGAGGAGAGCAAGCCACTCTAGACTTGTTAGATGCATCCCCATGTTTATAACTCCAGGTTAACAAGTTTTAGTGTCAAATATTTAACTGTCAGATCAGTGCAGGGCTACAAACACAAACTGAAGGTTATGGAGTCCCTTTCGTCTGTCTCCTGGAGAATCCTCTTAGTTTTTTTCAGCTGTTCAGACACTTCATTTTCAAGAGACCAAACACTTTGTTGCATAAATGACTGGTCAAACTGTCTTTGATGGAATTTAGCAGCTAGCTAGTGCAGCCTTTCAGGAAGTTAAATTAGAGCTTTTTTTTTTTTTTTATATATATACTTCAGAGAGACAGCAGTTAAAGGGTTCAGTTCGACCTGGACCCTTTTTTTCTCATGTTTTTGTATCTAAATGACTAATGGGAATAAAGATTTTTTAAATGGGTCCAGTATTAAGGAAGACCACTGTAGCCGCAGCTGCGAAACAGGCTGCAATGTCACCACTTGGGGCATGTTTGTACCATCAATTATGTCCATTTTAAGTGCTTGTTTTTGCCACTGACAGGGTCAGATTGTTTTTATAAATGTCAGACAACACTATGGAAAGGATCCCTACAGAGACAGACCTTTTTGTTCAAGAGTAAGATCCTTTTTGTTTAACCAGAAAACCCCAAATCCCCAAATTCACTTCGCCAAACCACCAGACTCCATTGAAATAAACGTTAATTTTTATCATTGAAGAACAAACTTCATTCAGAAACCAACACATACAAAATAAAATAAAGAAAAACTGTCTTGGTTCGTCTCTCCACTGTTCCAAAAATCACCAGCTCTGGTTTGGTTGTAATAAATCCTTGTGTGCTGGCTCTATACACGCTGAAATTACTGTTTATTGAAATGGAGTCTGGTGGGTTTGGCGATGGCGATTTCAGGTCTGTTTCTGGTCAAACAAAAAGGCTCTTACTCTTAAACAAAAAGGTGAAAGGTCAGTGACAAAAACAAACACTTTTAGTGGACGTACATTATAGGTGCACAAATGCCTCAAGGAGTTATGTTGCGGCCTGTTTCGCTGTTTGCTGTTAGTAACTTAGACAAAAAAATGTGGGAAAACTGAGTCCATGTTGAAAAATACCAAACTCACTCTTTAAGGCATACCAAAATTTTTTGACAATCAACGGGCAGTGGTGGCAAATGATGTCTTGTTTTATATGCTAAAATAACTTCCATTTCTATGACATGAACATTTCAAAAATCATTACTGAAATTGTTTTTCATTCATACTCCACATTTTGTTTTCTTGTTATATACATAAAAGTGCTTTACAGAAAGTCCTTCATTTTTATTCCACATTACTTGAGCAGCATCATTGTTTAAATGAATCTCCACTTACATCAGAAACCTTTGTATTCAGCTCTCTCCACAGTTGAAGCACAATGCCTGATTACTTCTTTGCGCTTAGTCTGCAGGAAAATTGGCACTACAACCAACTCACTGCGCAAACACTTTATGCCTGGCAAAGGATGAGCTTAACCTGTCAGCTTCTAATATGTAGATTGATTTTAAGTGCAGCAGTAGAGTGAAATACACTCAATGACAATCTGTCAGGAGGGCGCCTGCTTACAGGATGCATGTGGAAGCTGTGATTCTCTACCCTCTACGCTGTCATTTATTCATGTACGACTTTTAATAGTGAATGGCTGGAAATGTAGCATCAGCATATAGGCATGTATAGCTTCTCCTTTACTTAATACACAGTGTAATATTTCTTTAACCTTAAACCCTGCTATGATTTCATATTTAAAGGGCCAGCTCACCCAAATTCAAAAACAAAACCAACTCTTTTCACCCGGTGGTATCTTGCCATGATGAAGATGATTTTTTGGGGCATCTGCTGCCGCCCTGCTTCATTAGTGTGATCTGCTTTTTTTCTGGTAATCCAAACTTAAAAACAAGATATTTAAAAAGTCAAAAGCAGTAACTTTCCAAAATGATGTTCTTGCGACCCTGTAGTCATGACAGACTTTGTTGTCAACACTTTTCATCAGAAACTATTTTCTTCTGAATATAAAAAATAGTGACAGCTGTCAGCAGTGAGGCATATGAATTATTTGATGATAAACAAGGACATCGTATCTGGAAATAGATGATGCTTTCGAGTTTTTAAATGTAATTTTTCAGACCCTGAAGCAACATTAATGGAATTTCATCGCACTTTATTGAATTGGGGCGATAGCAGGAGAAAAGCCTCAGCAGTCACTGTCTGCATGGTCACATACTGCTCGGGGTAAACTTGTTTTTTTATTTTTTTGTGATTTGGGTGAACAGACCCTTTAATTGTTGACTTAACATGTGTACTGGAAGCTCTATTAGAAATTCTCACCAAACCTGCATGGCATCTTCTCTCAGGTAACTTAGCTGCACTGTGACGTACTGTGTGTAGTTTTGTCTTTCAGAAGTGGGTATGATACATTTACTGTGTGTGTTTACCAGTATTTATTTGTTTGATATGAAATAAAAACTTAAATGTACTCTTACAACTGAAGCATTTAGAGCTAATGGTTTGTTGTAGTACATCATATAAACTGTAATATAAATAAAACTGGCACATCACTGTGATCACTACATTGTAGGTGTCCAGCAAAAATCTTTTATTTACTTTTGTTTAGAATAATATATATTCTTTTTTATTAACAGCTGAAATCAATTGGTATCACATTACCAAAAGTACAAATGTTAACATTTGCATTTAAAATCTTTGCTTGGATTGAGGTCAAACAGCCTGCAACTAACAAGGTTTCTGCTGGTTACTTACAATGTATGAAATCAGACTCTTTTATCCTGCACCTTGTGAGAGTGAGCCACGTCTGATCTATCCTCTTTTCTTTGATGCCCTCAGGTGGACAAACTGGAGGAGGCAGACAGTAAAAGGAAAACTGAAGAGGAGGTGACAGAGCCCCAGCCGATAGTGTTTGGTAGGTTAACAGGCAGCATGTCACCCCCACAGACAGTTTTGGTTCCTAAATAGGAGAAAATTGCCTCCTGCTGTGGAAACAGCAGGATTTAAGTGGTGGTATTTATCTGTCTGCACCAAACTGTCAGTAAAAACCTGGGTGAAAAATGTCCGTCAGTGTTGACATTCAACATTAGCCAAACGTGTACGAATTGGATGTAATGAGCAGTTTACTGAGACTTTAAGGACACAGCCAAGTCTGTGTCCTTGTTGTAGTCAAATTTAGGAAAATTGAGCACATTCAGTTAGTTAGTAGAAAACTAATCATGCTGCTGTTGTCTTCTCCAGACCAAAATCAGACAGACAGAGAAAATGTGTCATTTGCAGTTACAATCTTGTGTCAATCTCGAGGAAGAAAACAACATGATTTAAATTTTTGCTGTCATTGTGCTTGACTATCAGTTTTTACATTTTACATTTTACAAAGAATAAATGTTGCCTTCCTATCAGATTTACCCATGACGAATGAAGGTTTGTGATAAAACCACAGCAACAGTGTTCTTCATTAAGGGGTTTTATCCTATGATAATTATCTTCATTAATACAATCTGTAAAAATCAGGAAACACCTCCGGTGCTCATAAAGACATTTGTTGAACATCAGCATTGACAGCATCAAAAAAACAGGCCTATTACATCCACAAAATTCTTCGTTGTGCTGTATATCAGTTACTTGTCCCATGTTTGCTTCACTCTCATGCCTCTATGGTGAAAGAAGAATCCAGAAATGGGGAGTATTGATGAATTAGAGTCATGGGGGGCTTCATTTAACCAACTAAAAAACTATCAAAACATCTGTCTACAAATTCTCACATAACTAGCGCAGTATAATCTAAGTCTCATTTATCCAGTTGTATACTCAGTACTTCCCAAACACATGCATTTTTGCAAAAAACTTACATG
>JAPZEB010000022.1:17266181-17283164 GCA_029783705.1 Chaetodon striatus | reverse complement strand
CCTAGAGGAATTAACATACCGAAGATAACATTAGTGACACCAAACCACTCTGTCCTGTTGCTGTTCCATGTAGACTTTATTAACCATAGAGCAGCTTTTTTTTGTTTTTCCTAGAGATTCAGCACTGATGAGGAAGAGACTTTGTTACTGAGGAGTGGAGGGGTCATGTGTGTCTCCCCTCTACCTCCTAAAGCACTGCTACGGCCTTATACTTTGAAAAGGTGGCAAAAAACGGGCTCATTTGTTCATGTTTAATTTCATAACTGTCTCATGCTCTGATTAGACAGACGGTTACTGTGCAATAGTTTTGTTTGTCCTCTCACAACAGGTACAAAGTGTTTGCTGTATACGGACTAAGAACACTTGTTTATGAGGTTACGGTACTGTTTGTGTGTGTGTGTGTCTGTGTATGTGTGTGAGTGAGTGTGTAGCCTCTAAAGCCTTGGAGGGATACTTCACCAAACCAAGAGACACTCAATGAAATTTTCACCCCCTTGCAGCCGCAAATCTGTCACTGGGTCACAGCGGTCGATCTCGTCAGTTGACTTTCTGGTCTCCGGACATGTGGAGATTCAGGATGCTTGTGACAAAAAGACAAAAGAAGGTGAAAAGATAAAAAAAAATGCTATATGCTGTAGTCTGTGCATGTGCTGCCAAACTATAATGCTGCAACCAGGAGCACAATTTTCATGTTACACTCAAATATATCAAGTATTACTAATGTTGTGTCAAAAACGAAGTGATGTTCGATGAAACTTTCTCACCCGACTAACAAAAAAATGACGATGAAGCTCTGACAGACACAAACAAAGGGGGGGGGACATTAGCTCACATCCCGGTGCCAGTTGGTTCAAAAGAATAATCATTATTGTACTGAAAACAGTGTATAATTTAAGATATATTGAAATACCTAACTAATCAAAGAAGTCAAATATTATGGAATACCGTATGTATTGTCTATAGTGTGTTGTTGTAGTCTTAAAAAGCATAATAATTTTTGTAAGAAAAGGACAAAATGCAAAAACAGCAGGTTAAATAAAAGGCAAAGTCTTGAGGCAAGGCTGCTCAAAGAGGTGGCAGTTTAGTTGTTTACTTCCAGTGCTGTCCGACAGTCCCCTGTATGATACACCGAGCTCTGGTGTCAACTTTGGATCTGTCAAAGCGGAAAGCCTGAGCTGCACACGAAGCACTCCCTTTATCTGCACAAGTCATGCATACAGAAAGAGGAATAAAGTTTACACACAGTTGTTGTTGGTGCATTTTTCTACTACATTCACACCAAGAGAAATATTTGCAACCTCTCTGGAGGGTTCAGTCTGTATTGTTTGTGTGTTTCTGGAGGTGGGTGTGGAGTTGTACAGCTGTGAATATGGCTCATGCCAAGTGTATTTTCAGCTACACCCTTATTTCCATCCCCAGCTGGACTGACATTTTGGTAACCAAGCTGCCAGGACCTGATTGATGGTTTCTGTCTCTGTGAGAGCTACAGCCTTTGTTTGGAGAGAGGGTGTGGCAGGGATGTTTGGACCTATTGCTGCCTGCTGCTGGAAAACACGCGGAAGGTTTTGGTCGTAGAAGATTTAATAACAAGGGAATCCGATTTGCTTCTTCCTCCTCTTTGCTGAGCTATATACAGAGAGGCTGCGCCCCGCCCTGCTGCTGATGTGGAACAAAAAGTGACCAGTCTCCTTTCACCCTGCGCTCACACAAGCACCCAGTGTGTCACCCACTGACCCCTGTCTCACACAACAGGCTCACCGGTTGCTTATATTCACCCGCTTCACGCAGATATCACCAAGTTCCACGCGGCAGCAGGACACAGAGACCACTCTCTGTCCACCCCGCCTTGCTTCCGGTTTGCTTTTCCTCTCTTACGCACTACTGTCGTGATACCGCGTTACCATGGTTATAAATAACAGATGTTGGATATAGAAGGTGCCAACTTCCTTGACAGTCCCCTGTACACGCCCACTGTCAACAGAGAACCGCCGGAGCGCCCGGACGCGTCTGAGATCACCTGCCTCCAGGAAAGTGCACCAGCGAGCAGCCGTCCATGTGTTGCGCGCTCCGGTCTACTTGAAACTGCAAGCTAACTACTTGAAGAAAACCCTCAGAAGAGCGGAAGCTTTTAGATTCTATTGTTTTTTAGGTAATTATGCAGGATAGAAGGACATTTATCAGCCCTTTCCCCAGACCGCGGTGTCTGGCGGCAGCGGCGCCGATGGGGAAAGCGAAATTAACTCACCCGGGAAAGGCGATCTTGGCAGGTAAGTTCATCATGATTTTATCACGCAGAAAAATCAGAGCTGGGTAAAATGTCACTGGTTACATTAAAATCAGTGAAATGAAACACTTTCCAGATACTTTGTGTGATCTTGTTTCTGGTGCGCAGCGGAGCGAAGTAGTTGTATTACTGTAATAAACACTGGGAAGATAGTGCTAAGGCAAAAAGCCAAACCAGTAATACAGCTTGGAGTTAATCTAAACTTAATTTAGTCACATCCTAAGATTAAATAAAGTTAAGTAAGGTCACAGCAACTAGAATTTGTAAAAATATTATAGGTATATGTGCAGATGTTTCTCTGGACTGTGTTGTTGTTTGCAGACACAGTGAAAGCCTTAATTATCTATTTTAATCTGTACGCATTTGGTTTTGTCTCGTGTTTGTTTTGTTGCACGGTTCACAAACAAGGCGTTTCTCTCTTACATGACACGTTTCACTTCAGGCTGCCTGTGAGGGCCTGCCTACCTGTTTCTAAAGACGAGCAATAAACTGGTAAAACAAGGTTTTTTTTAAGCAGAGTTACTGCATTTTTCACTAACACTTGCCCTGAAACCATGCTGACCCCGTGACCCTGTCGGAAAAGATAAATGGCCTTAAGTGCTCAGATCCCAAAAAGACAACAGCAGTTTTCTTCGTTTGTCCTCTCAGATCTTACCTGCTGCACTGAGGTGATTTTATCCATCTAATCTAGATCAGGATCACCTTTGGTGCACTTTACATAATGCTGTTAGAGTGGATTGATGCGTGTGGCAGTGTGGGGGACACACTCTCTCACACAGTGTCAGGTATGGGGGTTAGGTCTGAGAGAATAGCATTAATGTTTAGCTTTTCTGGCTGAGCATGTAGCATGTAAATTCTGGGTTGTCATGGAATTGCAGATGTAATTGTTATTACTTTATTTTGTCTGAGCACTTTAAGGGCAAAAAACATCTGCAAATGACAATCATGTAATTTGGCTGAAAGTCCTGAACAGCCACCAAATGGACCTTATGATGAGATTGTTCTCCAACTTACATGTTCTGTCAGTATATGGTTCTGCTCTCTGTAACAGTAGAACATATTTATCCACTTTGCCATGTTAATGCATTATTTTGTGGCTGTAAGTGATTTTTAAAAAAAAAACCCATTGATCAATTTATTGAGTAGACTTGAAATTATGGGTTAACCATGTAGTCAAAAATATTTATATACACCTACCATCAATAGTAACCAGAGCCAAAAACCTTACAAAATTATTTATTACATATTGATGTGAAACAGAGGAATAATCTCAGACACATCCGGACACTCCATCTTTGCACTGAAGTTCAACCAGCAAAGATTTATAACATTTAATTTAGCAGGTCGATTAATTGATTTATTGATTCTTCATTCATGCTTTTATTGGCTGTTTGACCGTCGATTCATCAGTTTATCCCCGCTGAGGCTCTCCTCTCCTGCTGCTCTGCTCCCCCTCCTCAGCCTCCTCCCGTGATGCTGATCAGAGTGCAGCAGCTCCAGTTGATGAAGAGCCTCTCAGAGATGCTCCTGTATTAAGGCCACATGCTGCTATTTGGCAGCACTCTGTTGATTTCCGCCTTGTTCTCTGGCACCAGTTACATCCTTAATGTTTTATCGTTTTGAATGGATTCCTTTTGATTGAAGATGAAAAACAAACTGTTTCAGGGCTGCAGCCTGTGATTATTTTAGTTATTGTGCCAGTAGTTTTTTACTGATCAATCAACTGATGAATCATTTCAAGTTCCAAGAGGCCAAGGTGACATCTTCAAACCGTGTGTTTTGCCTGGGCCAACAGTTCAAAACCCCCAAATAATGTGTTTACATCATGTAAGACAGAGAAAAGCATCAAATCCTCCCCTTTTGAAAGTGAAAGCATTTTATATTTCTGTTAAAATGATAATTAGGAGTGTCCCGAGTACTATTGAAGAGGCTTGAATCTTCAGTGAAAATTACCTGAGAATATTTGAAGCTTTGATAGGACATGACTGGGTAATAGTAACCAATCATCACCCGCACCCGAGCTGACTTTAGTGGGACTAAGTGTCACTGCATGTGTGAGAGAGACTGTAATAGAGAGATGGAGGTGAAGGTGGACTATTGCAAACAATGTTTCTATAAGTTATTAATAACTCAAAGCACCACAGGTTGGGTATATCAGTAGATGCAAGACAAGCATTTTCTACAGTTGGCAGCTGTGGATGACAGTCCACAATTCATCTCACCTGTTTCTTTTCCTCATCAGACTGCCAGTGTAATACTTGAAGTGAGGCTTCATTACTGCACTGAGAACACTGGCCTCATTTGTGTCTGACACTCGTCACCACCTTTCAATTTCCGATACCATTTTAGTAGTGAAAATGCAAAATAAAAATCGCAGCATTCAAATCAGCTAATCGTTTCAACTGTAAACAGTTCGCACACATGGTTAGTGAAGTCATCAGAGTGTTACATGTGTACAGTTACATGTGCATGCTGTGGTGTCAGCTGCTGTAAATGACACATTTAAATGCCTATTTTTAATTTAGATTTATACATATGCCATACAAAAATGACTCAACATGTGTGATACATTTGATATGACAGACCCTCTGAAGTACTATCCAATCCTTTTACGTGTGCCATACCAGTCACATATAACTTGCTGTATGTTGTTTATGTTTTCGTATGTTTGGTACTTTTCCTGTTTAAATTTAACATAAAGATCTGTATGAACTGCTCTGTTCACTACTCTGACAACAAAAAGTTCAAATATTATTCTCACATTTAAATTTTCACTGTAGAGTTAATTAATTTGTGGCATGTGGAGTAATGACGAGGAGGAAAAATTCTTCTCTCCTGACACATCATGCTGTCAGTTATTGAGAAATAGAAATGTGGCTGTGGTAAGACCTTTCCCCTCCCCCATCAGTCCCGTGCAGCCTGATTGACTGGATATGGCCCAGTGTGGCTCCCTGTGTCGTTTAGCTCGTCTCGAGCCTGTCTGTCCAGTTTTGCAACAGCAGCATGATTGTATCCTCTCTCTGTCTCAACTCTGTGCACCCTGTGACTCCGGCAAATAACAATCGATTCATCTCTGTCTTTGAAAGGATTTGGAAATGAAAGTGTGAGTGTAGTTTAATGAAAGTACATGTGCAGAGCATCACAGGGATGACTCAGCGACAGATAAACTGTCTGTTTGAGTCTGACCCGAGATGTCGTCCATCAAAAACCGCAGCTGATAGTTTACATCGTCAGGATACAAATTCTTCTCACTCAGCCGTGGCAGTTCATAAATCCAATTGACACCTCTCGCAGTGTTCTGACATGCTAATGCTACTTTAGATTTATCTGTTATGGTTAGCAGTATGTGTCTGTGCAGAGGAAGCGAGCCACATGTGCACGCCCGAAGGCTCTGAGTAGACAAAGCAAGAAGTAGAAGGTCAAAGCTTAATGGATTAGAGAGCCCACATAGACAGTGGTTGAGGAGGAGGGGTGCTCATTTCCAAAGCTTTTAGAGATCTGTGCGCTCTTTCTGCTCCCATTGGCTAGTTCAAGTCTCCTCTCAACAGCCACTGGTGATGACTGAAGTTGAGACACGGAAGGAGGGAGAGTTTTATCTGTGTGCGGCCTGAGGGAAAGAGAGAGAGCGGTCTAAATGGGTCTCTGGTCCTGATTTGCTGGCTGCTGTGCATTCATACTCTGTTGTGGTTTTCATTTATAACCCTTCTGAGCCGAGCGTGGGAAGCAGAGGGATGAACAGAGAGAGGGAAAGAGTGTCTTTTTTGTTTTTTGATTTGATGATGGATTGTATTTTCCACCGAGACACGCTTGTTTTTATGTCACTTTTCTTGCTTTCTTTTCCTTCTTTTCCTCTCCTCCATCTCTCTGTCTGGCCTCAGGGCAGCCAGTTAGGTTTTCTGAGTGGCTGTCTCCTCTCAGGCTCAAAGGGCTCGTCAAACTGTGCGCTTACTCCCCGTCTCCTCACGTCACAGGTGACGCACACAGTCACCTCCCCTCCACCGTGCTGCTGCTCGCGGACCAGGAGGCGAGATTATAAATTACAGTGCACCCCTCTGTTCACCTCCCAACCCCCTCCTGCTGTAACAGCCTGTCAGATGAATGCTGGTGTAATGCAGCCACGGACACACAAACAAACGTACAGTAATTTAAAATATAGGAGGCAGTTAAATATCACATTTTCAGTCCTTTGTCTTTATGAATGTCTTGGAGATTTATTATAGCTCCACACTGGTGGCTTTGCATGTTTAATCTCATTTAACACAAATCATCATTTTCATAAACAGAACAGAAGCTTATACATTGATATTCTCTTTTTCAGTAAGCAGCTGGTTTTAATTAATTTGCACTACTGTGTAGAAATGAACTTTTAGAGCCTCAAAACTTGTTTGAGAAAATCGATCAAATTAAACATGTAGCTGCTATAAATTTTTAGTTAGTTATATAATCACGGCAGAGTGATTAGTCTTAAAGTAATTACTTTGTTAGGTGAAACACTGACGTCTTAGACATGAAAGATGGTTGCCCAACAACAATCTGTTAAAGCCTTGAAACCTGTTTTCTCAGTCTGCTTCTTACTGAGCGATGGGTTCCCTGAGAGAAATATCTTTAGCCGCTAAACACTCCATCAGATCGTCCCTTTTGTCTGTCTGCTGTTTAGTGCTGGGTAGGTAGCTTATAAAGGGTTTTAGAGCGTCTTCATTGAAAACAGCTGCCTGCATCTGGAAACCATGCTGGACAGGTGAGACTGAACCAAAACATTAAAGAGCTGGGCCATAAAACCAAAGCAGTGAAGTTGAAAGAAGGTAAAACCTCCCATAGAGCTGAGGGGAAGTAGAGAGCCAGGTGATAGCTCTCTGTGGGTGTGCCATTATGAGTGACCCCTTTCATATACACGTAGTTATGTGATGCATTGCCAATAGAAAGATATGGATTAATGCCACTTCTGTGTTTGTTTATAATTCAGAAGTCAGAGCTTCCCTTAACGCACCAAACTAAGAAGAGTCTCTGAATGCAAAATTATGAATCAGAAATAAACACTCTTTAATGCATTCACTGGAGAAAAAACAATTTCCTGTTTGCCTTGCCCTGTTTTTAGAATAAACGAGATTATGATCTCATAATTATGAGTGAAGTTTTCACAAAAAATCTGCTTGTTTTTCTGAATTTGCAAGATATTAATCTCGTAAATTGTCGTGTTTCTGAATAAATTAGATTATTATCTTGTGTATTCAGGAAAGCCTTTATTGCCTGTATTTGATAGGACAGCTATAGCATGAAAGGGGGGAAGAGAGAGAGGGAACGACATGCAGCAAAGGGCCATGGGTTGTTTCATGAAAACTTCTATTGTAACTCTGAGCATAGGAGGAGTGTGAGAAAGTGGGCCCATGGGCACAGGTGTGCAAAAGGCCCTGCCACCTCCTCTTGAGTCTCTTCCTTGTTAGTATTTTAATAATTTGAGTTACATTTGACAGGTTAAGGCAAAGGGGGCCTGAACTTTTTGGGCCTGCTGACCTGGGCCTGGTAGAGCTGTTCATTAATCCATCCATGATTCTGAGATTATCTTGTTATCTTCCATACAAACCTCAATGATGTAAATTTGAAACATAGAAATCTGTTTTTATCCTTCAGCCGTAAAGAGCCCGGCAGCCTTGTCTAGAACTGCACACACGGTCAAAACAACCTGTGTGCAGTTGTCCCGGTCATGTAAATCAGTGTACAATCTGCGTGCTGGAGTTAAAACGCTTCCCATGTAAAATTAATTAACATCCGTCCTGTAATTAAGCAGCATTGTAGCATTAGGGAGTGTTGTTCAGGACAGAGGGAGCCTAAAAGGCCAGACGTCAGATGAATAATTCTTTTCATGTTTTGCGCGAGGCAAACAGGAATATTACGGCTCTGTTAATAGGACACCTCATGTTTGAAGTACATCAGTCCTCTGGCTATGTTCTTCATTTGGACTGGAGATTATGGACTTGATAACATTTCCCCCCGACTCCAGAGAATTTAAAGTGAGAGATAATACTCTAAATAAGGAACATCTGGATAAATAATAGATAGATTCTGCTGGAAAACTGCTTATTAATTTTGCCAGCACAAGCACGCACACACACACACACACACACACACTCACACACACGTAGATACACATTGTTGACTGCCTTTTTATTTAGTTGAATATGAAATCTTCAAAGGAGAATATCAGCTTCAGCTTTTATCACAACGGTGCTTTAAAAATGTTAATATAGAAGAAAACTGAGCTTCAGATATGTTTACAAGCTGCCACATTCAAAGACTGTGCCGGATTGTCAGCTTCTCTAGAGAAAAGGGACGTTTTTTAGAGGACCAGATGTGTTGGAGGCTCATTAGAGTCACTGAAGCAGGCAGAAGAGGAGACGGTTCCTCCCTGTCAGCTGGCTGCCTGCCTGCCTGCTCACCTAGCTTCATCTGTGCCTTTCTGTACTGCAGAAAAGGTGTCTTTGAATTTGTGTTTCGTGAGCATCATGCTTTCATAGATATGTGTGTAGATATGCACATACGCTAGGGATGCACGATAATGTCGTTACGTCAATGTTATCAGCATATGGCATTTGGCATATTGGCAAAAAAATCCAATATCATAAATTTGGTTGTGAAAAAGCAGTTTGCAGATGTCACCGTGGGCTTTAGGAAATTGTGATGGACATTTTTAGGTCTGCAAAGGTGGCTGTATTGGTCTGTTGTGGATTGGTCTAGACTGAAATGCAGACTGTTAGATGCCTTGCAGTGAAATTTCATATAGACATTTGTGGCCCTCAGAGGATGATCCTGATTACTTTGGTGATCCACAACCTCTCCTCTAGTGCCACTAGCAGGTTGACATTTTATTTTTTTCTCTTGACAATCATATATTTCAGCAATTAGCATTGGATGCTTGAATCACCAGGTCTATTGGTTGATGTATACTGTAACTTTTGTGTGCTTTTATTGTTCTCTATTTGCTGCAATCAGGGTGTCTTTGTAAAAGAGAGTGTGCTCTCAGAAGTCTTCCCTGTTTAAATAAAGGTATAATAATAAAAATAATAAAAAGAAAGTTGGTAAAAATATCTATTGTGACCAGAGAAAAACCCTGAAAGGGAAAATTGTCATATTTTATGTGGACATCCAGTCAGTATTGATGGTAAATGTAGTCAGTTAAAGCAGTAAATTCCTCAGTGTGTGCCATATTAACCAAGACAGCTGAGTTCTCCTGCTTGGGGATCCATGTCAGAAGTGCCCACATGTACCAGGATGCATTGCGCGTGAGCTTCTGGCACACTGACAAAACACAAACATAGTGAAAAACATAACCAAAACATTGGGTTTGATGTCAAAAATGACTAACTCTGTGGCTGTCTGCCCTCTCGGCCTGCTGGTCTTGTTTGTCAGTTTATCTTCGAAATCACCTCTGTCCAAGTGAGACGTAAATCTTTCATGCATTAACTTTCACTTTCATTAGTAATGCACACAAGGGCTCTGTCTTAGTTTCTGTTGGCATTGGAGGGCAATTTGAGTGAAGGCACCACCAGCCGGTGTTTGGTCTTGGCAGCTGAGGTTCTGGATGGTCCCCGTCGGCCGCAGCCTCTCTCCGCTGAGTTTCCTTGGCTGTATGCTCTGGCTCGAATAAATACAGCTCAATTTCCAAGTCAAATAACACACTGTAAAAAACACTCTTTCATGTGTCCTCATAATGTACCCTCAGTCTTAACATCTTCCACACTGGGATGCAGTTTTCGCTGTTGGTAACGTAGGTAGTCTGCAATAAAAGCGATGAGAACAAGCAGCACCCAGAGCACGCCCCCTGGCTACTCAGAGACGTGGAGATCAGCCTGTAGTTTTTCCTTGCCTCCAACTATGATACTGTTGCATTAAAGGACGGCATTGAATGCAGGAAGAAGAACACATTTTGCAGCTGCTAACTCAACTTTCTCGATCAATGTAGAATTTATTGCTTCACTACATTTACCATTAACACCAGTTGGACATCTTTCCTTTAATAACCTTAGGATGCTGATTCCCAGACTTTCCATCCATTGCCACCGGCAGAAAGCCATGTAAAACAATGATTTTCCCAAGTTTGGTATGGAAGAATTTGATTAGTGCCCGGACCTTAACACCATCTAACAGCTTTAAGATGAATCTGAACGCTGACTGTGAGCCAGGCCTTATCACCCAACATCAGTGGCTCACTAATGCTCTGTGGCTGAATGGGAACAAATCCCTGCAGCTAAGTTCAACATTCCTCTGGAAAGCCTTTTCCAGAAAAAGGAGGTAGTTATGTGATATGTTCAAAGATTACATATAGGTGTAGTTTTACATGCTCACATGGTTTTGCATGTAAGTTGTATGGCAGCAATATGATCTGGGGCCAAGTCGTAAAAGTGTGTTGGGTTGTTGATTGAATTATGAATGTATTCGCAATAGATTTAAACCGTACATCAGCTTATACAGTCTGTGTCTGATTTATTAAACTGCTGCTTCGCTTTTGGAAGTTTCAAGTCTCTTAGAGTCTGTAGAAGCAGATTTGTATCGGACACTACCTGTTTTTCACCGCCTCTGGGCTCTGAATATCACTCCAGTGCCATTTCCATTTCTTTTCGTGTCATATTAAGTGTCAAAGATCTATGTGGACGCATTGATTTTATGACACAGCGTGGAGAAGTGTTGCTGGGAGATGAGATGAGAGGACGGAAGGTGCTGCTGAGAGAAAAATTAAGAGCAGGAGAGGAAAGCGGGCCTGTGAAGATAAAGATTAATGGCCGTTTTGCCCATGAAACCCACGTTTGGCAGCTGCACAGGAGTCATTTAAGGTGTCATCTGCAAATATGTGTGTGTGTGTGTGAGTGTGTTTTGGATGTAGGCTGCAAAATGGACTAGAACACAAACAAACTGCTACTCCTCTACACGCACTGTGTGTCTGATGAGGATTGATCATGTATGTGTGTGTGTGTTGCTGAGTCGCTGCCTCTGAGTAACTGCTGGTTAGTTTCCACGTGCAGCGCCGTCTTGGCTGAAACAGATGAATGAGGTTTATTGTTTCTTCTTCTCTGAGACTCACTGATCCTGGATCAGCATGGCTGAAATGGAGCGTTGTAAAGCTCTTGTGATTTTTACTTACTACTCTACCAGGAGGAGAAGAACTATAGCTCACTGGCCTGGTGATTAGAGTTTGCATATGTGCATTACTGAGTGTTATTGTGTGTGTGAATATCATGATTCAGCTAAGTGGTGCTCACAGTCTTTATGAATTGTGCTGATTAGGTGAATCCAGGTACAATCAATGATGGCTGACAAGCAGTTAATTATTATTGTGTCAGTCGTCACAGCTTTATCTGAATACCGATGTGAGGATTTGCTTGAAATACTTGAAATCACATGTTACAAAATAATGTTCCTCATGTTGAATAAGATCAATAGCTGTATAATGTTCACATAGGTAGATAGATAAAATACTATAATCTTTTAAACATTAAGCTGTCATTGATTTGCACATCAAAGATGAGAGTCGCAACTTTTCTGTACCTGAATTTTGCCGCACTACAACCATATGAGATGACCACAAATGGGACAATTGTACTGCCTTAAGTAAAAGCCACTTACCCTTATTGATTTCCCTTATTAAATCAGCCCCACTCACAGAGGAGGAGACGTAGATAAAGTGAAGCGGATGAGTCAGAGTCTTTTTAGGCCTTGAAACAAATGAGATGTGGGCTGAGCCAAAATGGCTACAACCTACAGTAACATCAGGAGGATATTTTTTTAATTTTATGTATGTTTAGTGTGCATAGTAGACATAGTTGCAGCGCCATTTACTTATAGTCCTTAAATATGTGTCCTGGGTTAAATATATGTTTTTATCTTAAGTGGAGCCTCTGCTTCTGAGTGCCACAGTGATGAATGTTGTGTTGGCAGCAGTGATATGTGAAGAGTGACAAACTGCAGAGCTAAATGTCAGGTATACTCAGCATGCTTTGGGGGGCACTTTTGCAGAATGACAGGAGGTCAGGGGCCAGTTAATAAACAAATATTTGTAATTAATATATGAATAATTAGTCCGAACCTATGTTGAGTGTCTCCTATGGCACTTATTTTGTGATCAAGCTCTAATCAGATTTTTTAAGTACACTGGTACATAATTTACAAAGTACCAGTGTCGATTAATTCATTTCAGTTAGGAGAGACTCATTCTAAAAGAAAATAATATGCACAAGTGCATGTAAGTATGATGTCATCTATTCCAGGATGGTGGTAAAGACGTAGTAGATTAGGGCTCCCCCCATACAGAGTCGAGATGCTGGTGGTGGTGATTAGATGAGATGAAGAGGGAGCTGAGGATCTGAATGTGAAGAGGAATGAGCTTTTGACGAGCTTGTCCTGGGCTCTGGATAAGGTGACTTGGAGGTGAATGGGGTGGAGGAGGGTGTGACGATTCCACCTAAAATGACAGCTGACAGGGGCAGAGAGGAGAACAGATTTAAAGTTTGGCAGCAGCAACATGAATGGCAGAAGGAGATGGTGGCAAAGTTTGATTGGCTAACCAGGAGAGGAAACACTCAGTCAGCCAATTGGTAGAAGCAGTGGGAGTGGAATAGAGAGAGAATTGCGAATGGATATAGCATAAAGTTTAGTTTAATTTAGATTATTAGGATTGCTATCAGCTACTGCACTGCAGCAGCTATTCTTCCTGAGTTTAGTATTAAAGCCACTGAGCATCTGATGTACATTTTTTTCTCTTGTAAACATCTGATCACAACTGGTTATTCCCAGAAACAGAGAATCAAAACCACGTCCTGTTGAAACCACCAGTTTGGACTTTTCATGCAAAGGAAAGGCATTTTAGATTTTGACTTCCCATACACTGCTTGTTGTGGTCTCATGTTCAATCAGTTCCTGACTTGGCACAAATCCACATCATGCACAGTAAAATGTTTTTTCATAATTAACCAGAAGAATTATTTTATATGTGGATTATTTTTTTTCAATCATTTGGGGGCATTTGGGGTTATATGTTTGTTGGTGTCTCCCTGGCATAGTGTGCTTCTGAGCTTGTGTGTCATTGAGTTAATGGAGGGTCTTGGCCTGGGTAATGTAGCCCCTCCCCGCAGGCTGAGCGGATAATTTAATTAATGTCAGCCCTCTCTCTATCCTCCCTTCTTCCCTCGTGACTCATCTGTGTTGTGCATTGGCCTCGCTCTGGACACTTGTCTTCATCTACTCAACTCATCGACCGTGGCGGGCTTCAGGCTGAACTCTCTAGCAGTCACTCACACATTTATTCATCCACCTAATTTTTTCTGTATATTTTTGTCTCTGCAATCACACACTAAACATACTGTATGGTATATTTGAGAAGCAGTTAAATTTTCTTAAACAAACTCTCTCTTCTTCTCAAACAGCACAGTCACTGTGTAGTTTAGCTGGACTGAGGAACAGCTGATTTATCCTCACCTAGCTCGTTACTCTTCCTTCCTAAGCTGCAGCGCTTTTAATGTTTATGGAGGGAGAGCCATTTGTGGAGTCACTGTAATGATCCATGACGTAATGGTACCTCTGTGTAATTCATAAGGGCGACAGGGGGCACTGAATCAGGCTTGGCTCGGCTGCAGCCAGGCAGACATGGTATGCTAAGTTTAGGCAATATGTCAAATTAGCTGCCTTCTCCTTCCTCAGCACTCACCTTTTTCAGTTCCAGGTTAATTTAGGCCTATTCTGTATGTTTCTTATATTGATGAACATCTGACTTTCTCTGTTTTTCAGGTGGAATTGCAGGTGGCATTGAGATCTGCATCACCTTCCCCACAGAGTATGTCAAAACCCAGTTACAGCTGGACGAGAAGGCCAATCCACCCAAATACAGAGGAATAGGTGAGCATGTCTTTTAACAGTGGTCCTGCAGCTTTATCTGTCTATCTATCTATCTATCTATCTATCTATCTATCTATCTATCTATCTATCTGTCTGTCTATATCTGCCTGTCTATAATATATTTTGTTCTTCATCCTGTCTTTCCACCTCTCACAGGAGCTCATTATCTAATTACCCATCATCCCCAGGTACATTAGGGATTCTGGCAGGCTGTCGCTGGGCTTGTTTATATGACTTAGAACAGACCAGTGCACACATGCACACTCACCATCCCTGTATACCAGAGCACACGCACACACACACACACACACACACAGAGGATTTGTTAAAGTTGGCTAGAGCTCTGAGGATCGGAGACCACGCTAATGAGTGCTCAAGACAGCTGTTGCGTTTTCTTCTCCGTCGTGCATTTGGCTAGATAGCAGAACATGGAATACTGGACTGATGTCTCCAAGATGAAGTTCACGGAATACACGCCAAATTTGGGAGAAATCAGACTGTTGATGAACCAAAAGTGAAGGACAGATGTTTCTGGTGTACTCTCAGGTGTATTCTCTATAAAGGTCGTTCCATACTGAACAAAACACATCCAAAATATTATGGTGGCTGTGATACTCTCAAATGATATTCACTCATATCCTAAAAAAGTCATTTATACCAAAGATTTGTTTTCTAATTTTTGACATTCATTGAATGTAAAATTGAGTGTTCAGCAGATCTGGATAATATAACATGCCCGAGGAAATAAGGCTGTTTGAGTCAGTGATCTCTTTTAAGTTCCTTCCTAAAACATACTTTTATCAGATTTATTTAGAACTGTATTATTGTTATTACCATCATCATCATTATTATTGTATATGTGTGCGTTCTTTCAGGTGACTGTGTGAAACAGACGGTACAGGGTCATGGTGTTAGAGGACTGTACAGAGGACTCAGCTCACTGCTGTATGGATCCATACCCAAATCTGCAGTCAGGTGAGTAATACTTAAAAGGATCCTGAAATGTTAAAGTTGATGTACAAGACTGATATGTTTACTGAAGTTTTAAAAATCTACCTGTGCCAAGATAAAAAAGTAGTTAAACTCAAATGTACTTAGAGACATATTGATTTAATAATTGATAGAATAATTACTCGACTATTACATGTGATTTCCGTGCAGTTCTCTAAAGTAAATGTTGGCAGCAGAGCTAAAACACGCTTTTTTGGAAAATCGTCATCATCATTATCATCATCATCATCATTAAATAAATTCATTAGTCTACATAAGTGAAAGAGAGATGACTGGTTGCTCTGTATGTACAAACTTGGATCAAAATCTTGTGTCGGGTGCACGTTGTTGCAGCCTGGCTCACTGGCTGCAACATAAAGGGAGACAGACACGAGGTGGCGGGCTTAAGAACTCAATTTATTTAACAAAAACACAAGCAAACCAGTAGAATAACTGGGAATCAGTGGATCAGTGGTGTAGTGCATGTATGGATGCAGGTGGATGTGTGTGGGAGGGGAAGGGGAAGAGCACACCGGGCCCAGGTGTGCCCCATCCCGCTAACGACCCTCCTGCAGACAGAGGAGAGAGCAGCAGCGAAGAGCAAAAACTGGTGTAGGGAGGAGGGGTCGTCACACACGTGGAGAACAGGAAACAACTGGATCAACAGGAAGGCAATCCAGGCACTCTGAAAAAAATATAGGAAAACAAGGAAGGAAATATTAGAAAGCCTTTATTGTAGTGGCTAAATCATTAAAAGAGCCAACATGTTTCGACCTCTGCAGGTCTTTGTCAGGGCTTTCAAAACATACAACACAAGTATGGCCCTTCCTGTATAGTAGCAGGAACCAATCATAGGCCATCACATGACCCGTATAATGGCATGACAGGTGAAACAAATAGACACTAATGAATGAGTTATATGAGATAAGATACCCACAAAAAATACTTTTGAATATATATACACCTATCTTAACCCATAGGCTGTGAGAAAAAAATCTACTTAAGTGCTTTAAATATTTTTGTCACATGACATTTTCCCAGTATTTATCTTGCATGCTTATATTCTAGTGAGTATAAAAGGTAGAGTGTATACATGCGCAGTAAAGGCTGGAATAAAAGACACACTTCTGGCTGAGCTGACGCGATCCTCTACCTGGAACCACTGGCTCACACATTCCAATTATTCTAGTCCATTACCCACAATGCAAGGCATGAATGCCATACTAGCCTTCAGTATAATTACATTATTCTTTCACAGCAGTGACATTTATCTCCAGACGAGTGTGCACACTGCAGTGCATGTGCACACACACGCGCACACACATGTTGCACTAAACTAAGTCAGATGCTTTTGTTGCCATAGCTTCATGTTCTCCGTTTCACTCTGTCATTTCTTTCTTTCTTTCTTTCTCTCTTTCTTTCTTTCTTTCTTTCTGCAAGAGCGTGTGCGTGTGTGTGCCTGTGTGTGTGTGTTATGCTGGAGGGTAGCCTGTCTGTTCGATGGAGAGACAGGCCCAGCCAGGCGGAGCAAAGATGCCACTCAAACTCCGGCAGGGTCTCAATAGGGGTACGGCGAGGGAGACTTGTGTTGGTACCCTGTCAATTGAGTGTGTGTCAATGAGTGTGTGTATGTTTGTGTACAATATGTGTGTGTTTGTGCACATACAGTATGAGTGTGTCAGTCAGCCTTCAGCACCCCTTCCAGAGGGAGTCTGAATGGTTTTATTTCTGCTCCCAGGAGAGTTTTCTCAGAGGAAATATTGCATGGAGGAGTTAGGCTGTGTTTTCTTCCTGCTCTTGTCATCAGATTGTGTGTAAAAATACAATAT
>JAPZEB010000022.1:17229446-17242179 GCA_029783705.1 Chaetodon striatus | reverse complement strand
CCGATCTATTCAGAAATTTTGAACTGAGAATTCATGGACCTCTTTGAAAATTGCCATGCAGGCTTTTTCCTCACCCAAATGTAACCTACAGGCCAAGACGCAACATCAAAGAAGTAGTGGCAACAAATGTAGACTGTTGCGTCACCTCAAGTCGCCTGCTTCTTGGCCAAAACTTAAGAACACATCATGACGATGACAGCCGACAGCCAACCAGCATGTCAGTCTGCACCTTCATAAGAGGAAATAGCTCTCCATACCAGAAGAGGGCAGTAGACCGTATTTGTCATTAAAAAAGGGAAACCTAAAGACTGACAAGATAGTGATTGGCCAGTTAGCACAATACCCAGCGAACAAAAACACAAACCATCATCAACTGTTTGAAGACTGTTAAACTGTTAAAGAGTAAAATGGCTAAAGAAAAAATAATCCTATCTTAGTGGACCACCTGGACTCCCCTTTAGGATGCCACTGGACAGGAAACTCGTCTCGCCTCCCCAAAATGTATTTTTTCTCTGTACATAACTCTGAGAAAACCTGAAGAATTCTTAAACTACAAGAGGCTCCAGATTGTCTTTCTTTGTGTTTTCATATTTTATGACTTTTCCCCCATCGTTGGATTTAGATTTTATCTAAAACCCTCAGCTGATCTCTCTGTCTCCCTCCCTGCTTCCCCAGCAGCCATTGACTGTGTGGTGGGATCGTGGGGTCCCTGGTCGTCGTGCACATCCCCATGTGGAGTTGGCAGCACAGAGAGGAGTCGCCAAGTGTCTGTTCCCCCTAGAAACGGAGGCACGCCCTGTCCTGACCTCAAACAGCGTCGAGGATGCTTTGGAAACAACGCCATATGCAGCACCGCAAAAGGTGAGGCTATGACTTTTTTATTATGTGTGCGTGCATTTATGCATGCACACACTCCTGTTCTGAAGTCTGTTACATAATCTAGTGTTTCAGTATTCTCCGGGGTACCTCTTGCTAACACTTAAGCTTTAAGAAACAGGCCTTATCTCCAGCTGCACTTTTTCAAATGCCTCAGTCATGCCCTTTACTGTTGAATCATTTTCCTGGTAATAACACACCAGAACACAGATAAGCTAAAGATTTCCAAAGAAAAAACATTACTTTGAGTCATATGATACACTGAGTTATCGGGATTTGTATTACTGACTTTCCTGTAATTTAAAAAAGATGCCCTCCCCTCGGGACCTATCTGACGTGACTGCTTCCTTTTTCATTTCCACCTTTTTATCCCCACGCCTGACCTGCAGAGGTGGCAAAGATCCTGCCTGATTCCTTTAAGAGGAACTTCAAGGACCCTTGGAGGCGACCACACATGCTGATGAAGGAGGAGAAGGCCAGGTAAGGCCTCTATTATCAGACTGCAAACAAACACACAGACTGCTCACTACTGACCCACCCAGCCCACTTTGTTTTTGTCTGTAGCGCTGGCTTTCATGTGTAATCAATGTAGAGAGGTTGTAATTACAGCTGAAATGTGTGGAGCACTGAATGATCCTGTGTCCTGGACAGAGAGTGAGACTGAAGAGCATGGTTGCAAAAAAAGTTATCTGTGTATTGTGTGTGAAATTTACCTGCCCAGTATTTCAAAAGCATATATTCCCATTTTTAAAACAACTCTTACATGACTGTAATAACCAACAGCTTTTTTGCCAGCATTTTATAAGGCATGAACCTCTTTTGTTCCAGCTCCAAGGCTGCATTGCAACATCTCTGATACAGCTAGATTCGACTTAAGGTTCATATCAGTTTTTCCACAATTTTGACTTAGTTTCAAAGGTCACTGTAAGATCAACTTTGTGCTCCAAAAGATTAGAGAATACAGACCAAGGCCAAGGTTGCCATAGCACGCAGAGCCTTGAAATTGCTTTGACTTTGTAACATGAACGCTGTCGTTGAATATTTGCATCATGAGCTGACCTTTACCGATAAGGCAACCATAATCCATGTAAGAGGCAAAGCCTTCCTGCATGGATCATCTTTGATCTGAGCTGATTGCAGATGTTCTCAGAAATCAGGGAATAAAATCACTGCTGGTTTCCTGACAGGCCACAGCTTTTTACACTGATTAAAATGGACATCGGATACCTTTGTTTTGACTGAAATAAGAAGCATCGGGGGATTGGAAGCACATTACTCATGAATGTGAGCCATGCAGTATGGATGACAGAGTTAGGATGATTTCACAGAGACATCTGGTGCGCTTGATGATGGGTCCCTGGTGTTGTCATGGATATTGACCCAAGCAATGAGGGGTTAAAATGACATGAATCATGATTGTTAGTTGTTTTTAGATCACTTTAGATATATCTATGAAATTATCTGAGTTAATATACTTCATAATGATGTTGAGGTTAAAATGACCAGGGTGCTGTTGTGCAGTACTTTGAATGTGTGAAGGCTTAACACAGACCCGTGCTAATATCTTTCAAGAGTTAAGACATAAAGGTATTGTGTGTTTGAACAAGGCAGCTGTTCTGTTGGTTTGGGGGATTTGCATTATTTGAAGTTTTGCAGCACAAACAAGTTCAAGCCCAATTAAGGGTGGAAAAACCTGAGGAAATCCCCCTTCAGCAGTTGCATGTGTGCCTGTGCTGAATGTGTTAAGACATCTCTGCAAAATGTATAAATAATCCCAAAGGTTTATATGCTAATAAAAGTTGCTAATGGAATCCATCAAGCATAAGTGATTATGTTAATTTATTCTTCACTACTCTACTCTCTCTGTCCTTTGTTTGCAAAGCGTTCTTCAAAATGCATGTATTAACACTCCAAATCAGACCTGAATAAGTTTAAAAAATTAAAATGTTACTGTTGGACAAAATCTCCAAGAACCACTCTGAAAAAAAAAAACCCTGCAGCTTCATGTTTTCTTTGACAAACCACCCCACTGGGGATGGTGTTTTGTCACAGCTGACTGAATCAGAGACAAAATAAATAGTGCACAAGTTCAAAGTGCTTGCCAGAGAACACAGTGATCAGAGAAACATGACTTTATTATTGTTTCCAGTGCACAGACTGAGCTGTGTTGATATTAGGATACTGCAGGTGACCGTGACACTGCTGGATCACCTTCAAATGGAACAAATCTCTTATCGGGAAAGTTTGATTTGTCTTTTGTCTGGTTATAGTCGTGATCAAGCACAGCTTGCTGAGGTGGATGATCACTTGGCTCCCATAGCTTTTTATTATTAACTACTTCAGGAGAGGAGCAGAGAAACCCTTTCTAGAGAGTTTAAACCTGACTTGTGTCTGTGTCTTAATCTGGATGTTTTTTTTTCTTTTTGTTGTTGATATTGTAGTGGCATACAGATGTTTCTCATTTCATTTGGCTCACTTTTGACCACATTATTGCGAGTGAATGATAACAGTCTGAAGCTCAATCCAATGAACAAAATGTTAGATATTGAGCTCTTGGCTGTGCGAGCAGCACCTTGTTTAGTTAGGATTAGGATCGGTTTCTGAGTCCAAAAATGTGTTATTTGACCTTTTGACCTCAGTATTTTTTGCCACATTTACAAATCAAATGTAAGTGAACCTGAGTTAATCATTTGTGACAATTTCCCCTCTCTGTCTTTACTTTGTGCTTGCAGTTACTGTGTGTACCTTCGGCTGAAACAGACCAGTGCAGCGTGTAAACTTAAACTGTGGAGTGCTCAGCTGGTGAGAGAGAGGCTGGTCTGTGCAGAGTGTCAGAGCGATGCCATGTCAAAGTCAGACCGCTGTGGAGGCGACGGCCTACAGGGCACCAGGTAAACCAAACAGACAAAAGAAAACACAAGACAAATTCATCCATTACACCTCTTATAGTTTTCAGTTTAGGGTAGTGGGCGTGTGTGGCATAGGCATATTAATTTGCTGTGTGGAATAAAAATTTATAACCTAATTTCTTTGCTGTGCAATCAGCAACTCATAAAACATGGTAAATGGACTGCATTTGTTTAATGCCATTTTACCTTACTGGACAATGCGCTTACAATTTGCGTCTTATTCACTCACACACATTTATACACCAATGGTGGCGGAGCTGCCACAGAAGGCGCCTGCCCACTGGGGGCAATTTGGGGTTTAGTGTCTTGTTCAAGGACATGCAAACACACAGCAGAATTTTTACGTACCAATTTGTGGCTTTTCTGCATCAATTTATGGTGTAAATGTCTTTAATTTTGTCAAAATAGAAGTCCTTCCACTCTCATGCTCTACATACTGAGGTGGACTTGTCTCCTGCGTCCCCCCCAAAAGCTCTGACAACATTAAAACTACTTTGTGTAGAAATTGGGGCTGAAAACAACATCTGCACTGCCTTGGCCCAGACCTTTGAATCTGCAGACATCTGTGTCTTTTTTGTCCTAGACTGTCTTATTGTGTCTGCAAATCAGAATGAATGCCATCAAATGAAAGAACTGAAACATGCTATGATCACAACAAAAAAGACAAAGTGGACTTTATAATAAACAAAAAACAACACTTAAGATATCTTTTCCAGTATTGTAACTAACTGTTTCATGCCTGATATGGTCCTTTTCTTTCTAGAACTTTTTGGGCAGCAGCTTCAGTCCCGGGCTGTCATGGTTCCTGGGTGCGAGAGTCGTCCTCTGAGGGCTGCCGGTGTCCTCCCTACTCTGTGCTCTTCGTGTGAGCCGACGTGCAAACCCCAGACATCCGTACGCAGGGACAAGATTTCCCTCAACACCTCCTGCTAACTGTGGAGAGCCCTGCCAGCCAAGCCAGACCCCTCCGATCCAGAGTACTGGATGGGTAACTCAAGGACATCAGCAGCATCCTGCCACTTTTTCCTTTCACCTCATACTCTGTACTGTATTCACTATTACTAAGCACACAGAAATTCTTGCATTTAACTTCAGATTTTTCAGCCACGTCATGTACTTATTCTCCTCCAAAGCACAGCGACATCTATATGCCTTTTTACCTCTGAATCTTTGCTATCTACCTCCATCAATGCAAGTGCATTTGTTAATGCATAATGTATAAATATATAAATATATTATTTTGCTTTATACATTTTCTACTTTTGATTGTTTATGTGTATTGTAAATGTGTCTATATAGCTACACTTATTTGTATCCAACAGTTTAAACACCAAACAGCAGTTGCTGCACCCAGTTTAAGCCCCAGGCCAAAGGGTCCCTAAATCACCTGCAGGTTGGAGATGCTGAAAACTGGTTCATCCAAATTGTATCCAATGCTGAGAATCCTTGTGTCAATATATCTGTGTTTTACAGTTTTGTCCCTGTTATTGTTTATTTTCAACAACAACATTTATACCAGCAAGTCAAGTTGAATATCAGGTATTGATTCTCAGGTGCTGAGATTTGTGTCTTTGTCTCCCATCGAGCTTCTTCTTTTAAATCTGCCTCCTCTGACGGTCAGTCCCTGATGTTTTTAGTAGTTGAGAGTGACTCATAGCTGAAATTGGTCCCTTCTGAGTAGACCTAATAATGTTGGAGAGGAAAAAGAGCCATTCAAGAGAATTTCACTGTGGTTCTCTCTGTGTCCAAGACTGAAAAGAACTGCTTCATAACTGTGTTTTCTCTCACTCCCTGCCCTGCTCAGAAATCCTATTACCATCAGCTAAGTGTCATCCAATATAACCATCACATACAGCCATGTTACTCCCATTTTATTCATTAACAGAATCTCCTCCCAGCGCTCCCCTCAGCTCCTTAATCTGCACTTCTTTTTCTGCTCTGCCCTCTACTGACTGAGTGTTTGCTCAAAAGAAAAAACAGAACAGTGTGAACAGTGTGTACGATTTAGGGGGAAATTTTGGCATCTAGCAGATTGCAACCAGCTGAAACTTCTCCCGGTTAGAATTTCTTCAGTGTACATAGTTCAGGAGATTTTTACCGTGAGTGAAATCATCTGCAGAGGTCTCTTCCTCACCAACACAAACCGACCAGGAATTTAAAACTGGTATAAAACACTGAATAAAGCAGTTACACGTTACAAATCATTGTTTCCCTGATGCTGTTTGGCATGTCAAAGGCTGCTAGCCAGCCTATCACCAGCTAAAGTCCTCTCACCTTTTATGTCAGTGAAGATTCTCAGTCATCCAGGTCAAGGTAATATTAAGGGCTTTATCGTGGGCAACTGGATTTGCTTGTTTCTTGAAGAAGTTTTGCCTCTCATCCAAGAGGCTTCTTGAAGGCAAACTCTTGGAGAACAAGCGAAATGTCTTCCTGAAATTCAAGTACGTCCATTTGCCTACAATATAGCACTAAACATTGCTCTTCTTTTACTATTATAACTTAAGATCCAGATGTTGAGGACCTGGTGATTTAAACCAGTAAAACACTCAATAAAGCAGTTTTACGTAAAAAAAAAACCAAAAAAACACACTCACCACAGAGGGGCTGCGAATTATGGTAGCCAATGGAAAAACATGAATGGACCCATCTTGAGCCAGTGTTTAGTTTGTCTGCTCTGGGCTTCTTTAGAAACATGGCAGAGCAACATGGTGATATCCTTATATGCTCCATATGTAGATATAAACAGCCGATTCTACGGTAACTAAAACACAACGATTCTTATTTTCAGGTCAGTGTACACTAAAGAAAACACATTGCATTTCTGTCAATATATTCCCTTAAGTCCTACACACTGGATCTGTAACACAAGGACAAGTGTAATCCCAGTAGAGGGCTTTTCTCTCTGGAAAGCTGTGACTTTCTCTCTTTCTTTCTCCCCTGTCTGTGTCTGTGTTTGTGTGTTTATTTATTATAAAACAAGTGATGATTTTATTAGTGCAGCACAGCATATATCTGTACACTGTCCATTAGTGAAAATAAACTACTATACTATCAACTCTGCCCCTCTTGTCATATTTTCTATTGTGGGTATTGCACTGGATCACTGCATTAACATTTCTGACCTCTCCCCTCTGCAATTACCATGATGGGGCCAACCCTGCTAAGTATATCCCTCAGTGTGACTGGTGTTTACACGCAGCACTTCACAGTTAAAAGAAGAGCTCCGCTGAACATACGTAACAAACATGTACCTATCATCAACATTTTTTGTTGCATTCTTGGCATTTTTGTCCCGTGGTGTTAACGGGATGACGACAAAAAATGACAACTAATGTGTATAATCATGCTTTTGTGCAACATTCTCCCTCAGTTTGGCGTTTGTTTTTGTGATGTAACTGACAGAGATGATGGGTAGACAGGCTAAACATGAGGTCTGAGACACTGGACAACTTACATCATCATGAAATACATCTGTTCCTGACTTTTTTTGGTTTTCACAGCAGCTCTGGACGGAGCGGAGATACAGAATTTAAAAGTCACTTTGCCTCCTCCTTCATGTGATATATGGAGTAGTTAACTGAACACAGAGGAGGGGATGTCTAAACCTTAACTCTTACCTTGACAGTTGTTTATAAAGACATTGCTCTTAGTCCTTGCTGACAGTTAAAACATTTGCCAACCACATCAGAACCCTCTGTTTTTCTGATATTACCTTGCCTTGTGCAAAAAAACTAATGCAAGCTTTTTATTGCTTCTTGATCAGGTTAATTACTGTACCGTACAGCCCTTCATCACAAGCAGGTATGTAAGCAGGAAGGTAATGAAACCAAGCAAAGGAAAGGTGAGGTAAAGCACAATTTAGGATGGATTTAAGGATGTAAATATTACATACGCCTCCTAAGTTTAGACAGTAACAAAGACCACTTATTGTCTGTATAGATAAAGAGCATTTTGGTCTGAATATAGTACAGAAACACTTGACCCAAGATGTGACAAATCAACACTCCCCACATTAGTCCTTTGAGAAACATTCATACTCCTGGCTACTTTCATGTGTTCCATCTCAGAGGCACTTGAACTTTACCTCCTCCATTAATCTCTCCGGCCACCCTCCCCCCTTTCTCTGCACTCCTCCCTCCCGCCTCCCTCTCCCCAGATCCCTACCAAACTCCCCACCGTCAGCACAACTCTTTATTTTCTCTTACTACAACAGTGGCAATAGAGTGCTGTCAGCCTGACAGTCCATCCCCTCTGAAGCAGGCTTTACCCCCCTGGCTGCCCTGCCTCTACTGCTAACCCGCTTTCCAAAGGGCAGGAAGGCCCATCTCTGGCCCAGTGCCTGATGGGCTCCGACAGCAGTGTGTTCTGGGATTACGCCCGCTGAAAAGGGGGGCATTCCAGCACCGGCGGCCTTTGTCACAGCACGGCCACTGTTTGCTTTTGACAAGACAGCTGTTCAAAGCCCTCCCGGCCCCCACGGATGGCGTTAAGGGAAAGAACCCAGGGGTGACTTCCGTTTATTGGTGGTGTCGTTGGATGCTCGGTATCACCTCCACCTGAGGTCGCTTCAGCAGTATATTTATCTGTAGCTCTGGTCTGTGCATCTCATATAATCAAGTTGTTTTTACATGATCAAATTTTAATCACAAAAGCAAATAAATATTTGTACCGAGACCCAAACAAAAACTGCTGGAGCAGGGTGAACTTCATTTATCTGTATGACTGGACTGCTTTGTCTGCTAGAACATCCTTGACTTCCTCTTTGCTTTCCTGGTGTGTAAACGATGCTGCAAGTACTGATTACATGGTTTCTATGTGTGTGTATGCCACACATGCAGGATAGAAGTGATCTGCACCCCCATCTGTGTCCATCCATCCACAAACCTGACCCAAAACATGCATTTACTGACCAATAAATAGTCGTTATTGCATCATGTCCTAACCAAGCCTCTCATTCAAATCCCCCACAAGTATTCCTGTTCAATTTTGTTATCAATAACACAACACCTGCTCCATCTATTCTTGAGAGGGGTTGGTAGAGGGTTCTGCAGCATTCAAGCTTCAAATAAAAAGAAATAAAATGAAATAATATTAAAAAAAAAAAACCTCTACAAATACATGCTGAAGATGTTTGAGAACTCACAAAAACCCCTTCTAGTTGAGACATGCAAGAGCCTCCCTCAGCTTGGGGCCCTGGGTAGTTGGTATCCCCATTTTCCCCCCTGTGTCGCCCCAGTGTTGTGTATATGTGTTTTTGGGAAGTGTGTACTGTAATTAGCAAGTCATCCTAATGAGGGCTTGTTGCCACTGTCGGAGCAGCTGGTCCAACACAGAGGAATGATAATGAATAGACGGTTGGACATGAGGACCTGAGCGATGCACAGCAACACAGCTGGTACACAACAGAGACAGTAAACACACACGTGTGTTGAGAAACATTCATCTGGGTCTTGTTTTTGGGGATCATGCATCATCAAAAGACAGAATATGTCAAGGCTTTAGGTATATTGTAGTTGAAGCAAAATATGAGCTTATTTGCGTTGGCTAAAACTAATTTTGGTGTTTGAAGTTTACTTTGAGAAGAAAATACAGAGTTTTGAAATATATTTAAGTTATTTTAAACTGTAATAAGTGTATTTTGCTTATAAAATGGACCTTTTCTTCTAAGATGATCAACATTGCTGCATCAAAATGAAGAAATAGATCAAAACAATAATAGAGTGTGTGACACACACCATCAGAGGTATCTTTCTGAATGAGCTCATGAAAAGTCAACCCTGGAAATGTGGCGTCACCTTGTGGTGCTTTTGACTTCCTGCTACACTTTCACAGAAACACAATATACAAAACACCTGAGACTCCCCTTATAATTTTTTTTTTTTATTGGGTATGTGGTTTTGATTAAAATACATGACATACAAGGCAAAAATGAAATATTGTAATCACGAGTAATTTATTATTTGTGATTTTATTAGCATAATCTTGTGTCGTGTTTTATTCTATTTAAAAAAATAAAATAAAACACAACATGGTGGCTCATCTACTCATTCGTGTATCGGTGAAGATATATTCTGATAATAATGGGGGTAATCCTTAAGTTTGAGTTTTTATATTCACAGCTAGCTTGTTCACATTATTTATGCTGTACAATAACTCACTCAATCACATTATGCAGAATTCAATGACATTTATCAATATAAACGTTTTATATAAAGCTAGGGAAAGCACTGAAGGACATAAAATGTACTTCAGACAAAAAAATTCGGAGAATCAAATAAAGTGAGGCACCTCATGACGAGATGTTCCAGTGGACACAGAATCATGGCACAGACCCAAAAGCTACTCAGCTGTACATACAAATGATGTATAAGGCAAAAGTGACTTGAGCTGGACTTTCAAAGTGTTCTAGTTCATGTGTGGAGGCAGGTCCAGGAAGTTAGCACTGACATATAAACAATACACACAAAACATTCCAGTTTTAGAGCTATGCCGTGGTCTCACCTATTCACTGAATTATCGATTAATCCTCATATTCGCCAGACCATTAATCTGTTTTACCTTAATAAGAAAACAAGAAGCTAATGGTGCGTCTTTGGTGATCGAGAAAGACCGATCGAGCTAAAACTCCAGTCACCCAAAACGATGCAAATTCAACAGACTACATTAAGACAGAAGTGCAATGGAGCTTGATGAAAAAACAAGACAAAGATTTCTTTACCTCTAATACACACATGGAATATAATATTCCATGCAGAGCACACAAGATAACACATCACAGTTGTTCTGAGGTGGAAGAATTCAGTAAATCAACATGTTGGTATAAAAGTGCGTGGAAGGAGAAAATTCTACACAAACTTGGATTCATGGACAACTAATAAAAAGCAAATGAATGGGACCTTTCATTCAAGAATAAAATCATCTGGATAAAAAGAACGCATTGTTTATTCAACAGAGGCCAGTATGGAGAGCCAAGTGAGAGGATGAGCGGTTGCTGTCTTTTGTCTCTGTGAGGTGAGTCCAGCTGTTTGTTTTATTTGAGTTTTTTAATCTGTTGGTTTGTGTTCTGGATCTTGCTATCCATCTTGTCCACTTTATTCAACAGGGAATCAATGGAGTCGTCCTGGTCCTCAATCTCAGACTGGAGACCAAGTCCAAGGCTCTTTAATCGACTCAAACCATCGCACATCTCATCTGGGTAATTCACAAAGGACATTGGACGTTAGTTAAACTGTGTACTGGCAGACAATACTTAAAGATAGATTTGGGTTTTTTCACATTATAAGACATAAAACAAATAATTTCACATCCAACTCAACATACATAAAGTACAGAGATACAGTGCTATGTTAGATCCCAAATAAGATTTTATTTTTAAACATTTACCTTTCTTGTGACTGAGTTGCACAAAACTGTAGATTATTATAAAGTACAAGAAAATTAAAACTGAAATGTTTTTACCTAAATTTTTGTCAAGGGTGTGGTGAGCCTCTCGGAGGTGTCTGTTCTGAGGGTATCCGTTCTGTCTAGATGAGCTGTCATCTATTGATGCAGACGCTCCAAATCCTGAAAAACAGAAATAAGGAGTTGTGGCAGCCGCTTCGTGGTATGGTTATGCCATGCTGAGGTTCTTGTGCAAACTCCTACCTCCTGTATCCAACTTTCTTAAGTTGGGGTGGCTGGCTTGGTACTTATCTTCATGTTCTCTGCTGCTGGCCATGGCATTCTGTAATCTGTAAGATAAGACAGATAAGTATATTGCTCAGCCGTTTATTAAAGGACAGTCAATGACAGGAAGCTGTAAATGGCAAAAGCACAAATTTTACAGTAGCATTACTCAAACACTAACTCTGAGTCATTGTTATAACGACTTTGTTGTAAAATATGATCACCAACTAGGCTCCAGATATCTTGAATACGTAGAAGTAATCTGTGTGTGACAATAAGAAATTTACCTACGGTTGAGGTAAAGGATCATAGATTGCATGGACACATCTAATAGTGTCTGTCTGGTTGTGACTTGTTCTCCATCAGATTTTGTTTCACACTCTAGGTAACAGGTGATCCTTACAACTCAAACAAAGTATACAAATAACATGGGTATACTAAATCGATAGAGACTATAAAATATCTATCTAATACATAACTGACTGGTCAAACAGGTGAAAAATACTGCCCCTTTCCTTTTTTAACTTCAGTGGGTGAAGTACTACTACATCCGAGCCTAAGGCCTTTCTATTGTTGACACAATGTACCGACTTAGAGAGCAAAGGACAAACAAAGCTTATTTGAACAGTCAGTATCAGGAACACTACAGCATAGCCATGTTTAATTTAATTCGCACCTTGTAAAAGAGATGAAAATGAATAAGATAAGATGCAAAATTATGAGACATATTGTGCAATAAACCCTGAACTGTCTATCCACTATATGCAAATAATATATGCACTGAATTAGAAAGATGGAATCATACACTAACTGAACCATGTGGCATTAGTATACAGAATAAAATACATGTGCTATTATGTCCTCAGACACATGATGAGATCCTTGTAAAATTTGGCCATAAATAAAATGATCTTAGTTCAGTGTTTATGTGTGTTCATGTAAGAGTCTTAGCTATGTTGCATGTTTTCCTGAAGAAGTTCGAAATTGATCATGTCATTTTATTGTTACTAAATTAAGGCTGGGACACATGCCATATTTTAAACCACCTGACAAATGTAAGGTCAGGCGCTTGGTGTTACTCTTGTGCCTGCTCTTTGCCAATTTTAAAGAGCGCTGAGGCAAGTTGCATCTGAGGTTGCTAAGCGACCATAAGCGGCACCAAATCCTAGCCTACTTGCCAGAAACATAAATCTCACATAATATTTTGTCCTCAATCCTGCCATTAGTATAGTACCTATAAATCTTTCAACTCTATTTAAATTATTTAAAATCCTATCACCTCA
>JAPZEB010000022.1:17202502-17218474 GCA_029783705.1 Chaetodon striatus | reverse complement strand
GGTGTTATTCTTGTTTCCATAGTCTTTCTGCAGTTATTACAATATGACATTAGTATAGTGAGGGTTGCATAATGTCCGTTTTTTAGTACATTTCTCCACTAGCGTCATTGCACAAGATAAAACATTAACAGACAGATAACAAACATTCACTGATACACTCAGACAGACACACAGCACTTTGAGAAATAACGAAAAGTTTAAATGTTGTAGTAAGAGACTACATACACATAAAGACTCATTACCTGATGTTACTTGCACGTATTGTACTAATAAAAGTAGTTAATTATTAAAAAACAACACTAAAATCAGTGACGTTTTAGTTGGAAGATCAAAACAAACATGGGATATGTAGGGAATAGTTGAGCTGTTTAAAAGTGCCTTTGGGTCAGATTTAGGTCTGTGATGGATTGACCACCCGGCCCATGAACACAAGGCAGTCTGTGCGGTGCTCGTAGATCAGGAAGAGGAAGGGATGGTCCACGGTGAAGCGGATCTGAGACGAGAGGGGCATGAAGCCCACCTGGGTCAGAGCAGCAGCCTCAGTCCCCTCCTCATTCACAGTGATGGTTCCCTGGTGCTTCAGCTGGGGAAGGAGATCAGAGGGGTTCTGTTATTTTGACATAGTTTGTAAGGATCATTGGTTGCAGTTGATAAGGTGTACGGGTGACTGAATGACCAGCAAGCTTTTATTTTGTTTGATGTTTGCCTCATGACTGATTTAGTCTTACTCACCCAGTTCATGAAAACCTTTTCAGAGGTCATTCCAGAGAAATCTCCAGCCTCCTGGAACAAGTCAGTGAGGCCCATCTCCTTCATATTTGCAATCAAGTCATAGTTCTGCTCCAGTTTAAACCGAGGTAGCACCACCTCTCGAGTTCTGAAGGGAAGAAAAGACAAGTTTCCCTAAAGTACAGCTTTAAAATCTCCGCTAGGTCTTAACATTTTCATCATTTAAACCCAAGTCATTAACTGGCTAAAGAAGTTTTGCATATTATTGTTCACAGTGTGCTTTCTCAGCTTCTCGTTATTTTGATGGGAGAGTGCTGCCGACCTGTTTGTCATGTTCTTGAGCCACTTGTTGACAACAGTGGGAGAGATCTCCTGCTCCAGGGTTCTCATGCCAGTGATCTTCCTGGGCAAGGCAATGAGCATGCTGATTTGTCCTGTGTAAGGGAGCTGTAAACAAGACAGTTTACATCATTATTATGCAGCCTAGTTGACTTGTTTGTGGATCAGTTTGTCACTCTTCAGATGCCAAGTTCAGATTTGAAATCAGTCCGAAGCCACCCACCTGCAGGATGTCGCAATCTAGTTCATGGTCGGCAGCAGCCAGATAGTTTCCTTTGTTGGTCATCATCGGCACGCGTACATTTGTCTTTTCGTTAACTCGGAAGTTGCGATAGTGAGTCGTGTCTTTAGGGAACTTCTGTTCCCATGTACCTGTTAATACAAACAAATAAGAGTGACATATTTACTTTGTGTTCCAAATAAGCCAACAAAACAGACTGTTCTTTTACTTTCCTCAAATTTCTGCAACATAATCATCATTTGAAAGTAGGTGGAGGACAATGTGTCTCTATTTTCACTCACCTTTGAAGTACAGGTAGTTGAGCAGCATCAGCACCATATTTGGGTCCACAGTCTTGAGCGGTTCCTTGATCAGGCCCTTGGTCAGCTTCAGGATGCGACGGTTAGCCTTGTTCAGGAAGGCAGGGTCCCTGAAGTCCACTGATTGCGGCTCTGCAAAATAATAAGCCTTTGTCTCTGTACGGAACATGTCTTTCACTGTGACGTCCTTCTTTACGTAGACATCGTTAACAGAGCGTAGTGTGTAACCAAAGTTCCTCCTGAAGAGCCTGTGCGTCAGCTTCCTGAAGAGCTTGTGCACTGTTGTGTTGTCATAGTGATGGCTAGCATTGACGAACTCAGCGAATCCCAGAGCTTTGTAGATCTGATCATGGGTTCCAGGTCCTGCTCCTAATGACATCATCCCCATAGCGATGGAGATCCCAGCGGGTGCCAGCAGGATGTTGTCAGTCTGGTTGACGTCGTTACGAAGACTTCGATAGAGGTTGAAACCAAAGTGGGCGTTAACAATGTTGAGGCGTTGGAGGCGAGACCGACCGCTGAACAACCTCAGGAGTCTGGCACGGCGGATCTTTGGGTCGGAGGGTTCGGCAAAGATGTCAATGTCTGGGGCCGGTGTGGCGATCTCATCTATCTCATCCCCTTCACTGAAAAATATTGTTAATTCATTAGTTAGACATTTTAAAATCTCCTTGAACTTGTTTTGGTATTTTGTTCCAAAAGATTCAAAGCACGTCTAGTTATAAACATGAAGCTAACTTGTTGTTTTTTTTTGGATGCATAACCATTTTATTTATATATATGAATATTCTCAGCACTGAAAAAGGAAAATCTTGCCAAACTTGGGAACTTAGTTGGCACCAAGTCAATGGTAAGCGTTGTCGCTGTTAGGCCTCCCCTAGGCAAGTCATGACTTTTTACTTTATTACTTCACACCTCAGCCTTTTTCCTTAACATTTTATTTTTGATATAACCCATAACAGTTAATACTCACATGTAGTCGTCACTGCCAGCAGCCAGGATCTTCTCAAAATCAATGTAATCTTCGTCCTCGAAGCCATCGAAAATCAGGTCATTAGTGACAGTGTTTTCTTTGTGGAAATCCAGCGGGATGGCCTCTATATCTGTTGCGTCCCCTGCCTCCAAGCCTCTGGGCTCCGGTTCAGGTTCAGTGAAGTGAGAGCCGAGGTCTTTGATCCCAGCTAGGGATGGACTGACCAGCAGACAGGCCACAGAGATGACGGTGATGACCCGCATGCTGAAGGCTGAGGCAAAGGGACTGTACATTTAATATGGCCTAATTAATAATCTGATCAACATTTAGAAGGATATATGAAATGATGTCAGAGGAGTAAAATTATTCCTTCACTGAGTTAAAATACAAAATATCTTATTTAAATTCCCTTAATAGCAGTCTCAAATGTCCTTACCTTTGCTGTGAGCTGACGGGAAGTGCTGTGTTGCTCCTGTTTGTAGGACAGGAGCAAAGAATTGAATACAAAACTGAACTTTGATGTGGGCTCCTCCTGAACAAATAGACCAGATCAAACAGACCAAAAAGTGCTGTGACTGACTAAAATCTTTAACTCTTCACAATTCAGCTCATCTGTTAAGAAGATTTAATTCTGTATTTTAGGACAAGTAGTCTATTTCTAAGAGATATCTTGCAGTTGTTGTCTTTAATTTACTCTGTTTGCAGCATATTGAAATCGATTTTAGCTATGCTACTTTAGACTCCCCTCTAACAGAATAAGACTGTTTGAGTAATGCGACAGTAATCACTCCACATTTTTCACCCTTTTCTTGTGTCTTTTTTTCTAACCCACAGTTGACCCGGCGGCTTCCGCCAATCAAAGAGGCCAAGCCCCGTCTCCAGAAGCTGTTCAGGGACTTCTGGTTGTACTCGGTGGTCATGGGTTTTGCTGTGGAAGGATCAGGTGAGCAACTGATTTCAGCGTGCTAGATGTTTACTAGAAAGTTTTCCACTTCTGCACAATATCACAAAAATTGAGTGGGAGCTAATAGTTAAAGGTACACTCTCTGATTTTGTTTACATGGTCAACAGCTTCCCCAAATCACAAAACCTTTTCCCTGTTCAATGTTGTTTTGAACTCAGCTTTGACCTGTGGAGTTACAAAACATCAAGGTGCTCTTTGCCTTCATTTGTAGGTCATAGATCTTATTTTCTCAGACTTGTTTATGTAGGCTATCTCAAGAGGAATTATAAGAGGCTGTTGAGGTAACACCAGCTTCTTATACCTCAAAGTAATTATGGAGATTTATTTCACACCAGATGGGGAAATAGAAATATTTTATCTGTGTGAAAAATGGTTAATCAAATAACCAATTAAACAGATGTTTGTTTGTTTTTTCTCTCATCAGTATCAGCCCACATAAAACCAAAAACATACTGAGAAGTGTTTTCTCACAGCTCTACATAATTAATTCAAATTTGAGATTTTTCCAGCATCAGTGTCTTAACTGTCCAGTGGTTTCCTGCATTTCTATATAAATGTTTTTTCTTTCAGGGCTTTGGCCAGAGGAGTGGTATGAAGGTGTGTGTGAGATTGCCATCACGTCTCCTCTTCTCACCTTTCCCAGTGGAGAACCTCTTCGCTCCGAACTACAGTACAACTCGGCCCTGAAAAATGATACAGTCACACCGGTACAGTGATCACAATTTAGGCTTTTTTCTTAAAGTTAGGTAGTGAAGAAATACTTTTGATAACAGAAACACCAGGACTTATCTTTAAAAAGTCCACTTCTGTCCACCAGGCCGAGTTAAGCGAGCTGCGAGCAACCATCAGCAATCTCCTTGACCCACCTCCCGAAGGATCTGCCCTCATTAACAAGCTAGACTTTGCCATGTCCACGTACCTGCTCTCAGTCTACAGACTGGAGTACATGAGGTCAGCTCCATTACACTTCTGTGTTTGGTTTACACTGCTCGTTTTGTGATAATTGTGAGATCAAATTATGAAACTTTGTAATATCTTTCAGGATGCTACGTTCCAATGACCCTGACAGGTTCCAGGTTATGTTTCGATACTTTGAAGACAAAGCCATCCAGAAAGACAAATCTGGTAAGTGCTTTACACCTGCTCACTGTTGGCCATTTTTTCCTCATGCAGATCAATTCATTTTCTCAAATTCCCCCCCTTTCTTTTTAAAATCTTCTCAGGCATGCTGCAGTGCATTATTTGTGTTGGCGATAAGGTGTTTGATGTCTTCCTCCAGATGATGGCTGAGAAGGTAGGTAGTTTTTGGGTGATAGAAAACAATTTTAAAGAGCTTGGGTGTCTCTTTGACTGTATGTTTAATTCTTTAATATTACTAAGTGACAATCAAATCATATAATCCTCATGCCTTTAGCCCAAGACCAAAGAGCACGAAGAGGAATTAGAGCGACACGCCCAATTCTTGTTGATCAACTTTAACCACACCCATAAAAGGATTCGCAGAGTGGCTGACAAATATCTTTCTGGTTTGGCTGAGACGTGAGTGTTAATGATCCAAGAGTTGTGTCTGCCTACATTTTTCCCCATCATGTTGTACAGCGCATGAATCTTATTTCTTATTTGTTTTACCTCTATAAGTTTCCCCCATCTGCTTTGGAGCGGTCGTGTGCTGAAGACCATGTTGGACATCTTGCAGACGCTCTCTCTGTCACTAAGTGCTGTAAGTATGAACAGAGGTCTGGTGTGAACAACATCGTGTCGGGTGGATTCCTATGATGAACTTGTAGGGGAGGGAAGTGAAAGCTTGAACTGATTGTTATCAAACCCCAGGGGAGTGTTCAGTTGCAACAAATTTCTTCTCTGTATATTTAGGACATCCACAAGGATCAGCCGTACTATGACATTCCAGACACCCCGTACAGTATCACTGTTCCTGATACATATGAGGCCCGAGAGGTGAGTTTGGACTGTTATTACACTTTTGACCACTAGAGGGCAGCAAAGCATTAGTTTTGCAGACAGCAGCCTCTTTTCTTCCTCAGTATTTGCTCTTATTGGATTATTTGATTGTATTCATCAGCTAAATTATCGTTAGCGGTGGATTTTAATGTGAGGTTATTGTATGAGCATTTGTTGAACTAAGCCCCTGCCTAATTTCAACATTTTAGTGAAATATTTTATTGAAATTGATTGTTTAACAGCCCTTCTGTTTTTTATAAATAGTCTGTATTTCATAAATGGTTGTATCCTGGTTTCCTTATCTCCTCATAGAGCATAGTGAAGGACTTTGCTGCTCGCTGTGGTGAGATCCTGAAAGAGGCAATGAAATGGGCCCCTTCAGTCACAAAGTCCCACCTGCAGGTGAGTGTCTTTACCTTTATGATCCCTCAGACTGGAGATCTCGTCTTTGACATCAGAAAGGACAATGGAGCGGGCAAGTTTGAAAGATGGTCAACACACACTCAATAAAGGGCTTATTTTAATTGTAGCTAGTGCTTAAAAAAAGTAATTGTGCTAAAAGAAAGTCTAAGAAAAGTTAATAGAAATAGTAACCTAATACCCCAAATAACCTATTCCAGTCTTTTTAAGGGAAATCTTTGCGTATTTTGAGGATATTTGTCGTCGTTCCAATACTGCCTCTCCTTTTCCCTTTTTCTCTCTTTAACTCCATGCTAATATCAAACCTGTGTGTTGTGTTTTGTGCAGGAGTACCTGAACAAGCATCAGAACTGGGTGTCAGGACTGTCGCAGCATACAGGCCTGGCCATGGCCACAGAAAGCATACTGCACTTTGCAGGCTACAACAGACAGAGTACTACACTAGGCGTGAGTGTCACACACATGTGCGGGCACCCCTGCATGTTTGCACACAAACCCTCGCTCCACAGTGAGGGTGAGCTAGATTTAGACAAAATTACACATCCCACATTAATAGTTAAATCTTAATCTGAGCTGCCTGTCACATTCTTGTATATTGTAAGGCAGACTGTCACTTTAACAATACATTAAAACCACAATGACCACAACAACATAGTCTTGTAAGGGAAGTTATGTATTTTTTTTAAAATTGAGGTTACCCTAGGCAGTGAAAAATGCTTTGTCACTTCCTCAAGTATCAAGAAGGACGTAGCACTTTTGTAACATTGTTGAAACATACTGCAAACTTTAAAACCAATATTTGTTTTCTACCTCTGGCCTTTCGGACTTGTTGATTTGATGGCTATTAACATTTGTCCAACATTAATGGCTTTTTCAGTTAACAAATGTGCCATTTAGTTGCTTTGTCAAGGCCTTTGCAGTTTTGTTAACACTAAGCAGAAGTGTCTTGTATCCTCTGTGCACATATATGTGTTTAATTATGTGTTTAATTGTATTCTATAGCTCTTTAAACCCTGGTCTACTCGTCTAGTTGTTAATAGCATTGTATGTCTCATGTGTGCATGCTTACTAGTCTGTGTGATGTTATTTTGCTTGCTATGCATTGCCTTTGTGTTCTTGGGCTTGCATTCTGCTATATCTGTCTTTTCATTTGCTTCATTTGTTGTATTTTGTCTTTATTAAACCGCACCGAACTACCTACCTGGTTGCTTGGCTGGTTTGCGGATTTGCTGGCTACCTGGTTACTTACCTGCAATGGACGGGTGGGTTGGTTGGCTGGTTGCCCATTTGGCTAACTGGTCATGCTGGTGCTGTCCTCCACCATGTGGCCAACCATAGGCTGCTTTCCCTCAGGTTGGTCTGAACTCTAAATACAGAGAGAGACAGGGCTCAGACATGATACCTTCAGTATATTCAGAAGTGTTAGAGCACAGCTATGTATCTTACTTTCGTAGCTTGTGACTGTGTGGACCTAAGTGGCCCCTAAACTGTGTTTTTCATTAGACTACTCAGCTGACGGAGAGACCAGCATGCGTGAAGAAAGACTACTCCAACTTCATGGCATCCCTCAACCTGCGCAACCGCTACACAGGAGAGGTGAAGTCTTACTTTTACGAAGGTGATGTGACTCTTCAAGACTGTCTGCATACAGTTTGATTCACACCTGTCTGTTCGTGTGCTGTCTAGGTGGCTGGTATGATCCAGTTCTCAGAGGCGACTCACAGCCAGTCAGACCTCAACAAGCTGATGATCCATCAGATGACCAGCGCTCTGGACAAAAAAGACCCAGAGGCCTTCACCCAGGCCATGTTCAAGATGGCCGCTCTGCTCATAACTACCAAAAGTGAGCAGCTCTGCCTCATTTCATTTTGTATTTAACATCTTTCAGCAATAGTGCTGATTGTTGTTTCAAATGGTTCAGTTATGGTGACTTTTGATATTTTGTCTTTCAGACTGTGATCCTCAGCTCCTGCACCATCTGTGTTGGTCTCCTCTGAAGATGTTTACAGAACACGGCATGGAAACTGCTATTGCCTGCTGGGAATGGCTCCTGGCTGCACGCAACGGGGTGGAAGTGCCAGTGTGTATACTTAAGAGATTTAAAAACTAAAAACAATATTTGAAAAATGAATTCTAAAATGAACGGGAAGTCAATGAAGACACTTTAAAACTGGAGTAATGAGTTCTCGATGTTTTGTCTTGGTAAGCAGATGTGCTGCTGCATTTTGACTCATCTGCAGGTTGTTAAAAGATTTCTTTGAGAGGCCTGAGAACAAGGCATTACAGTAGTCTACTAGATACATTTTTTGGTGTCTTCTTTAGATAAAAGAGGTTGTACGTGGGCAATGTTTCTAAGATGGAAAAATGCATTTTTGGTGACATTTCTCACTTGGGGTTCAAAATACAGGGCACAGTCAAAGATAACATCAAAATTCTTTACTTCATGCTTTTTGTTCTGCTAGCTTTTGTAAATGATGGGGTCTGACTCTTCTGCTCTCTTGTCTACCTGCCTAGTTCATGCGTGAGATGGCAGGAGCTTGGCAGATGACGGTAGAGCTGAAGATGGGTTTGTTTTCGGAGGCTAAGGTAGAGACCGGCCCTCTGGCTGTCTCAGAGGAGAGTCCACCTGCACCTTGTGCACCTGACGTCATCCCTCACTTCCTCTGGATAGAGGTCAGTAACACACAGACATAAACTACTGCTTTTATCAGGGGTACAATGATCTTGGTTGCTATATTGATTCAGTTATCAGCGATAGCCATTATCCTGAGATTCAATCTGATTTTCAAAAAGAAAAGTTCTGTCATTTGATGTATGTCTTAGAAAATTGAGTTAAATTATTTAAAGGGTAGAGGGGTTGGAAACGTCTTATTCATCCTTTCTGTTCTCCCTCCAGTTTCTAGTGCAGAGGTTTGAGATAGCCAAGTACAGCAGTGCTGACCAGGTGGAGATTTTCACAGCCATTTTACAGAGATCTCTGTCTTTGAGCGTCGGAGGCCCCAAAAGTAGCCTGAACCGACACGTTGCTGCCATTGGACCGAGATTCAGGTACAGTGTCTCATTATTATAACAGCAGATTAGTTTTATCTTGTATGCTGTCGTGATCACCTATAAGAAATACTGTATCCTAAACTTGATAAGCCTGTTGTGTGGTCACTTTATTTACACTTTATTCCAGACTGCTGACTCTGGGTCTGACTCTTCTGCATGCTGATGTTGTGACAAATGCCACCATCAGAAATGTGCTTCGAGAGAAGATCTATTCCACCGCTTTTGACTACTTCAGGTAGAAAACAATGTAATCTGTTACCTAGGCAAAAAAGGAAACTCTAATCTCCCTGTTCATTAACTTTTTTGCAACCTCTGTCTTTGTGTAGTGTCACTCCCAAGTTTCCCACTCAGACAGATAAGAGGCTGCGAGAAGACATCAGTATAATGATCAAATTCTATGCCAGCCTGCAGTCTGACAAGAAGTATCTGGCAGCCAACCAGCTGGTTCCCCCAGGTACAACACTGAGAAAAGAGTGGCCTCATCTTCAAGTAATAATAACTGAATTAGAACTTTACACAACCCAAGAATCCACTCTCTAAATTGGATTTTCCTTTGTTAGATCCCCAAGACATGTCTGTGAACAGCCTGTCTGTAGTGGCAGTGACAGATAGCAGGAACAGTCTTGATGCAGCTGTGGGCCAGAGGCAGCAGGTGGCTCAGGGATGGATCAACACCTACCCTCTGTCCTCCGGCATGTCCACCCTGTCAAAGAAATCAGGTAAAACACACACACAGGATGTTGAACTCAAAGGATAGCCTCTGTATTTTTATCTTGGACTCTATTTTCCCATGTTTTTATGTCCAAGTGACTAATGGAGTTTTTGAAATTGGTCCAGTATTGAGAGAGAGGGCTGAAGCTGGTAATGGTGAAACAGGCTTCACTGTTGATGGGCAATTGTGCACCATCAATTTACATCCACTTAAAGTGCTTGTTTTTGCCACTGACAGGCTCAGGTTGTTGTGATAAGTGTCTGACAATGAAATGGCAAGGATCCCTACAATGTTGTTGAAGTGTAAGATCCTTTCTGTTTAACCAGAAACAGCCATGAACCGGCTGTCGCCACAGCACCAGACCCCACTATCATAATCAGACCCTGTCAGTAGCAAAAATAATCCATTTTAGTGGACATAAATTGACAGTGCGTGAATTCCCTAAATGTTTAAATTGCAGGCTATTTGCGGCTGCTGGCTGCAGTTATCTCGCTCAATACTGAACCAATTTACAAAATTGCTATCTCTATTAGTCACTGAGATACAAGAGCATAAATACCAAAGTTATTGTTAGATAAGCTGTGCTAGATCACACCATGTGCTGCAAAGATGGTCACAGTGAACCTTAACCTCCATCTGCTTCTTATTCACAGATGAAATAGGCTTTCGATAATATAATATTTCCTCTCCTATTATGTATTACTGATGAATCGCTCCTGTAATGTTTCAGGACTCTCTAAGAAAAGCAACAGAGGCACTCAGCTGCACAAGTACTACATGAAACGCCGAACACTTTTACTGGCTTTACTGGTATTTACCTTTTCTCAACTACTGTCTGTATTCACAAATATGTGGTAAAGAAGAAAACTGCATCAAACATTTCTACATGTGTTTCTGTACTTTACATCATATTGAGCAATTATGATGAATCCCATTCTCTGTATGTCCCTCTCAGGCCAGCGAGATTGAGCGGCTGACAACGTGGTACAACCCATTATCCACTCAGGAGCTTGCAATCGCCACTGAGCAGTCGGTGGAGACCAGCATTGCTAACTGGAGGTCCAAATACATCAGTCTGACGGAGAAACAGTGGAAGGACAACATCAACCTGGCCTGGAGCATAGCACCTTACCTTGCCTTGCAGCTGCCTGCAAGGTACACAGAGAAAAAAAAAACATCCCCAAGTGTCATCAATCAATAAAGTGTCCAATACAAGCCAGGAAGTGAAGTTTTTAAAAGCCGAAATCCTTAAACATCTGCGCATTGTTGCCCTTTAGTGCAGCCAGAAGTAATTAAGTGACGCTTGAACAAAGTTGACAAAGAATTTAGGTTTGCACTTGTGACGTCATCCTACACTATCATTGCATTAAAACAGCCACAATCTAAAACTATCTAAACTCAATGGATATCTATATATTACAATTTTACTTAATGTGCATAATATAATCACCAACAAATGGCTGATGCACACATTATGATTTAGTTATGCTGCAACTTAATCAATCTTGTTGTTGTCGTTGAACAAACATAAGTGGCATGCGGACCTGTGAAGCACCAACTTTGTCCTAACACAATGTGGCTCATACTCACATAGGTGCAAGTTTATCAAAGTGCATTTCATCTAAATAGATAAAGTCCTTCACTGGACAGGCACCTATTTAGTTTCTTTTTGTTTTCCAGATTTAAAAACACAGAGGCGATAGTCTCTGAGGTGACTCGCCTAGTGCGAATGGATCCGGCTGCTGTATGTGATGTCCCAGAAGCAGTCAAGGTGAGGTCCTCCACCTGCCGCTACAGACTATCAGGATGTCAGTTTTGTTTGCCATCCTGTTAATGGTATTTATGTTGCTTTTTTTTCTGAAGTAGTTGGAGCAGGTAATCATAAAATCATAAACACAAGGACACATTTACACAAAGTGGGTTGAAGTTCTGCAACTGTAACTAGGTTTTGAGCAGAGGTTTAAGCATCTGGACTGAAGACTGAAAACACCAGTTTCAATGAAACACCTTATATTGTAACTGCCACAATGAACCTCACATGTTTTGTGGCAAAATGCTGTTCATGTTTGTTTGATACAGTAGGCTTTATTTTTCTTCCAACATGTATCTTACACTTCATAGCCTCATTGTGTGAGGTTTGGTTCCTGTCACTGCACCATGACGATGCTAGTTTGTCTTCCCACTACACTATTTTTCTGCGCTTACCCTCTCTCTTCTTTTATTTTTAAGATAAATCTAAAGATCTGTTGTGACTAAAACCCTATCTTGACCTCATTTTGCGTTTCAATGAAACATATATTGAGCCAGTACAATCATCTATAACCATAGCTACAGATTCACTCATATATTTTCATCTTCAGCAGGATTTTTGTCATTTCATTCCTGTTGGCTCTCTTTTGTTTGTGGTATTTGAAATTTTCTCACATGATGTTTTACGTGATTTGTTCTTGAATTGTCAGGATCCCACTATTCTATTTCTGTAAAGTTTCAAGAAAAGTTAAGAAAAAGAAGTTTGTCACTCTGTGTTTTGCTTTCCATTGACTATCCTGTCACGAGAGAAATGTTGTCAAAGTAATCTCCTTCCCTCCAGCTTCCTCCAGTCCTCTTCACTTAATTCTGCCTGACTGGAGTCTTAATGAGTCTCTTACCTGCCTAAAAAATAAGCAGGGGAGGCAGAGCACGGCCCTCCCTGAAGGCCACCATAATTTAGTACATGATCCTCCTTGACATCTTATAGTTGTTTATTGCAGTCAGTTTAGTAACTGATAAACACAGTTACCTCTGGAGGCTAATTAGCACACCACCAGGCTTGGGGCCGTAGCCTTGCATCAGATTGCTGTCATATTTGATGTGGAAATATGGATCCTGTGATGCATGCTGAGCATTAAGTAGAGCCTATCCATCTCTCAATTTAGTTTCTCTTCTTTTTCTGTTTTTCTTCAGTTCCTGGTGACGTGGCACACCATTGATGCTGACTCTCCAGAGCTGAGTCATATCCTGTGCTGGGCACCAGCAGATCCCCCAACTGGACTGTCCTACTTCTCCTCCTTGTACCCCCCTCACCCCCTCACAGCCCAGTACGGGGTCAAAGTACTCCGCTCCTTTCCTCCTGTACGTTCACACACTGCACATTCACATTTGTTGGTTGTTTTTACTGTTGAACTTGTTTTTGTTCCTGATAAACCAAAGGGATGCCCACATTATTTGTAGGGGACTTTTGTGTTTTCAATGACACATTTATTTCCTGCTGTTAAATACAGTTTTCCCTGCCATTTCTAGGATGCCATTTTGTTTTACATTCCTCAAATTGTCCAAGCGCTTCGTTACGACAAGGTAAATATCAGATTTCTGAGTTAGCTAATGCATTCAAAGCCTGCATATCTTAAGATTATGAAATGATTGATTTTCTCCATCTTTCTCTCCTGGTGTAGATGGGTTATGTAAGAGAGTACATCCTGTGGGCCGCTCAGAAGTCTCAGCTTCTGGCTCACCAGTTCATCTGGAACATGAAAACCAACATATACCTAGATGAGGAGGGAAACCAGAAAGACCGTGAGATATTAACCCTTGCTATCTCTTTACTGACTCTTTTCGCACCACGACATGTGAACATACAAATGTTAAACACTATGATCCTCTCTGTCCCTGCAGCTGACATCGGTGAGCTGCTGGAGCAGATGGTGGAGGAGATCACTGGCTCTCTGTCTGGCCCAGCCAAAGACTTCTACCAAAGAGAGTTTGACTTCTTCAACAAGATCACCAATGTGTCGGCCATTATCAAGTATGAACTCACTTAACTTTTTCACTACTGTGTGTTAATCAAGTTTTAGATCATTGGGGTTAGCATTGTCGCCTCACAGCGAGAGGCTATTTCTTGCCTTAAATGTTTTCAGAGACATATTTTAATGCTCTGTTTGGCCATAGTAGAAAATTTGTGAACAGGAAATGGATGCTATACTGCTATTTATTTCTCACTTTAAATGTTTTCAGAATCATATTTTAGCTTACCATTTAACTGTAATACAATCAGTTGTTACCAGCAAGCTGCCATATTGTTTTCAGACAGGCAACTTGCATTATGTCACCGACCAGCGGGAGTGTTAATTGGTCCAGAGCAGTACAGTGTAATCTGGTAGTTGCAGGTTTTCTACTGTACCCTCCTGAGCAAAAGTGAAAGCCACAGCAATTTTCCTCTGTTTTTGTCAGTCCTGTAGCACCAATTTCAAAAGTATTTGTGTCTCCACTTTTATGAAAAGACAATCTTTCAGCAGTGAAATACTTGATTAAATAAATGTTTTTTATGTCAGAGGTTTAGTAGTGCAGGTAAGAGCCGGGGCTGTTTGGAGGTACTGGGACTGCCTTTAAAACCATTCCACAAATTTAGGGCTGTGTCATCTACCAGTAAAGTAAATGTTACTTTTAGCTGACAGGGTCAAACAAAACCTGCAGTCCCTTTCCCATAAGACATAAACTTATTTAGATAAACTTATTTATCTTCTCCTTTCTGCTCTGTTTAATTTCATATCTCATTATTGTCATTATGTCATTTTTATGACTTTGTCACTGCACTTGTTTTAACTTCAACCTTATTTCTGACGTTCTTTATGCAGTATTTTACATTCATAATCTGACAGTAACATTTAAAGAAAAGAGAAACTTGTATGAAGCAGCTAAGAGGCTTATCTTTGCCAAAGGCCTCAAAGCAGACCTGCAGTAAAACTTTTGTGTTAAACAGAATCCTCTAGGTAATCCTCAAGGTGTTTATGAAGTGATAACAAGTGTTCCCCTGAGCCAAGATGTTTTGTTCTTTTCCCTGCCTTGCACCACCTGTGGTTTACTCTCTAAATCCCTTTGTTGATCATTTGTTTAGCTTTTTGTTGCTGCACTGTCTTTTTGATTATGCACCAGTCTGGAAGTTTTCTGACAGGCCATTACTGCTCGCTCCTACAGAGTGTTATGTCAGCCCACTAGAGACTGCCTCTCTCATTACAGCATTAATTGCAACTATCCAGGGGAGAAACTTCTGCTGTCCCCTGGCTTCCACTCTCTATTACTCTCTACCCCAGTGACTCCCCTCTGTGACTAACAGCAGAGCCTGACTGTCACTTGTGGCATGAAGTCATTCAGTGAGATACCCATGCATGTTGTTCTTGGTACAGTCAGTCACAGAGGTGTGGGAACTTTGTGTTCAAGTTGTTTTTGTTTGTCCTCATCAGACCTTTCCCCAAAGGGGAGGAGAGGAAGAGGGCCTGCCTGGAAGCCATGTCACAGATCAAAGTCCAACCTGGCTGTTATCTTCCCAGTAACCCAGAGGCCATAGTTTTGGATATAGACTACAAGTCTGGAACCCCCATGCAAAGGTGGGCCTCAAACACATCTTCTATAATGCTCAAAGCTGTTTCCAGAACTTACAAAGAAATGTGACTGTTTCTGTGAACTTACAAAAGCACTTGTCATTAACCCTTTGTGTCTCTGTTTAGCGCTGCCAAAGCTCCCTATCTGGCCAAGTTCAAAGTTAAGAGGTGTGGAGTCAGTGAGCTGGAAAAAGAAGGTACTGCTAATGTTCAATAAGTAGATGCTGTATCCCCACATTTGTGCACAGAGAAATAGTGAGTCATGACATCTTCCCCTCAGGTCTGAAGTGTCGCTCAGATTCTATAGATGACGAGAAGAATGAAGAGGTGGCCAAGAGAATCTGCTGGCAGGCGGCCATCTTTAAAGTGGGAGATGACTGCAGACAGGTCTCAGTTTCACAGTTTCCTCTTCTCTGACTTACTACACTGCTATGTCCCATCAATTTAATGATACCTTCCTTTCATGCAACTGAATTATTTTTGCTTGAATTTCCTTTCTTTACCATTTCATCCTTTGCGCTCACAGGACATGCTGGCCCTTCAGATCATCAGCCTGTTTAAGAACATCTTCCAGCTGGTGGGCCTGGATCTCTACGTGTTTCCTTACAGGGTGGTGGCCACAGCCCCTGGTGTAAGTTCATCTAGAACTTTGTAATGTTCCTCTATATTGCTGAGAGTGGGAACTCCAGGGCCTACCTCCTCAGTCAGACCCTCTCCGGTACAGAGCTTGGAGAAGGTACTGAATTGTGTACACTAGAGACGATAATCAAGATACAATTATATGTACTCATTAGTTTTAATGAGTCACAAGCACTCCACCACTAACACCGAGGTAAGCTATACAGCCATAATAATATTTAAATTTAACTGTGACTTATAAAGTAAGGTAGCATAACTTTTACTCACCCTATCAGAAATCAGAAATACTTGA
>JAPZEB010000022.1:17174714-17185946 GCA_029783705.1 Chaetodon striatus | reverse complement strand
AATTAAGCACTGTCCATGGCAACCAGACGACAACAAAAAGCCTCTGCCACTCTCTCAACCGCCATGGCCACTGTTGCCACGGAGATCCATTCAGATGCCCGGTGGTGACCTCTGACCTGAGGGGAGGCTGGTGAATGTAGCTGAAAGGGGCGGCTGGGCCGGGGCATCTGGGGTATCATCTGGCGCCTAACAAAGCCCCTCGCCAGCTGGGGAGGAGGGCAGGAGATACAGAGAGAGAGGGAGCTGGAGGACGGGGCACAGAGGAGAGGGGAGTGGAGAGAAAGAGAGAGCACCCTTTTCTTCTTGCCCTCTTCAGAGAGAGTGGCCATTGACACTGTGCATCTCATTAAAATCTGTGCACCCTCCCTCCTCTCCTCTCCCCTCCCCTCCTTCTCTCTCTGGAGCACAGGGCCCAGGCAGCTGCCTGTCCTGCTCTGGCCATTCAAGCTCAAGTGCAGTCCACTGCAGGATAGAGAGAAAAAAGGCAGACAGAGAAGGTTGGGAGTTGGGGGGGTGATGGGGGGTTAGGTTTGGAAGAGGCCTTGGACATATGCCACCACCACTGGGAGTGGAGAGGCTGCACAGAGAGAGACATCGCTCTGCTGTTTTATCTTAAAATGCTTTCGTCTTCTTTTTCCTAAAAATGTTTATCAAGTTAAAAATGAAACAAAAATGATGCTGATGAGAAAAAAGATGTGCACAGAAAAATTCCCTCTCCTCCCACTTTGATTCACCTCTTAAAACACTGCATGTTTACCATTTGATTTCATTGCTCTCCCTCTTCATTGAAAAAAAGAATGCCACACACAGCATGCATCCTGCGTCACTTTTTGTGCATATTTTAAAAGATGTAAGTGAGCTCAAGAGTGATGTGATGTCACCAAGGCGCCAGACACGGCCCCATCCATGTGCGGATGGACGGCAGGATAAAACATGCAAACAGCTGCCGGGTGGCAACACGCGTAATCACAGACTGCAAACAATGACACACACACCCGTCAACCTCCCAGAGCCCCTCTGGTGTCCCTACGCCCCCGAAGGACATTGTGGATATGCACGGGGCTCTCTGAGGGTCATGGTCATGCAATGTGTGTGCGCGTGTGTGTGTGAAGCCAAGAGAGCACAGCAGGACTGCTGTCAAAACAGAAAATCTGCCATGGGGTGCAAAAGGTGGGGGATCTGTAATAAGGGAGGGGAGAAATTACTAATATGAGGGGCGGGGCTTAAACTGGTGGATGCTATGCTAATGAAATAATAACACTGCAGGTAGCGGAGAGTGAAGCATAAGCAGAGGTGTAATTACTCACAGAAATATGACATGTTTAAATAAGTGCACACAAACAAACTTTTAGGCATTTAAAAGACAGCCTACAGAGCTGATAGAGTGAAAACAACATGTACCACATGTCTGGAGGAATCAGCATCAACTCTCCTTCCTCTGTTTTTCACTCCTCACAAGCGGGTTTGGATTCCTAAATTCAAGGGTACAGCAACAGAGCCCCTTGTCCCCCACCTCTCTCCTCTCTCTCTTTCTCTCTCTCTGTCATCTCCGCTGATGAATGGGGCTTTGCGTGTGGATTTTAATTACTGCTCTGTCGAGGTGGGAATTGGCCATGCATTAAATTGGAATGAGACACATTTTTCCCCTCAGCAGGGGCGGGAGGAGAATGGAGGGTAAAAGGAGAAACTGGTTACTGTATATTAATTGAACCATCCAGTTCTCCCATAACTGTGTGAGGCTGACAAAAAAAGAGGAGCATGGAGGGAAGAAGTGCACATTTTTACAGTCAGGAAAAGTACACAGGAGTTACGGAAGTTTACTGAGAGGTTCTGTCAACTTGGCCAGTTTATCCAAAGTGTCAAAACTATGGCATAAAGGTGACTTATTTTATGACTTAAAGGCCTGGCGGTGGCTTCTCTTTGGATTGCAGTAATTTATTTATCCAGTATACTATAAGTGGAGGAAATCATATAGGCAGAGCACCGCAGGGCTCCGACATGGTTGGCAAGGGCATATGCAGTTATGATGAAGGTCTATCTGTGTCAATTACCTCTGATTAAAAAGGACATTACATAGGTCAAATTCCATTTTGCAGTCGGCCAGTGCAGCTTAGCAGCATCAAAGAAATGTGAGCTTTGAATCCATTCATGCACGCACACGCACACACAGATAGGCTCCTATTGCAGGCGTGGTGTTCAGTGGACCAAGGAAGGCACCACTTTTTTTTTCATTCCCAGGAATTGATAAAGCACCTGAGCTCTGGTGGAAATGGTAGAGATGTTAAAGTTTATGACCAGGATGTCACCTTTAAATGGCTGATAAAATGTAAATACCTCTGGGAATCTATAGAGCAAGTTCAGTGATATCAGATTTTACAGCATCACTTGTGATGTGTAAAACATGAAGGGTTACTGGCAAATGGTTTGTAGGTTAAATATATACAAATAACTTCTATTTCCCTGCAAAGCCCGATGATTAAGTGTATTTAGGCTGCCAGCAAGAGCAAACATTTGCTTTTTCCTTTCATAAGTTCAAGTAGCCACCATTACCAGTGATCAATGACCATCTGAGCTGCTTGACATGGTCATGTCATATTTACCAACTTTATGAGCTGAAGAGGATCGCCTAGACGCTCCATTAAACACCTGACTGGTGGTGTGACATTTTTAGCTGCTCTATCAGGATGCTATTTCAGAATAACAGTGCTTTTACTGTGGCACATGAGGTGGGGAATCAATCATGCTCTAAAATAAGGTCGCTCATTCTGTCAAATGGGGGGAAAAATCTAAACAGACCAAGCAATCACATTAACTGGCTGCAGAGAAAGGTGGCTCATTCTAGTAGGTAGGGGATCCCCATCAGGGGTCTGCTCATCTAGTCCATGGTGATATTTCCCACTTGTATTCCACTACTCAACCTAAAGAAACAAATTAAATAGTCTCTGGTGCATGGTGGACCAAGGGATACTGAGGATTCACTGGTTGCGTCCTTCAAATTTTTTCCCTAAGACACTCTCTGTCACATCTGTAACAGCTTTTCATAATGTTTGAAATGCCAAGAAATGTTGACTCTGTATCCAGACACAGTATCTTGTATCTTGTGTTCTCTTGTCATTACATGTTAGTGTTAGTGAGTTCCTTTGTTGGCTCTCTCCAAAATACACATGCACTGGATAAATTACTCTCCAGCATGTGATGTGCTTCACTCCCTGTGCAGATATTGTCATGTACAGAGCAGCATCGGTAGCAGTCGGCTTAAGCGATACTATACACTCTTGCAACATGAATCATAAAAAATGAAGCTAATCCCACAGCTCCCTATTGCAGCTCAGAAAATAATAGAAAAGTATTTAAAGACATTGCAGACTGCACACTCATTCCTGACTTTATATTAAAATATAGGAGTTAGATTTTAAAGATTTAAATCTCACAAAATGCTCATAAATAAAATTTGTTGCTGCCAAATGTTCAAGATGTATCTTGTCACCTCTTCCCAGTAAGCAGAGATGTATTCCCAACTGTAGCTACTGTACTGGGGATTAATGTTTGGGCTTTTTGCCTTAAATTGATAGTTGATAGTGTTAGGTTTGAAGGGGGAAGAGAGAGAAGGGATGACATGCAGCAAGGGGCCGCAGGCTGAAACTGAACCCACAGCCGCCACAGCAAGGATATTACCTTTGTACATGGGACGCCCGCTCTGCCCACTGAGCTACTGGGCACCCCATCCTCTGTATTTTTAGTGGGAATTTGAGAGCTTTGGTGGCCTGAAGAGATTACATTTTACAAAAAATATACACGCAGTGGGTATTTTATAGTCTGATTCCTGTGTTTTTAGACTTAAACTTAAGCTTATTCTGGGTCAATAAAAAATGTAATATACAACTTCTGTATATTTCCTCTGTAGGTGCATTTGAGAGGATGTAAACTCAAATTTCTAAGATCCTGACCTCAGTCCTGTTCCCACCATTTTTATACAAAATACAAGCCCTTTATTCTTTGCAATTTGGCAGATTTACACTTCACTATCTCAACTGGGGAAAATGGACATTCCTAGCACTCTGGGATTCAGGCTAAAAATACAGGCCTTTCATCGAAACTAACAGGAGAAGCTGATTTAGGTGTTGTGTTTTCAAACTGAAGGAGAGATAGCAACTTCCTGTCTAGAGTCTCAGAGCAAGTAAATGTTGCCTGAAAGGAACTTTTCTATAAATAGTATAATCATTGTTAACGTCACAATGATGGAAGATGACCTAAGACTACATGTAATTTGTGTCCTTTGGATATTGGGGGCATGAAACTTAATAGGATTACAGTGTAAGATAAGACTTTGAAGTGCATATCTTATGGCTGTGTTTGCCTTCACAACAATCTGTGTTTCTCTGAAGTAGCCGAAAAATGATAGAGCTGAGTGTAAAACCCACTATCGCTCACATTTTCCGTCAATTATTTACTGTCTCTTGATAAGACCATGACCTCAAGTGTCTCCTAGTCAGAGGTCTTTGCTGTGACGTGAGCTCAGCTGCTTTGAAGACATTCATAAAGTTCTCTTTTGTTGGAGGATGAGCGTGTCCAGCTGACCGTGGCTTTGGAGCAAATTCAGCCATCATATGATTTGATTGGAGGTTGGAGAGGTCAACACATGGTCATCTGTGATCAGCTGACAGGCCGAGCTGCTCTCTGATAACAGACCAGACGGGCAAAGGACAGGAAAAGCATGACTTGGAAACAACACGTGACCCCGACTTTGTTTATTTGTCCATGTTTGTCTCTTTTATTTTGTTAGACACTCTTCTTAAAAGTGTGTTATAATCAGCTCTCTCCCACTTCCCTCCTCTCTCAGTATACTGAAGCCCAGTGCTCCGGAGATTTTTTTTTTGGCTGAATTATTGATTTTTTGTTGAGATCTGTAGCATCGCTTCATTGAGTGTTGAGTTTCTCATGCCTGATGACGCAGTACTAATAAGAAAGGATGCTAAACTGCTTTTTTAGTCCTTCTTCTTTTGGAATTACTCCCATTTTTAATTCTGTCGGGGTTACTCCTTAAATGTTTGTTGTACCAGAATATTGATGCCCCTCTAAAAACCCCAGTCAGGAAAAAAAAGGCAGGGAAATTCACTACTTTTTCTATGAATCAGCAAAGTAAAACACTTTGAAGAGACGGCTGGAGTATTTTAAAACGGGGTTGTGTGAGGTACTCCATAGTGAGTGTAATACATAAAGTAGATGTCAGTCAGCTACTCCTGGAGTAGCAGGAGGAGTATGGACATGGAAGCTAAGCAATGTTCTACTGTGGACAGGGTCAGCAGCAGCAAGACATATTTTAGCCACCAAAGAAAAGGCCCAACTAAAAATAATCAACATCAGTAAAGTATAGTCTGTATTTAGAATATTTTCAGTGCTTTACCTTTCCGTCAGACAGTGATTTCTGATGGGGAACTGATGCCGTTACATCGCTCTCTTCAAAGCCAGACTCCATTGAGAAAAACAGTAATTTAACACTGCTGAACACAGAAGTTTCCAATCTACCACTGCCCGATACAGTTAGTTAGTTTGTGTTACTGTGTGTCTTAGGTATTTAAAAGGATTAGTTCAGATTCACCGAAGTCACACAATAACAAAAACTAAATTACTGATCAAAGCAGTGGTAGATCAGCAGCTCCTATATTCAGCAAGATAAAACTATTGTTTTTGTCAATGGAGTCTGGTGAAGTGGATTAGCGTATAGATGGGAAGCCAATACCAGCTTCCCAAGTGAAAAGGGCTGTATTTCAGAGAGGTAAACCATTGAAAATATTCTCAATATAATGTATACTTTGACTGTTATTTACTTTTTGAGGCAGCCAAAATATGTTTTGCTTCTGCCCTTGTTCACAGCAGTACAATATTTTGCTTCTGTAGCGGTACTCTGTCTGCTTCTTAAAATTAGGGTCGGCATCTTCTGTGGGTAATACACTGACTATGGATAAGAACAATAAGTAACTCATAGAACACCATCGAAAGATTCAAAAGCCCTAAACTATCCCTTTAAGTCAGCTTTAAAGACAATAAATCAATTGGATTTGTTGATTCAGTTTTGCTTTACATGGCCTTTAAAATCTCTTAACATGCGGTTAAAAATGAACAATTTTACACGGACTTAAAATTTTATTGCTTATGCCTCCTAAATCACCATCTGATATCTTTTCTCCCTCTGGCATGCTTTTAAATGTCAGATCAGTGTTGATAATCCGATTACTATATTTTATAATAACTGTGATAAAGCAAAGTTACCAGTTTTCAAACTTTAATCTCATTAAAGTAATTTACTCCATCAACCTTCTTATCCTATCAACCCAGCTCTAATCCTCAGATTATAAAAGGAATACACAGGCCCTCAGAAGTTTATTCTAGCCTTCATTTCCCCATACAATCAACTTTTTCCACTCCCCTTTCCTTCCCCTCTGCTGCGGCTTTTCCCTCCCTTTTTCCTTCCTCTTCACCTCCTCTTTTTCCCACTCCCTTCTCCTCCTCAGCTTGTTAATGGAGTGTTGGCAGCGAGCCAGGGGAAGCCTTGCTCTGTAGGTCTTCCCTCCTTGGCAGAGCTCCCAGTGTGTTTGTGTGTGTGTGTGTGAGTGTGTGTGTGTGGTGCAGAGCTCTCTCATAATCACTGCCATTCAGCACCTCGCCGGAGTGTGTCCGTGTTTACACGAGAGGGGTCAGGGAGCAGGCAACAACTCTCTCTCTCTTTCACTTCAAGCACACACACGCACACACTAGCATAAACAAATGCCCACACAAGCACGTGCACAAACAGAGGTCAAGAAGGAAACAAGGCACATACTCAAAATATTACGGGTATGCTCTACAGTAATCTTGGTGGGCGATAGAAATAAGTGGAAGTGTTCTATTTTTAGCACCAAAGATGACTTAATTCATTCTGTATCAGTCAATAATATCTTCTACATCATGCTCATGGCGCACACTATTTTGTGATTGGTCTGTTTGCTCTTGAGTTTCCTGGATCACCCCGATTACGACAAAATCCTAAATCAGGTCTAGGTTATTACAGCTTGATTGTTATCATGGTTTTGGGCATCATTCCAAATTGTCATAATAATATAGACTCACCAAGTTAATTGCTGTGATTTAGGGAGGGTTTGACAAATATAATTTAAACAGGTTTTAAGAGCTTCTGTTCTGAAGGTAGTAAGCATTTATATATAAAGCACACCTGGCCCAGGTGTGGACCCTGTATACAATGTAAATAAAAACAAAATGCAGCATATTTTCTACCATCTAATTTATTTTGACCAAACCAGGGCTGGTATTTGTTGGAACAGCGGACTAACCAACTCGATGACTAACAAGACTAACTGAGATGATCTGGTGACTTTTATTTTGTATCTGTCAAGTTTTAATTAAATGTGTTTTACGACAAGTTTACACCAGTGACACTGACCTCAACTGGAGTTGGTCCCCGGGCGCTGTACTGCGGCTGCCCACTGCTCCTAATACTTAGGATGGGTTAAATGCAGAGAACAAATTTCACTGTATTGTACTGTACTGTATATGTGACTAAATAAAGCACCTTTAACTTTACCTTTCTTTGTCACCGCCCCTCTCTGCAGCCGCCTGATCTCATTTACTTTACAGGACAGATGCAGTTCATCTAGAACGAGCCTAATGAGTGTGCCAGAGGCTCCAGTTGGACAGCCCCAAAGGTTAGCCTCCAGCTAACCTCCAGGCTAACTCTGAACTAAGAGCCATGTTTCCATGATAACACCTGGTGACACCTGTTGGCCAGTGGTGCCAGATGATCTAAAAAGAGCAAAACATGGCTCATAGTTTGTGGTTTGCTGATGATGTTGCATGAGCAACAAGAAAGGTAGGAGTTTTTAGAGACAAAATAATAGAGATAAAAATATACATCTTTGAGGGTATCATCACTTACTTATTTTGTTCATGGAAACTATTCTGAGGCAGAGTTAATCAACAGGCTGAATCCAAAAAACCAAGAAAAGGACACTAGGAAAGATGAACTGGCACTGAAAGAAAACAAGACACACACTAAATAGTTTAGTGAGAGGGAGGATAACGAGACACAGGTGAAGCTAATCAGGGCGGGACAGACAATCAGACACAGGTGAAGTCATCAAAAGGGAGGGAAAACACACAGGGGGCAGGAAGTGAAGTGAGAGATGTGAGTTTCTTGAGCTGTGACATTTTCTGCTGCTGTGAATGTCAGCTGATCTGCCTCAGCCATATTTTTGGTCTTAATTTATTCCAGAACTGATGACAAATTAGTCCCACTTAAGATAATCAAGAACTAGACAGCTTTGTGCAACAGACAAATTTAGATTTCTATCTGAAGTTTGACTGTAAGTTTGATCAAAGCCATAGTAAGTCTATTTTTGTGATACTTGTCCCTGCATGGGTGAAGATATTGTTAAAGGTATATGATGCAGGATTATGTAGTTTCTGTTTTTAAACCTGCTCACCACAAAAGTGAAGGTTAAAGCCAACCCCAGATTCACTTTTGTCTGGCGTTTCGCCTTGCTATATTTTTTGTTTCTTGGATGCCTGCTGCGATCTGGCACCTGGTCGCTTTGTATAAAGCCCTGACCTCACCTGATAGCCATGGAAGTACACGCCCACAAAGGTCTTATACACAGAAAATAAGAAAAAACAGGAAGAGGGCAGAAAAATACACCATCACATACTTATAGTGGGGGATATGAGATGACTGAGAGGGACTACCTCTGTATAGATAGATTGTTGTTTAGAAAAACACTGCACTGTATGTCTTTAAAAAAAGGTCTGACACGGCGTGAGTCACAAGCGGTCATATGATTGTACAGGTTTTACACAAAGCCTCAGGTGAGACAAACTTCTTTCAAAGAGAAAACAGCGTCAAACCATAAAGTCATGACCCAAACTGTCTGTTGAAAACATCAATCACAGTGCACAGACCTATGAGGGATTATACACCCAACATTTTTGGTGGGCTCACTTTCAGTTTTTTGGGGGAAGATAATTTGTTCTAATAAACGATTTGATCGCTGTTCGGAGAAATGCTAATAAAACCTTGTTGTGTAACATCACTTTCTCGCATGTCAATCAAGACTGCATTTAGCAGGTTGGTATTTAGGCCTATGTTTAGACGCACACTGACGTGTGAAGTTGAGCTGGCACATACTGGAGTCATAACTTGTCAGTCTTCCCCCAAGCAGTGCCACATAAAAACATGAACTTAAAAGCTGTTACATGAAAATACTAGTTTATACAACAAAGAAGTTGATGTCATATGTTGATGGTATTTCTGGTTTGCGTGAGTGTTCCTCCCAGATCAGCACCCAGAATGCTGTGATGGACTAACGGCTTCAAAACTGTGTGCATATAAACACATTGTATAGTTATATGTGCATGTAAATAATCTTTGGCTGCACTCATGAAAAGCTCTGGTAGACTGGTAGACTCCAGTTTTTGCCGGCCGAAGCATGTTAGTGACAGCTCTCAGCAGGGCAACCTGTACCACGGGTTTGAATGTACAGTCACTTTGCTCACATTGACAGGTATTGTAAGTAACTAATTGCAGCAAAGAGTCCCCTGGCATGGAGGAATGTGGCTCGTTCTCTCTCTCGTTCTGTCTGTTGTCTCTCTGTAATCTGTTATTCTTTTTTCTCTCTCTCTAATAGCTACCCTCTGCTCTTCCCCCTGAGGCCCTGCGGGCCATTCTCTTTATATTTGCATGTCAGGAGTGGGTGTGTGAGCAGTTCAACTGTCTGTTTGAATCTCAAATAGCCCAGGGATACACCACTCATCACTGGATGGCAATTCTGCTTCTTGGGAGAAAATGATGAAACACCTTCAACTGTGACACTGACTACCTTTGGGGCTGTCCAAACACAATTACCATTTTACAGAGTTAGAGAGTTAATATTCATGATCCTGGTAACTGACTTTGGTGCACGTTTTTTATTAACTGCTGCAGGACCAGTGGTACCTCTTCTACCGGTTCCTGCCAGTATGTGTCCACAAAATGTTTTATGGGTATTTGTGTATGTCTGCAAGTGCGTGTGAGCAAACATGCCATTTCAGAAGTACATTTACATCCGGCCCGTGGGTGAGACACATAGGCAGACAGTAAAATGAGAGACAGGAAACAATAGAAATACAGATAGAAACATGCACACAGCGTCTTTGCTCTCTTCTCCCAGCATGCTTGACTTCCCTGGAGGTAAATCTGCTGCTGTAAAACAAGTAACATGATTGTTATTAAATGAGAGCATTATATACAATAGACTGACTGTGGGGTTTTTATTAGTTGTAACATCATTTACCATAATTTATTCATAACTAATCAGATTTAGCTTGATTTAGTGACAAACACTGCAAGGGGACAGCTCCTGCTGTGATACAAGTTGCCTACAGGCTGGGAACATGTGACCCATCAAGTGAACTGAAGTGTTTTCTATATGCCGTATTAGGACTTTTATGAGAAACAAAAAAATGTTTAAACATAATTTATAGACAACATTGCTATACTTAGTAATCCGTAATATATATTTACAGAGATATCTATTGATGCACCACATATGGACAACTCAGCCTTCTGAATCTTCTTGCACAGCTGGGTTTTGAGCTGGCAACATTCATTTGAGACACATAAATGTTGGTTCCTCAGCAGTTCTTTGGCATTGGTGAGGTCTTATGCAGCACCACTGCCACAAAAATGACTTTTTAAGTCCATGTATGGTCCATAAGAGGTTTTCAATTTGTGCTGAATGGGTTGCAACATGCAGGGCTTTCCCCCGAGACAGTCCCCAGACAACCAGTGTTTGGAACAGAACTTTGAGTGAGTCATTTTAAGGTACACTGTTACCAAGTTTCTTTACCTAAACCTAACCACAGTTACTTTTCATGCCTTAAATCAACCAGAGCAACTTTACTTGCCTAAACCTATAGTTAGCCATCCATGTTTTGTTTTTTCCTGAACCTAACCACAGTTATGTTACTTGCCTAAATCTAACCTCCATACCTTTAGTGTGTACCTTTATGTTAAGCACATAACATCATTTGTAGGACGCTAATATCATACCGAAGCTGTGGCTCTCAACCCTTTTTTTGCCATGTGCACAGAAATATTCCAGGTTTGAAAAGGCAGCATATTGTGTTTTTTCAGTGAGTATTTGGTGCAGGATTTTGAATCTTAAAGCCAACATTAAAAAAAAAAAAAAAAAAAAAAGATAAATA
>JAPZEB010000022.1:17111063-17130587 GCA_029783705.1 Chaetodon striatus | reverse complement strand
AGGTCCTCGTCCACGGACATTGCCATGTTACACCACCAGGTTTCTACAGTAGCCCAAAACAAACAAACCAAAAACTGGATCTAGGAAAACACCTCTGCAGATAATTTCACTCCTGAAAAAAAAAACCTTAGTGTCAAGATCTGAAATAAGGTGAGCACATATTTACGCACACATTTAGTTATCAGCAAATAGGTGAGCAAATATTATTCAGCGCTAGCAGCCGCCCACTTTGTTAAGTGTAAGAGTGTAGGAGACCTCTGCAGATAATTCGATTCCCGGTCAAAACCTCCTGAACAATAAACACTGAAGAAATTCTAACGGGAAGAAGTTTCAGTGAGATGCTGAATCCACCTAAATGTTACAAATGTTTTAGCTGCTTCCTCTAGGAGGAATCTGACATTCCCAGCATAATAATGACGTGCTGCATCAAAACATTCCTCAACAAAGCCTTGAATAATCTGCCAAGGCCCTACAGTTAACATCTATAATCACTGCACAGACTCTGGTGACAGAATATCTCACATAAAAACCTCAAACTGCCACTGAAGAGGTGACAAGATTGACAGGAAGTTCGTTAAGTCTGGATGATGGCGACAACACAGTGTCACAAAAATCTATCAAAACGCAACACCAAACATCATGCAAGAACAAAAACGAGGCGAAAACTGTAAACCGGAGATGGCTGGCTGATGCATCAAAGCCGACTGTTGGAACAGTCAGGCTGGCTGATACAATCAGCTGGAGTGATCATTACTCCCAGGTCCAGGCCTGAGCTTGCCTCCTCTGCTTTGACACTTCTACCCATGGTCTTCTTCCCCTCCCCCGTCTTCCCTCTGCTCCTCTCCTCCTTTCTCTCTATCCTCCCACCCTCACCAGCCTCTCACCGGGCACGCAGACACATCCCAGGAACAGTTCGCTGTCCCCAACGTGAATTACAATGAGCTATTCTGGAATACATAACCCAGATCTCGCAGAATGTGCGACTGGGGTGTGCAGCACTCAACCCTGCAGGCGGTAATGGAGAAGAGGGCTGCTAGTGAAAGAAGGGCCTCTGCTATGATGCCAGCCAGGAAGCCATATATCAGTCAAGTCTCTCTCTTAACATACACATGCACCTCTGCAGGCTTTATGGGGGGGATTCAAGAGGCTTTTCCAGCAGGCCGACATAAAAAGGGGGCTGGGCTCGGAGTAGAGAAGCCAGCTCAGGAGAAAGGAAAAAAAAAAAAAAAAAAAGAGCCCTCCCCCACCCCTCCTCTTCTCATCCCTCGTTCTCTCTCTCTCCTCCCCCCATCACCCACACGGCTACCCTCTCCCCCGGCCCCTCCAGTGCTGTGCTGTGCCGGCTGGATTCCAGGGAGCTGCTAATGGATTATGGCTGATCTATATGCAGCTAGGGTGGGACACGTGTAGGCCCAGCTCCCCTTCCAATGGTGCTGCCCAGGAAAGCAGGCTTAATACCACAGGAGAGACGGATAGGCCTGCACCATCATGGCAGCTCCATTTGTGAGTGCATGCCACCCTTTGCAGCCTGTAGATTCATTTCTAAAACCATATCCAGGCTGTTAGAGCATCGCAGACTCACAGTTATGGTGTTAAGTCGGGGATGGATGACCCATTAGAAAGATGACCCAACTGGGACAGTTACAGCGATGTTTCCAGTATGCAGGATGACTAGTTCATATGTATAATGTTACGCAGTTGGCGAGCAGCATTTCCTGCACACTGGGATCCCTGTATTTTTAAGCCCTCTGCCAGGGCTGGCAGAGAGGTTGAGAGATGGCAAGATAGCCGATCAGGAAGGCTGTGAGAAACAATACTTGCCCAGGCCAAATATGGCACCACATACCAACCATGACAGCTCTGCTCTTGAACTGCAGACCAGGGTAGATGTTGCCCTTCAAGCACAGGCACAGGATCAGCTTACCTTGCCTGCAGTGTTAACCTTTTCAAAAAGTGACTGTGGCTTAATGATAGAGGGGGAAACACAGCACCCTACTGCTTAGCCTCAACCTTGACTTGTTACAGAAGCCTGCTGATGAGGAGATGAGCAGACAGGGATGTTTACACAGTCTTGACAGACACAATCAGGATAACATATCCGTGTGTTGGTCCGTGAGGGACTGAAAACTAGAAAGCACCAAAATGCCTCCAGCAGTGAATTAACATGAGTCTTTTCTACATTAAACTGGTTACACCAGCAATCTGGATGATCTGGTTTTACTTTATTTACCGCTGACTGTCATTGCATCCTTTTTTTTCCCCCCAAGGAGTTTATGGATTAAACAGTGAGCTAGTAAACCTTTCAGAGTCGGTGTTCATGCAGCGGCAGTGACTGAGAGAGCAGTGGGCTGTGGCACTAATCTCCTGAACAGAGGGTAGAGAGCCAGGAGAGAGGGCAGAGGTGAGGCAAAGTCCTGTGGCGCAATAACAAAACACACCCTACTACTGTGAAAGGTCATCTGCTAAATAACCAATAGAAAACAAGACAGAGTGGGATTTTAAAAACATATTCAACCTCTAGGCTTATCTTTCACAGAGATTCCTTTGAGCAACATACAGCAATGACTTTGTAGATGGTCACATTGTGCAGAGGATGGACAGAAGAGACGGATGTGCAGGTAAAAAGTGTCTGAAGCAGATAGAAAGTGAGCCAATGCTGTACACGAGCAAAAGGCCTCGCTGAGTGCGCGCACTCACGGAGACAGTGCACTAACCACATGCACTCAATACACACACACCCAGAGAGTATGCTGGTGGGCAGAGGGAGTGGGGGAGGGGTTAGGGGGATGGTACAAAGCCAGTTTGAAATACAAACACTGAGCAACCACCTCTGAGCCATTTCAACATGGCTGACACTGCTGCGTGGGTAAGGTTGATCCATGCAGGACTCGTGAGTGCTGCAATTATCTGAGTTTCAGTTCTCTCCTGAGAGAAAGGATGGCTCATGACACAATGAGGAGATTAAACAGAGCAGCGGTGCTTTTCGGCTACGGGCTCGACATGTTCCCTTACACCTGCGTAATATCTGCTGCATCACAGGCCAAAACACAAACCTGACTCTGATGATTTGATCACGATTTCTGTTTTGAGAAACTTTGGTCCACAGTTTAATGTGTCTAACTGCACACAGAAATATCTGCGCAAATCAGGTAAAGGCAGGAACATGGAGAATGCATTTATATCTACCAAAATAACCTGGTGAATGTAAAAGCTGCAGTTACATGCAGGTACCCCATCCATTATATTTTTTAACACTGTCATATTTTCAGTGTATTATTATTGGAGCATTTGCTTTAAGCAGGCTGTGCAGTGCATGCTACAAATATTCCACTGTTTAACCCTAAAAATGGCCTAATCTATTTCAGTTTTAATCAGAGGTTGGATTACTTACTTGCACTTGTAAGCATAGTGATGGTACCTTTCATCCTGCCACACTGCTCCCACAGCGATACTTTCCCTGTCTGAAGTCTTTGTCATGCACATGCGCATAAGTAAAACCCCTATGGAAAATTTTAAACGTGGCAAAGAAATCAAGTTGTATCTGAAACACAAAGCAGTCTCATTGGTTTCTGCATTGAAATTCTAAACAAGCCATACAGTCTTGTATTGAATTCTCTTAGAGAGATACAGTGATGTATGTAGTGCAGCGCTGTTGTGCCATGGAGAGCAGAATATTCAGGGTTATGTTCCAACCAGTGTGACTACAGAGGGTGAAATAAAAAGTGAAATCCCCAGCTGTGGCCTTTCCTTGGAATAAAAACCAGCCTCTACTTGTGTCTCCATGGCAAATGGTTGAATAGCTCTGATGCAGAGCATCTGCTGGAATTCTGGACACTGATCCAATTCTGGTTATAATCTCTTCAGAAAAGCTGCAGGGGAGACGTCCTGCGGTACAAAAGCTCAAAAACATCAAGACAAGAAGTAAAGCCTGACCTGTCTTGTCTCAGGGACATGAATTTCTGCAGAATAGTTGGATACAACTGCTGGTGAACAGGTGAACGACCCCAGTGCTGCAGGACTGAAGGGGGAAGTACATGAAATACAGTATCCCTACCGCAGCCTGGACAGAACCCTTCCAATTAAGACTCATTTTCTTTCAGGCAGTCCAGCCATGTTACAGACAAACAAGTCCTGCCCAGGGTGCAGTGGAATGAAAGGAGCCCCGTCCATTTCATCACAGGAGGGGGCCAAAGGTTGCTGCCTACCCCATATGTACCGGTGCTGTGCAGCAAGGGAAGAAAAGCCAAGACTCTCTCACACACACATGAATCATCTTACACGTTCACAACACAACCTGTAATCACAGCCACTGGTTTATTTCTGTGTGAATTCACGCAATTTTCTAAAGAAAAATAGCTGTCTAAATAATAGCTTTTGCATTTCAGCTTTTCCTTGCAGCGGGGCATTAAAACCAGCGAGAAAAAGGAGAAATTTTTTCTTAAGATATCCATTATATGTTAACGCAGGCACTTGAGTCTCAACTTTTTTTTCTAAAACACAGCAGGTCACCAATGAATTTCTTCTGTGGTGTGAATGTCATCCATAGGAAATGCTAGATGCTAAAGCCACAGCAAAGTCTTGAGGGTGTAACAGGTATAAAAGTATGCTCTCTCATGTGTGCAAAAATAGAATTCACAGCCTCCCATCACATGTATTGTTGTGATGGATGCAGTTACCTAACCTGTGGCAAACTCCTATTTCAAAATCAACCCAACTTTATCTATCGGCATAGGACACGGAAGGCACAGTGTCTCAGGAGATTTTACATTATGACTGTTAATAAATTTGCAAAAATGTCTACAAACATGTTTTCACTTTGATATAATGTGCTATTTTGAAGAGACTGATAAAAAAGTAAATGTAATCAATTTAAATCATGTGTTTAACATAATAAAACTGTGCAAAAGGTAGGTCTAAATACTTCCCTTAGTAGCTGTATCTGACAAGAACTGGGGAGCAACAATTAAACGGTATCAGACTGAACTCACTGCACAACCAAATCCTTCCTCTTGTAATACATTTTGCTTTAGCTTCAAGCAATTTTAAGTAGCATATAATTAATAAATCTAATATCAAACAATGTTTCAACATACAGATTACATATTTGCTCTTTAGTTAAATCACTACCTGAAGGTGTGTTTTAATCTAAAAAAATTAATATTAAAGATTATGTGGGAGATTTGTTAGACTCTAAGATTAATAAATCCAGTTATTTAATCAAAAGAAATGTCTAACCCAACTGTACTCAGGCCTTTATTAGAAACAGTGAGGAGTTACTTCTCTTTCTTTGCCATGAGTTTATATATGTGTGTGTATCTAACATTCTGTGCCCTCTTGCTGTAATGTATTTTATGGCTCAGTTGCTGCATCCAAACCCAAAACACCCCCTGGAGTAATTAAATAAAGACAGAAACGAACACCGAGACATTCGCTGAGGCTACCAGCAGCACTCGTGGGCAGCTGGCACTCAAACATACTGTTACCAACTGTGAAAAACAAACCCAAAAGTGAAGTAATCAACCGCTTCCCTAACAAGTGAACATATGATTGGTATGATAACGTGACCTCTGTCTTGAGAGAATGAACTTTGTTGATGAGATAAACCCCCCCTGTAAAAAGCAGCAGACCCACATGACCTGTGGGCCTAATGCTTGGGCTGAGGACAGAGGGCATGTTGGGTAAGGAGAGATCCTGTATGGTCCAAGGTTTTACAGAGCTGCCACCCCCTCCTCCTCCTCCTCCTCCTCCTCCTTCTCCAGCCTTTAAACACTGCATAACCTTCTGGCTATCAGCACTACATTCCACAGCCTGTTTCTTCTTCTTAAAGAACAACAACAACCCTGCCCTGAGGTGCTTGCGCCACTGCACAAACCAAACTGCCCTCGAACAGGCAGTGCAGAGCAGAACAGACGGATACGTATAGATACGACAGCCAAGCACAATCTATAAGTCCTTGCCTAGCATGTCAGCAGAACATATAGCCTAAGTAGCCTTACTGCATTGTGCTGCCCACACACGCCACTGTAAGCCACGGTCACAATCTACACAGGGTACGTGTGTGTGTTAAAATGGGAAGGGACAAGTAGGGTGAAGCAAGACCAACCAGCCGATCATGAGGATCATGAGGCACACATGGGCCTCAAATTACCCTCCAGGCCCCCCTTTGTTGTCCACAGTAATCAATGAAACTAGTCACACTGATCAGTTAACGTGACTTGGTCAGTTTTCTGACCTATATTAACTTGTTCAACAGTTATTGGTATATGTACCTACATATAATGTAAATTTGACCACAGCTACAGTAGACAGATGATTAGGCGGGATAGGTACTTATTTGCCAAATAGCGTAAATAAAACATTTACAGTGCAATACTATTGATCACTCCTCTTTAAAATACAACACACTATTCTCACACAAGTCAATAATTCCTGCATATCTGCAGCAGTATGGTTGCAACTAATGATTATTTTCATTGTTGATTAATCTGTTGATTATTTTATCAATAAATCGATCGGTTGTTTGGGCTATAAAATCTAAATAAAAGTGCGAAAAATGTTTATCAATGTTTCCCAGAGCCTGAGATGACATCCTCAAATGTTTTGTTTTGTCCACAACCCAAATATATTCAGTTTACTGTCATACAGGAGTAAAGAAACCAGAAAATATTCACATTTAAAGAAGCTGTAATCAGAGAATTTTGATGTATTTTAATTCCTTCATCCGATTAATCACTTATAAATTTAGTTAAGTGATTATTTTAATCTTTAACAACCAATTGACTAATTGTTGCAGCTCTATACTTGCATACGTTTATAAGAAACACTGTCTTTAGAATAATGGTATCACAGGAACTACACACTGTCAGCCTTTAAAGCTTATTGCTGTTACAGATGCAGCACTGTCATCATCAAACGCCTCAGGCACTACAGCCAGGAGCCCTTTCCAGCTTTACAAGCCTCACCAAATTAGATTATGTATATAAAGTGTAAAATGAAAGCACACAATCTTTATGGCTTGACAAGATGAGTCAAAATACATTTTCACCGCACTATCAGGAAGCACAATTCAGCTAACTGTTGGCTGAATTTTAAGCTGACAGGCAGAGCAACTGCTCACTTTAACTGCACTTCTAGGTGGGTGTAACCAACCAAAATATAGTCCTATAATCTTCATATTATAGGCTGCAGCACCCTGCAACCCTGAACAGGATAACAGGTTGTGAAAAAAGTTGTATTTTTCTTCATATCGCACTAAAAGTTGTGACAGAACTTAAAAAGGGAGTTTTATCCAACAACTGCATTTTGTTAGAGGAATAAACACAGTTCACTCTGTGTGATTAAGCTACACGCAATACGATGCAAAACCATTTTGTCGTGCACAACAAGATCAAGAACAGAAAAAATCTTTGTGGCTAACCAACTTCAAACTCATTTTTAGATGAGCATAAATGATAGAGGAGGGCCTCTGGCTTACTCAAGCATCAAGAACGAGACTTTTAAAACTGGCAAAATTACTTAGTTTGCCAATATTATACTTTCACACAAACTCAGCATGTGTAACAAGAACAAAAGTTCCTTTAAGCTTAGAGCTAAACAGAAGTATCTTATCATCAAAGGTGTGCTGTTAGTTTAAACTAAGCAAGTGGAAACAGCCAGTGGAAATGTTCTTACAGAACAAGACATTTGGTTATACAAAAACAGCAGCCAGTTAAGGGAACCCACATTACTCACATTCCTGTGCCTTATTATCTGCATGCCCCTTGGTACTTTAACAGAACTAATCACCTGAGAAACCAAGCTGCCTTCGCACCTGAGCACATTGTTTTATTAGTCACCGAGTGATTTGTTTTTCCACTGAATCAGAACTTAATAAACAGATATTAAACATACCGATGTTGCTTTTTCTTGCTTATATAAATATTATCACTAACACCCGGAAATCAATATCACGCAACACTGTTTCAATGAAGCAGTTTTGGGTCACAATGTAACATTACACCCACACTGTAGCCGATCACAAAGATGGTCGATGTATAGCAGTAGCCCACCTATAGGCTATGAAGACATACACAATCCCCTTCATCGACAGAATATAAACCTGAAAGTAATCCGTGTCCACATCGTACTGACTATACATGCAAGTCAATCCCGTTAAATCATTTTTTAATTAGCCGTGCCTAAGACCACGGTGGCTTAACCTACATATAAACAATGCAGGTTACACTACAGGTACCGGCTGTAACATCTATATGATTATCAGCATGATTGCGCAAAATACCGTGCGTAAAATACGCAGATTTAGTCTCTTTTTGTGCAAGTTTGAAAAAAGGAAAGTCAGTGTTTTGATTACACGAGTGATCGATTTAAATGAAACCTTCATCTCGTTACAGTTCATTAAGGGAAACAATTCATTGAACATATTGGATGATAAAAGCGGAGAAAACGCGGTAAAGTGTGGAAACATTTCTGCGAAGCGCTGCGACGAGCCGTTTGTGGATCCTTTCTGTCGCCTAATGTGCTTTGCCAGCCTGGTGAATATTTGGTACACACTCGTCCCGCGGGGGCATCTCTTACAAGCCCACGACGCCAAAATAAACGCCACAAATATTTGCAAATCATTTAATTTGCGGTTTCGAGCAGCAGTCGCGATAAGCTCGATCAAATAATGTGGGATTTCTCGGCTTGCCAAGCAGGCTGGTAGAGCCAGAATAGGCACCAGCGGAGCCCCTTTTTGTTGGCACGCCGTGGAAAAAAACACCACCGTAACGCCGAAAACCCTTACGATCCTTGCAGCAGCTGGGAGAAAAACCATCCGATCCAAACAGACGCGAAAGCAGCCTCGTTGCGCATTTACAATCCACCACAAAGAGAAATAATTTCTTTTAAATACCTTATTACATCGGTAGGATCGTTCTCAAGCGTTCTTTACCATCCTCTTGCTCATCTCACAGCCTTCGGGACGCCATGTTGCAAGCTTATGACGTTAGGCTTCCTCACCCCTGACCCACATTTGAATAGAAACCAGCCCAGAGTGCAGCAGAGAAAACACCCAACTGTGGGAGGGTTTGGCCACTTTCTCAGCCCAGGACCCCTGGCAACTTTACCTGCAAGATGGCAGGGAGAGAGAAAGACAGAAGGAGGGATATGTTCACACTGTGGTTTAGGCCTTCTTCTCCCAGCAGCAGCAACACGACTCAGCCATGGTCCTATACTGCTGAATGCAGGTCTACGCTGCAAAAAATGTCTCACTCAGAAAGTCTGTTTTGCGTAATGCTGGGGGCTGCTTCTCTGATTGTAAAGGAGTAATGAAACAAAACAAATATTTTATGAGGGGGTGTGAGCGAAACCAGCAGGTTTCGGGTGCAGTTTCACCGAAATTCAATTTAAGTAGCAGTAGGCCGTGAAATAAAAATGTGGTGGCAGTTTCCTTTTTACGATGGGGAATGTTTTAATCAAGTTTGTGCGGCAAGAAAATAAAATTATCCTGTAAGATATCACTTGATTTAAATAAAAGAATCTCGTTGCGTTAATGCAGAATAAAATATGACATTTTTTGTAGTGTAGACTATGTTTCCCTGCACCCTCAAGAGTCTTCTCTTGTAGGCCATGCAGTTTAATTATGCAGTGTATTTAATGCACCTATTTTAATCAGCAGAGGAAACTGCATCAGCCCTGTTTATCCTGGAACCAGTTTATCAGTTGAATTGAAGCCATTAACCACAATTTGAGGCTTCGATCCAAAGCAATAACACACCTCAGGATGATTGATGGTGAAATGATTTACAGGTATCAGCAGAGGGAAAGAGAGAGGGAGCTTTTCTGGTTCAAAAATTGGGCACCAGATGTGCAGGAGTGTGACGATCTGTTGGCTCCTCCTCTTAGCCCAGAGGACCCACACAGCAGCCCTGAGCCAATAGAAAACAGGATACATGATGGGTTTCACCTACACGCCATTTATTGGACCTCTGTGAGTGAGATTACTTTGATGATGCCACCTCGCTGCAGCTACTAATGAATATTCTTGCCCATCCTGCAAGGTACTGCGGAGACACAGATTGATCCAGATAGTGTATCAGTTTAATCTTCCATGCTTTATGTTTATGGCTCACATTCCTCATTGGATATCCAAGTTATGGCTCTGTGCCAAAGTGCTCTTCTGACACGCTGTGGTGGTCGCGGAAAGTGCATCCTCTGCAGGGAAGCTCCGCACACTGTGTGTTGCATAATCAAGCCGCACAGACGCACTGAATGCATTTCTCTGTGTTATTAACTCTCCCTATAGCTGAGGTTCCTTGACACCGACTAAGGCAAACATGTGATAAACCATACAAGGATATGTCATATACCAGATGTATAATAGCCCATATAGTGGAGGCTTATCAGAACAAATAATAAAGGGTGCAACGCACTTTGCCCTTTTGCATAATTCACATTTGATTTTTTGTTGAAAAGAAACAACAGCAAAGACGTTTAATTCTTTATTTACTGAAATGTGTAGTATGAAATAATAATATTCAAACACGCCATTGGATCTGTGTTCATTTACTTTTCATCAGTTCTATATTCTCACCATCTAACAAAGACCTAGATCCATTCACTGCGATCTGGGAACAACAATGGAAATAATGCGTAAAAACAAACAACGGTGCGCTCATTATAAAGCATTTCCATAATCTTCCAAGAAGCCTGAACATACCGTCAATGTTTAAAAAAAATCATCACCAGTCTCTAATTAGTTTGGTTACGTTGGCATTGATTTAAAACAACATTCACTTTGGCAACTTTTAAATTACGCAGAGGGAATTGGGTGTATATGTGTACAGCGAGATCAAGAATGTGAGGCAAGATCCAACAAAAAAGAAGATGTAAAAACACACTTAAGTACAAAATATGAAACGTCATACAACATATGGTTAACCGTACATCTGCATTGAAACCATGAAGAGTGAGCTGCAATATATTGCCGTGAAAAGTAGACATGGTAACATGGTTATTGACAAAATATATGTTTTCTGCAGCATGTACAGTGCTCTGATGTGATCAAAAAACTGCGTTAAATCTCTGAAAACCATCACGTGATGCATCTTTGGATAACACTAAGGAGTTAACGTCAAACATCATCTCTCTCTTAACCTCCTCCTGCAGCAGGGTCTCCACACTGTGGTGAACAGCTTCACTCTGAGCGCAGTGCACCCTCTGATGTACAGCACGGGGGTCAAGGCAGCATTAAGTCGGGGCAAAATGCGAATAGGGTCAGTGCCTTCATTTTTAAAGGTATAACAGGTCGAACGAAAGAAATTACAGGCCATAACGTGACTGAATATGGGAAGCCACGTCGCCAAGAAGAACACAGCCACCACCAGGATGAGATACACCGATGAGCGCTTGTTGTCTCTCTCCTCAGAGGGTGGTTCCCTCTCTAGCTGAAACCTAGCTATTATGAACAGCCTGATATTCAGCCCTATCATTATAATCACTGTTAATATGTTCCCCACAAACGTCCCCAAGCTCGTGATGGTTCTGGCGACCCCGATTGTGACCAGGTTGTGCACAGCCACGATGAGGAACGCATACACCCAGTAGGCAATGATGACCAGCACGGTCCTGTTTCGGGTCATGCGCTGGGAGTATTTAAAAGGTGCCACCACAGCGTGGTACCTGTCTGCCTGCGCGGCCAGGATGGCCATGTAAGACAGCCCTAGAAAAGTGTGCACGATGTAAAAGGTTCTCGTAGGGGAATCAAAGCTGTCCCTCACGTCGAGAACACCAGCGTAGTAATACGACACGGCGGTGCAGATGTCGCTGAAGCAGGTGCTGAGCATGTACATGAAGCGGTTCTCGCTGCGCATTGCCTTGTCCAGCAGTATGGAGAGTGACACAGACACGTTGAGGAAAATGATAGTTGCAGGCAGGAGGATGTTGAAAAGAAACATTAAGACATTGCCAAAGCTTGTGAGGGGCAGCACAGGAGACAAACCCTGGCTGCTGTTACTCATTGAAGCAGAGAGAATGCAACACAGTGTTCAGGTCTTCATCGCACAGAGGAGACAGCAGCGGTGCAGCTGTGTGACTGCACAGCTGAGGGGGCTACCTCTGCTCTTATTTATGTAGGAGGGAACCACCTGGGTGACTTTAATGTCCATGGACAGGAGTCAACAAGCTCCTGATGCAAACATACACAGGTCAACATGTTGTTGAAATATTAGAATAATTTGGCTATTTTTTTCCCCCTAAGTGCAGATTAGTGTCAAGTTAATATCATCAACACCTCTTACAGTCTTGACTTACTTGTGCTTTTTATATAAAACAGAAAAGTCTCCATCTGGACCTGACAGCAGCATCAAGACAGGCCCTTTAGCATGTGCAGTAACCCAATCTACACTGGACAAAAATACAAACACCTATTTTTGCTCCAACTGTTCAAAGGTCATCCAAGACTTTTTCTTGCACTCAGTAAATATATTTCTCTCAAATTAGTGGCGCAGATTTAATTATTATTTGTGGTATCTCATTTGTAGTGGCAAATGAACTAAAATATAAATACAGCACCTGTTTTTGCTCCCAGTTTTCACAGGTTTCAGTTAAAGGACTTTTCCATGCACTCAATTTCTCTCAAATTTTGGTAGAAAATTCATTAAGTTCTGTGTTAGTGAGCACTTCTCCCTCTCAAAGATAATCCCTCCATCTGACAGGTGTGGCATATCAAGATGCTGATTAAGCAGCATCATTACTACACAGGTGTGCCTGTGATGGTCACAATACAAGGCCACAATAATATGTGTAGTTTCATCACACAAGACAAGTTTTCAATTTGTGTGCACTGGCATGCTGACTGCAGGAAATGTCCACCAGAGCTGCTGCCTGTGAACTGAATATTCATTTCATGAGAATAAGCCATCTCCAATGATGTCTCCATTAATTTGGCAGACTATCAAACCAGCCACACAACTGCAGACCACATGTTGCCACACAAGCTCAGGACCTCCACATCCAGCATATTCACCTGTAAGATCATCCGAAACCAGCCAACTGATTTGCACTACCTAAGATATTTAGTACAAACCATCAGAAACTGTCTAAGAGAAGCTCACCAGCATACTCATCATCTTCACCAGGGTCTTGGCCTGACTGCAGTTTGTCATCATATACGACTTGTGCGGTTTTGTGGCCCGTTGGATGTACTGCCAAATTCAGGGAGACAGCTTATGATAGTGAAATGAACACTCTGAGATGGTTTCCAGCGGCTCCAAGGGCCTAATCAGCATCTTGATATGCCACAGCTCCCAGGTGGATAGATTATCTTGGCAAGGAGAAGTGCTCACTAACACAGAATTAAACAAATTTGCTACCAAAAGTGTCTGAAAAAATGTAGATCTTTTAACTTTAACCTGTGATAGCTGGGAGCAAAAACAAAAGTGTTGTGTCTATAAGCAACCAGAAAAAAACTGTAAAAGAGGAATGTCCTCAACTCTTATCTCACCTAACCTGTCTGTACTGAGCATGTCTAATAGTTGTACAAACCCTCTCTAGTAGGGCTGAATATGAATCTTTAAATAGAGGTTAGCAGTCTACTTAATATTAGAGATTTGAAACAAACAAACAAACAAACAGATGTAAATAAAATGGCGTTTCTCATGTAGTCACAACTGTTGTAGATCACTCATGTTTCATGTGTGGATGCTGCATCAACAGCAAGAAGCTGCCAACAGCATGTGTTAACTGTTCGCAGTGTCTGTGAAGTTAAACTGAGTGTTTCAGTGACATCATATTTTTTATACTCTAAACTTCTAGGACTATAAATCCTGTTGTTTGGGATAAGAATATGATTTTTTTGAAATGCATGTTTGTGTTTAAGATGAATGCAGCTATATTACTGCTTTTTTGTAAACCCTTTGAAACACACATTTTCATTTTAGCTGTATGTTTGTAGTTGGTAGTGCTTGAGGAGAAATCTTCAGTGAGCACACAGTGGATCGAGCAGTGAACGGAAATCATTAAATATCATGATTTCCACTATGAGGGCCAGTTTATGAGCGAAACTTACATACAACAGGATTTAAAGTGCATATAAACAGGTGCAAATAATAACAAACATCCTTATCTTTCTCTTTTCTATGTTTATTTATTTTCAGTTTTTTTCTCTTTTTTAAATGTATTTATTTTATTTTATTTCATTTCATTTTATTACTTAACTGGTGCAAGTGATTTCTCCCTGCAGCATATAGAGAGGTCTTTTGAGCCTATAGTGGGGGGAAAAAAATGTATTGCTGCTCCCTCTGGTGGTTAACACACAGATTGACTTTAGTCAGATATTGTAGGGTGAAAGTTCTTACAGATACATTGATTCAATGACGTACAAGTGGACTATATTTATTGCAATGCAGCATTAAGAATATTGTAGAATTCAATGGCAATCTGTTGAAGAATCATTCGAGAGAGTGATGCTTATTTGTTTGGAGATTTTCATTAAACCTTTTGCAAAGTGTCCCTGGAATAAAATAATTTTTTTTAAATTTAATTTTTATGACTGATTTGAGCACTTAATTATAATGCAGGGTGATTTGGATGTAACATGTAGACCCTGTGTATCTATGATCTTTGTCTACATTAGCAAATAACTGAAAATAGGGTTACAGGGTGCAAACCAGACATTTATGAGAACAGAAACATCCTTCATTGCAACTGTGCTGTACAACAGGGAAGGCCTAAAAGGACATAAGCAACCCTGCAGAGTCAAGAAAAAAAGCCAAAATATCTCATCACTATTTTGCTTAGCCAGTTGAAGTACAGCTGTTGTATTTTTGTCAGAGAATATCACAAGATAATTGAGTTTTTACTCTGAAGGGGAGGTAGCAGTTAGGAAAATTAAGGTAATAAAAAAAAGTGATCACAATCTGATACGAGTCAAAGGTCATCCTGAACCATATAGACCTGTGACTTCAAGATGACAGGACTTGGAAAGCAAACAAAGTGACAAAGTGTTATGGAAACCACAGGACGCACAAACAAGTGCATGCTGGTGATCATCTTGTTTTTACCATTACCAAACTACCCTGGGACTCATTGTGATTAGGCCTCATTTATTCTTTCCATATGTCTGACACCTGTTGACATGTCACCTGTTTATGCTGGAGCCCCCTCCCTCTAGAGATTAGAACATCTGTTTATATTCTGGTCACCACTCATCTCCTCTTCTGGCGGAGCTCCAGGATGCTCCTTAACGCCACAATCCCCCTGTCTGTGGATTTCGACACTCCGGAGGACTTCCTCATCTTCATCTTTCATATTCTGTTCGCCACAAGCGCAGTGCTGGTCGCCGGCTCGGTGGTCGTCGGGATATCCTCCACCCGGTCTCTGCGAGGCCAGAACCGGTTCATATTCATGCTGAACACCAGCATCAGCGACACTCTGACCGGCTTCTCCGTCTACTACCTCGGCCTCTTCGACGTCCAAGAGGGATATCCCTCTAGGAATGGGACATACTATATTTTACCTTCATTTCTAGGTGTCAATGTTTTAACCTTCCTGTTCGCTCAGTTTGACCGCTACTTCGCCGTGTGCCATCCTTTCTTTTACAACCGATACATAACCAGGTCCTTTGTGATTGGGATTTGCGCGTTTTGTTGGATTTACACATACACCATCCTCACCGTGCAGAACATGGTGCCTATTTCAAAGGCGGCTCAAATAAACGCGTTTGGCGTGATGACTCTGCAGATTATAGTTCTCATTAAAGTCCTGATGACAATTCAGTTATACATCATAGCCCGGAGTCACCTGGTGAGAGAGGCGCCCAGTGCGGAGAGAGACAACAAAAAAGAGTCGCTGCGCATCATTGTGTTTGTGGTTATCTGCTTCTTGGCTCTGTGGGTGCCGTCCTTTGTCAATATAATTGTCAGACAGTTGACGAGGAAGGGTTTGAGGTTTAGGAATGAAGCCACTAACTTGTTCGCCATCATGGCACGCCTGAACGCACTGGTGACCCCGGCTCTGTACATCTGGGGCAGCCCGGCGCTGCGGGAGGCCGTGTGGAGAGCTGTGTGGCGCAGGGTCTGCCCCTGCAGGAGGACAAGGTGAGACACGGCCATTTATAATGTCATCATTTAGCTGCAAGCAGCGCTTTATGTGGTTTTAAATCAGTTGTGTGTGTTGATATGAAACTTTAGGCTATGAAAGACAATAATTAAACTCTTCCTCTCTGCACCTTCTCTGTCTTTTTCAGAATTGACTTTAACTTCAATGGAGTGACGAGCAAAATGAAGCAGCAACCAGCAGCATCATCATAAGGTATCACAGGAAAATTGACAAAATGACCTAAATGGCTGACGTGTAAATTGCACGTGTTTCAATCACTTTCAAATGAACGAGAGCTCTCAATCATCAGATCATAAAAGTCAAACGACTGAAATAAAACGCACTTGACAGATTGGACAATTGAACCCTTCAAAGGTGAAATACGGAGTGTATTTGGGATCAGATGAGGGCAGTGTGAGTGTGTGTCACTGCAGCATGTGTCGAGGACAATCCATTACAATTTGGGACTAAGCCCGCTAATTCTGATTTTTCTCATTTTATTTTTCAAACGGGATTTTCCACATGTAACACACCTGCCATACTTGTCGATACCGCTTTGAAAAGATGGAAATAAAACATTTAAAAGACATTTTTTGTACCAGCTGCCTCTATTGCTTCTTTTGAACCTATATGAATGATGTGTTTTTACTTTCTGGAAAACTTGTCTTTATAACTGCCAACATTGCAGGTTTTAGAAACACATTATAATGTGTTATTATCCTGTCTTACTTGGCATTTGGATCATGCCACTTCCCGTACAGGCTACTGTTGATATAAACATAGGATGCCATTATACACTCTCAACTTTAGAGGTTAATTTCTCACATACAGTTTATCTCTCAGTTCAAATTGATGCCATTTCTATTGTTTTGATGTTCAAAAAGTGCGTTTGCAGCAAGAACTGTGAAATTCAGCATACAATAGACTTATAACAGAGAGGGATTTTTACCGTTAACTTCCAGTTTAACGGCACAGTGATGTTCATGTGACTACCTTTGTGGAGACCTCTGGATCAACTGTAATTATGACTTGTTCACTAATATGAGCTGAGCAGCTGTGATCAAGGCTCCAGACCTCCATGCGTATTTCTGCTTCCCTGTAGCTCAGGTGGATCAATAGTGATGTTCTTTAGGTGTCATCATCACCGCTGTCCAGGGTAATGATCCTGGGATCCGGGAGCTGTTCGGGTTACTCGCTTGTGTTGAAAGTTTTTTTGTTTTGTTGTTTTATTATGATGTTGTAACAGCAAAATTAGTTATGATAAAACGGTGAAGACGCAAACACACAAATAGAGTGAATTCAAAGGTTAGACATATCACAGATTAGTCCTGAAACTGAAGTCACAGAGCCAGTACGACCTTATCTTTTTCTGTCTCGGAGAAATAAGAGCTGGTAGCACGCACAATATTTGTGACATTACTGTTTTGTCTACTGTTTGCTAATTTAATGGACATGTATCGATGTATGTTGACCTTAAAAGGGAGCAGAGATGGGAATGTAGAGGGAGGTTCAGAGAGGGAGATGTCACCTGCATCTCTGCACCTTTTCCTCTGAATGGAAAAATCATAATAAGGCTTATTTTATTTTATTTTTATTTTTATTTTTATTTTATTCTAACAAAGGGGGGCTTGACTAGAACTGTAGTGACAGTCTCGGATAGTAAAACAAGAACACCAAAAACAAGCTAACAAACAGAATCTGGCTACACGTGCGAAGTAGACCACGCCAACATTTCATAAGAGCACAACAAGCAGAGATAAATTAGTTAAAGCCGTACATTAGACAGCTGCATTACTGCTAACAGTCGCTATTTCAGCACCTTGGTCAGCTCCACGTTGTTGCTATTGTTTAAGGCGATTGACCCCACAAGATGGGCCATGATGGTTGTGATGGCAGGAGGCTCAACTTTAACCACTTATTTGTTTCACCAGTACAAAACATCACTTCACTTCTGAAGGGTTTTTTCCTATTGTGTGAAAAAAAAAAAGTCAGCATGAAATTGATCACAAGGGGAAAGGGCCACTCCTCCATGCACCTCATCCCCTAACATCTCACATCACTGTGGAAAATTTCTGTGACAAAACCTGACTTTAAAACAGGCGCGTCTCTATTTGTGTCGCAGTTGATGTTGGGCTGTTTCCACTGTGCACTGCCATCATGATCAACATAACGCTCATCCCTCTGTGTGTTGACTTTGACAGTCCAGGGGACTATTTTCTCTTCATCTTTCACGTCCTGGCCGGGGCTTGCACCGTGATAGTGGCCGCCTCTGTTGCATGTGGCATTATAAAGACGCAGGCACTCTTGAGACAAAATCGCTTCATATTCATGCTGAACACGAGTATCTGTGACACAATGACCGGCTGTGGTATTTTCTATCAGTTCCTCTTCGATGTGCGAGTTGGCTTCCCTTCTAAAAACGGGACGTATTACATCCTGCCCTCGCTTCTTGGAGTTAATATCATGACGTTTCTATTCGCCCAGTTTGACCGATATTTCGCCGTGTGCCATCCCTTCTTTTACGGCCGATTCATCACCACCAGAGTGGTTATATGCGTCAACGTGTACAGCTGGGTGCATGTTTATACTCAGCTGCTCATACAGCACACGGTGCCACTTTCTAAAGCCATACAGATCGGAACCTACAGCAGGATCAGTCTGATGTTCATTATTATCACTAAAGTAATCATGACCATCAAGCTGCTGGTGGTGGCGAGACACCAGCTGCTGCGGGAGCCGCCGGGCCCGGAGAGAGACAGCAAGAAAGAGTCCTTGTTGATCATAGTGGTGGTGGTTGTGTTTTTCCTGCTGCTGTGGAGCCCGGCCATGCTTTACATGGTCCTGGCTTCGCTGACGGGGAGATATCTTGTCATCAAAAACGATGCCGTGAACCCGATGACAATATTATCCAGGAGCAATGCTCTGTGCACTCCGTCCCTGTATCTGTGTGCCAGCCCTTCACTCAGGACGGCCGTGTGGGAAAGTGTGTGGAGCAAAATCTGCTGCTGCTGCAAGAAACCCAAAAGGTTGGTTGGATCAATAACTGTAAAAGTAAAGTAACACCTGACTGTGAAGTGTTTAAGCACGACAGAGTGTTCGTTTCAATGTCAACATCTCCACAACATAACTACATTTGAAATGTCACATATAGACGTATTCAGTGACCTTTTAAATGATTGATACTGTTTGAGGGCAGGGGTGATGGATGGATTTTGTCTCTATTAGTTGTAATTTTGTCATTAAAGAAGCTCATAAAGTCATAACTGCTGAGGGCTGAAGGAATACAGGGCTCAATAGAGCTATGACTCTCTGAAAAGAAACCTGGGATTGTTCTTCTTTTCCTCTATAAATGCTGAGTAATAGTTTGCTCTGGTATTACGGAGGCCTCCCTATGCATTTTAAGACTGTCTTGCCAGACTAAACGAGATTCTCCCAGCTTGGTTAAACGCC
>JAPZEB010000022.1:17079538-17091398 GCA_029783705.1 Chaetodon striatus | reverse complement strand
ACCAATCAATTTTAAGTTTTTAATGGCTTTTTTAGGATTTGTTTAGTAATTTGGCTGTGACTGTACTAAAAGAAATTACACTTGAAGACCTAAGAGTGATTCTTAATGCAATATTTCACAAATGAATGCATGGGGTGTCCAAAAACTTTTTTCCACCACTGTAGATTGAGTATGTCAGGGTGTATGACTTCTTTTGTGCCCCTGTTTCAAAGAACCTTTTTGGATCCTTTTATGTATGAAACCCACATTGTACAGTTGAGTGTTTAACTGGCTGGACCAGCCGCATATTGAGTACAAGAATACAGCACAGATACAGTGCCAGCTGATATTTACTGGCACCAACAGGTGACCCCGTCTCATGTGTAATAAGAGATCAGGTTCTCCTGGTGTCAAAACTCTGTTATGTAGGAACATTGTTATCCTTTGAAAACGTAACCCCAGTATGTTGCTGTTTCAACAAGAGCTTCAGTGATTTACAGCAGAGCTGCATGGTCCTGAGCTAGAGAATTTCTTCAGTACTTCAGATGGAAAATTAACTCCAGCTCCAGCTTCACTATGACACAAAACTCTGGCAGATCATTTACCATTCAAGGTGCATGAGAAAGAGTCTCATTTTTTGCTGGTTGGTACAGATGTAATTCTCCAGCTCTGAGTTTTTATGTTGGCTAACTGATACTTTTGCCACACCTCTGACTTGATATACAGAATTTAAAAGGAGTTAAATTCTTTCTTTATTCTACATACAGAAAAGACTATTTAAAAGAACATTATAAACATGTTTGGAAATCCAGAATGGGGCTAAGCACAGCTACTGTACTCTACCTTTTAGGAAGGCAGCACCGGTCTGTGCTTGGTGGATGGATGGATTTCCACCATGTTTGTCAGCCTTTGACATCATGGAACAAGACGTGTCAACTTTAATCAGTGTTGCCGTCTACACTGGCCTCTTAATGGTAACAGCTGTAATAGCTGCAATCTGAAGCTTTTTTTCCACTTACACATTTAATATAATGTGTTAGGTTGTGAAGTCTGTCAAATGCGTACAAGAGTACACACAACAGTACTGAGATCACGAGTCCAGAATACTCCTACAACTACAGATATCATATGCTGCTTTCCCTGCACAGCCAGTGATGACAAATATTCAGTGTGTAGTTGTTAGTACTTAAGAGTTCCATGACCTCATCACCTGAGGAAATTCAGCAAACTAGGACCATGAGTAAACGTTATTTTTATTACATGATTAATTCCACTGATACATGTCTGATGTGTCGGCACGACAATGCAGGGGAGGCAGCGTGTGAGGGAAAAAAGGTTTGCACATTCCATTGAATTAAATAATGTCATTTGTACTGCAGAACGAGGCAAATCAAACACAAGGCTAAGTGACAGTTGCCATAAAAAGTCAATTTTACTTATTTTAGCCTAGGTGTCAAGGTAAGAATTAAAAAGCAACTTCTGTTTGTAGCCACACAGCAGTTACAGAGATGAACAATTATAAAATGCTGCTGTGACAAAGTACGGTGAGTCAAGAGGGGCTCTGAAATATCCGCTGGTGTTTGTTAGTTTGCCTCGTCCTTTGAAGCCTCGTCAAAGTTTTCAACAAGATCTGAAAAAGGAGACAGAGTAGGGGAAGAGGAGTGGAGGACAGAAAACAGTGACTGATAAGAAAATGTTTGACTGAGATAAAAAATATCTAGCACACACATGAGTAAGATTATCAGCCCTAAATATCAATACATTCTGTCAGTGACAAAGGCTTGTATTTTGTTCTTAGAAACACATCCAGATACACTGAGTCTAAACTTGCTAGACATGAGATCATAAATGTTCCATGTGAAATGACACATATGCAAACATCTAGGTCAGCTTGTTCTGCACTGTTACTAATGTGACTAATTTAATGCGTCATTGCATAACAATACAATTTAGGCAAATGTTTGTTTGGAAAGGAGATGTGTAAATTTGCTTACCTGGGACATCATCATCATCCTCTTCAGCAGCAACCATGGGGGCTTTGTTCTCTCCAGCTATGAGGAGGAAGAAGAACAAAAAACAGATCATTAACAAACAGAACACAACACAACTGATATCTGCAAACAGATCAGAAAAGAGTGTTGTGGGTACCTGGTTTGGGCAGGGTCTCTGCTAATCTCCTGAGGCTGGTTAGACTGTCGGCTCCCAGCTGGTTTAGGATTCCTGGGAGCATCTCTGTGAGCTGCTTGTTCTCAGCGTGCCCTGTGATCGTGAAGGTGTTGGCAGCCAAGGAGGCCTGAACCTTTGGGTTATTGAAGTGGATAACTGTGCCCTGGTTTGTAAACATATTCACCTACAGTCAAACACAAAAGGAAGTGAAGGGGAAAAAAGGAAGAGCGGAGTTTAAAGGTCAGTGTCAAAGAGAATGAGGCAACAAACTGAAACATTACAACATGTACTTTTTAATGCTATATTTTCTATAACCAATTGATTAACAAACGCTTTGTTTCAGTGGTAGAATACAACAATCAAAGGGCTTCATAGGTAAAGAATCTGATTATTTTTTGAGTCCCTTTTTTGTCAGTTTCGCCTTTTGTGTCACGTTATCAGGATGGGAAAACTTTTTTGTCCATGTGACACTGTGGCTGGTGGATTCCAAAATCTACCAGCCACTCAACAGATAACCATTGTATTTTTGGCTGGTGAGTTCAGCTTATCTACCAGCCACTTGCATATTTTACCAGCATTTGGATGGAGGCTTATGTGATTTTCCAACCCCTTACTCTTTTTTTTAAGTTTATTTTTTGTGTGTCTTGCCTTTAATTGATAGGACAGTTAAGTGTGAAAGGGGGAGAGAGAGAGGGCCAAGGGTTGGAATCAACCCGGGCTGCTGCGGCAACAGCCTTCGTACATGGGGCGCCTGCTCTATCCTCTAAGCCACCGACGCCTCTGATTCATTGCTCTTAAATTGAGAACCCCACCATGAAGAAAACCTGTCCATCTACTGTTGTACTTTTCAGAAAGACTTTGCTGTACCTCCTCAATGCCAGAGATGTTGTTGACTCCCAGTTTCTTGAGGGAGAACTGCAGCTTCTTGTCATCTGCTGTTGCTGTCCTGTGAACCACCTTCTTCTTTCTGCGGGCTGACCCCTACAGAGCACAACAATGAACTATATGAACCAACAACCCAATGTCAAGAATCATGGGAAAAAAAATTATACATTTTTTTCCAAGGTCCAGTGTGTAGGATATAAGGGCATATAATAGCATACATGGTACAAACTATTCATAAGTGTGTTTTCATTAGTTTATAATCATCGTCAACTGAGTGTGCCATGTTGTTCAACAGTATTCCAGAACAGACAAATCAAACACCGGCTCTAGATGGGGACATTCATGTTTTTATGGTGGCCACCATAGTTGTCCTACATGCTTAATACATGAGAAAATGTTCACTACTGTAGCCTCACTGCTGCATGATATTAAATCCTACACGCTGGACCTCTAAAGTCATTTCCCAGCACGCATTCCAACTCACCTTGCCGCCTATGCGGACCTGCGCCTGCAGTTTGGCGAGCTTCTCCTGGTTCATTATGAACTCCTTCATCTAAGACAGAGAAGAGCCCACACATCCAAATTTAGCATTTACTCACAACTTTCAGTCAATTGGGAATAACACAATCTTGTCAGACACAGAGCTGAGAGACATATGAAAGCACCACTAATCATTCTACTAATTTCATCCATGCAACATCGGTTTTCTGGACAAGCCATCCCTCTGCACACATACTCATAATCTGATCCTGAAATGAGAATCAATAATACAGAAAAATGCAAAATGATGTCCAAGTGTACATTTAATGACTAACAAATTGACAAGTGATGAAACTGTAAGCACGTAATGTGTTATTTCAGCATTTCATAAGATATATGCGGTTTACAATTACAGTGAAGTGCCAAACCTAAAATCCCCCCAAATCCCCCTAGTCGTTTAGCCGTTTGGCACAGCAAATGAACAAAAATGGACAGCTGCCAGAGGCCCAAAAATAGCTACACACTTTTTAGTCTCGACTCAAGTTCTGCAGGAATCAGACAGAGGTGGTGCTAAAGTTAGTGGCTAAGTTAGGCTCCCAACGTTATGTAAAGCAAAAGGATATCAGTTAGCTTATAGCTTTACGAGCTAATGTTTCCTAGGGTGGCATAACGAGAAGATGTGCTGTGGGGTCATGACTGGTGTTTTAACCTTCGAGAGTGGGGGGCTATTTTTTCTTAAATTGGGTTATAATAAAGTATGACAACTGAACTGTCGGCTTGTTAGCTAACTAGCCGAGCTAAACAGCTAGCTCAGGCCTCTTCAAACTGGTGTTAGCATTCCAGTATGATTTACCTTTTCCTCCACGGGCCGTAATCTGACACAGAGGACAGTTCTTTCTCTACAAATTCAAATTTATATGAGGCTGACAGCTTAAAGGGCTACAGAGACGTGAACTGACCTGGGAGTGTGTAAACACGCGGGTCACACAGTCGACAGAAGCTCAGAGAAAGGAGGGAAGACCGGAAGTGACGCACCCAGATCGATAAATGCCGGAAATGTCCGCAGGTTTCAAACTCTGTCCTAAAAATATTATTGCTAACAATAATAGTAATTTGTGTGTCTTCAATCTAAATTTCTAGTGCTTTCTAGTGTTAAATCTGTCCGTTCAGATTTTTGAAGTCGCGAGGATAACGTCCAACAATTACCTGCTTTCTAAAATTGTCTAAAAGTAGGAACTCTTGAAGCTTTTGGAAATTAGATTTTTTTTTTAATTTAGCGTTTAGCCACCTAAAATATCAGAAATTAAACTACTAATCAATACATTAATAAACATAAATAGGTCAAATCAGTAAAGTTTTTCTGACAGATTTCGCCCAAAAGGAAGTAGAATTATTTTTTAATACATACAATTAAATAAGTCATTAAATATATAAACTTGATCAAATTTTAAAATGCTAGTTGCCAGTGCTATTTAAAATTACTTTTAAAAAATGAAAAAAAAAAAGTTCCTTTCATTGAACAATAAAGATATAGCATTCATAACGGAAGTAGTCACGGTAGAAGTCATGGCGTCCTCCAGTGCACCGAGAGGCAACGTGATAACTCTTTAAAATGAGCAACTTTTGGTTTACTTGGACTAACAACATCGGTGTAATCTAATTTCAACACATCGTACTTAAAAAATAAGACTGTACTCCTGCACATTTTCGCTCAAAGGTGAGAATAATCGGAATGCAGTTTATGATAGAAAATGCTAGGCGTGCTAACTAACTTGATGTAAGTACTGAACACGTTGGCTAAGGTAACTTGTCTGTTTAATGTGCTGCGTTTGTTGTCAAACTAGTAACATTACGTGTAACTTTATCGCTTTACTGGAGAATTCCTTTTTTATTTTTGAACTCTTCATGCACAATCGTAAACCTTAGTGAAGAAATAAACTCAGAGTATTAAAGCTGTTAGCTTAGCCTTCATACCGGTTGTGAGGTGTTGAAGGTTTGTGATGCTCTTGGAGTGTAAACTCTGTTGCGTTCAGTCCATGTTGTTGAGTTGGACGCCCTCTTTTTGCCTTTGTGTTCTTGTATATCAAGACAGTCTTGGCTAAGCCACAAGCCCCTTGCCATCGAGTTTTACCACGTTTATTTTCCCTTAAATAGATTTCAAGCTGTGGAAACCATCCTCTTCCACTGTGTTTGTTCCAGCTTTTTTTGAAGCTATATATCATGTTTACAATGGGTTAGATTATCAACATTTCTTTATCAGCAGTTAAGATTTAAAATACATTTGTCTGGGTATGAGCATTGTTTGGCTGCACAACATGAGTTTGTTTAAAAGTACCTACCAGCAGGTGGTGGGGTTTAAGAGGTTAACTAGTGTCATATCTCCTGCTATATGTTAATATCCATGTTTTTATTTTCTGTATATTGACAGACAAGCAGTATTTTCTGATCAACACAGAAATGGCTTCATTTAAACCTACGAAAATCCAAGTATACCCTAAACTTGGAGAGAAAGTCACACAAGACACACTGTACTGGAAAAACTACAAGGTAAGTCTCTTCCACTGTCTTTTTATTAATGTGAGCATGAAAAGCACATCCCTAATGTTGTTTCTCAATCTTAGCAATGCACCTTTGTTTCTGACAGGCTCCAGTCCAAATAAAAGAATTTGGGGCAATTACAAACATAGACTTCTCCCCAGTGGCTCCACATAACTTTGCTGTGACAGCATTCACAAGAGTAAGTTGGTCTCTCTGTATGAATTTATCTTAGTTGTGTTTTTTCAAATATATCACTGGTGCCCTCATAAATAATGAAGTGTCACCATGCAGTCTCTCATTCTAACTCTGGTCTCTCTACAGATCCATATTTACGGGCCATTCTCCCAGGAGCCTGTGAAGACATTTACGCGGTTTAAGGATACGGCATACTGTGGGAGATTCAGGTCAGACGGTCAGCTGCTCGTGGCAGGATGTGAGGACTCCGTTGTACGGCTGTTTGATGTCAGCGGCAAGGTGGCAATCAGGATGTTCAAAGGGCACACAAAGTAGGTATATCAAGTGTCATTGAAAACATGAAGACATGTTACAAATTTGATTTTATTTAAACATTGGAATTGTTGAATGATGATCTCTTGAGTGATCCATCGACTGAATTTCATGATGATCTCAAGAATTCTGACAACGTTTAAACTGACTCACTGACTTAACAACATCAGGTCATCAGAGTGAAGTGACGTGACTTTTTCCTCTCATTTTATTTCTGCTCAGGGCTGTACATGTCACAGACTTCACCTCAGACCGTTACCAGATCCTCACAGGGTCAGACGACTACACCTGTCGACTTTGGGACATCCCAAATGCCACTGAGCTCAACACCTACCAAGAACACACAGATTACATTCGCTGTGGTGTCACGAGCAAACTCAACAGAGATCTCTTCATTACTGGTGAGATGGGAAAAACTTCTGAAAATGGTGTAAGGAAAAGTTAAAGGAGCTCTGTGCAATATTCAGAGTGTTTCTGTGATTCAGAGGTTTTCTGCACATGGCTCTCAACAGTGAGCTGGTAGGATTGTATTTGGCTTTTCACAAGCCTTTTATCTTCTATTTAATCAACCTCTTTTTAAAAAAATAATTTGCTTAAAAAAGGAACAAGTGTGAAGAAACTGTTAAGGTGTGTATACGTATAATTTATATACCTTGAATAATAATTATGCAAAGTAAATGGTAACCGCAGAAAAAATAATCTGAATAATCAAACTCCAAATTCTGCTCTTGAGCTCTTTGACAGAATGCCAGTGCAGTCGGTCTGTCAAATTTGATCATATAATTGAATTTTAAAATAGGATTCTATTTTAAAAAATAGCATTACATTTTAGGATATAGGACATGATTTTATTTATTTATTTTGTAATTTATAGGTATGTTCTTTAAAACATTCTTTAAAAAGACAGATTTATGGATTGGATAGCTGCATCTTATCAAGATGTAATGTCTCTCACTCTGTTGGTTTGCCCTCTAATGGACATAATGTGCAAAAACAGGTTTGTTCAAACCTATGTGGGTTTTTTTTTGTTGTTGTTGTTGTTGTTGTTGTTTTAGAAGGATAAATAAAACATAATTTTGGCCAGTTTTGACAGCCCTACATCACTGGTGGAAAGATGAGGACCAGGATGAAGGAGTTAAGCCTGCTTTTGTGTGACTAACAATTGCTTTTTTTCCCCTTAGGATCTTACGACCACACACTGAAACTGTTTGACGCCAGAACGGATAAGAGTGTGATGACCATGGACCACGGTCAGCCAGTGGAAAGTCTTCTCCTCTATCCTTCGGAGGGACTCCTCGTCTCTGCAGGTGGGTAGCCGTTATAATCCCCATCATGTTTAGTCAGTGCATCCAGAAGATGTGTCCGTTTGTCAGACCAAACTCAGATTTTGTTACTAGTGTTTAGGGATTTGAATTTAAGGATCCCTCGGCCTTGTTAGGTTGGTACAGGTGGAAAACTGGATGGACTTGGACATGATATACAAGAGAGAAGACAGCATTTACGTCAGTCAGGACAAAAACAACCTGAAATTGTTTTCCTACACAGTGACCTCCCTGAAAATGACTGCGCTCATACACACATGCTACATTATGTTTTCTAATGTTTATCCTGGACTTTTTTTCAAAAAACAATTTCACTCTCTGTAGGTGGCCGCTTTGTGAAAGTGTGGGATCTGCTAAAAGGAGGCCAGCCTCTGGTGTCTCTGAGGAACCATCACAAAACTGTCACCTGTTTGTGTCTCAGCAGCAGTGGAGAGAGACTGCTGTCAGCTTCTCTGGACAGGTATGGGGACAAGTGAATGTTATGCATGTCTGTTATAGCTCTCTTTTCATATGAACCTGATCTAATGCCTCTGTTTGTCTTTTCAGGCATGTAAAGGTGTACAACACAACCAACTATAAAGTGGTCCACAACTTTGACTACGCTGCCTCCATCCTCAGTCTGGCTTTGGCTGTAAGTAATTAGATTCAACCCATCGTGTCCTATTATTAATTTGAAGATGAACTAAATGTAGAAAGAAGAATGAATTTAAATGAGCAAAGCAGAATTAATGGTAATTACATGCTGGGAGATTAGTCACCCAAGGTGGGAAATGCCTTATTTGGCTGACTGTGGTCTGTCAACAATACGAAGTGATAAAAATTCTCTTGAATTTGAGGTACACTCTCAGAGTGAGCTATGATTTGAGAGACCAGCTCTGAGGCTGCAAACAGACAGATTCACTTTCTAAAGCAGTGAACAGAAATATCCAGTATTACCAGAGGTTTAAATCGATAGATGAATCAGTACATCCTCTCCTCTTGGTTTTGGCGTGAGGGTGTAGGGTTTCCAGAACACAATGTGCAGCCTCAGAGAGTGAACTGACAACCCTTGTTTTTACTTCACTTTGGGCTCACAGTGCTCTTGGACTTTCCCTTTCAATCGCCACCACAGTCACTTTAATATGTTCGATACATGCACTCCTAAAAAGAGTCACGCCTATGACAGACGTGGCCGGAGGCATTGTGTTTTTGAGTTCTCCATCTGTCCCATTTTTGCGAACGTGATATCTCAAGCACGCCCTGAGGGAATTTCCTAAAATTTGGCACAGATATCTACTTGGCTCAAAGATGAACTGATTAGATTTGGTGGTTAAAGGTCACTGTCGCCTCAGAAAACAGGCTTTTTGCCCATCACTCAGAAATTTGTATACTAATTATGATAAAATGTCACACAAATGACCAAAAGAATGAAGTGATGACAATTTATATCCATAAGGTCAAAGGTCAACGTCAGCGTGACACAATAATGTTCTGCAAAAACACTTTTCAAAAATGTTTATTCAACACCATAACTCAGGAACAGAAGGGGAGACATTTGGTCAGATACTGAATTGCTGACACTGATCTTGGGTGCCCTTCTTGAAACTGTGCTGATTGTTTAGATCCTCTGTGCTGCTGGGTTGACGATGTGTGTGTAGCATCCACATTTTAGAATATGTAGCTTCTTTGCAGCAACATCCGTAATCTGAAGCATTGTTCACTGTCATGGCTACAAATGAGTCTGGGCAGATTAGGATGTAAACTGTAACTGCGACTTGACTGGCCGGCGGAGGCATACAACCACAAGGCAGTAATTCTAGGTTCTTGTGTGTTGAAGGAATTGTTGAATGATGATCTCTTGAGTGATCCATCGACTGAATTTCATGATGATCTCAAGAATTCTGACAACCCTTAAAAACTGTGTGACAGACGCATGAATGTATTGTCATGAAAGTGAACTGATTTAGTCATTTTGACATTAAAACTATGAATGTGTCTCTCCTCAGCCGAACGACGAGTCCATTGTCGTGGGTATGACCAACAGTATTCTGAGTATCAAACACAGGAAAAGCCTTGAAGAGTCGAAGGAAATCTCTGGGCAACAGAGGCGAAGACCATCATATCGTGTTTTTGTGAAGGGGAAGAACTACGTCCCTAAACAGGTATGTTTACATTTGGTTTACAAACAGTAGTTAGGGTCGACAGTGTGAGATCTGATGTGGTCTGTTGAGTTATTATTCTCTTTTTTTCTGCACGCTGAGTTATTATACAAGACTTTTCTTTCTCATTGCTGCTAATTAATTTCTTGGTTCTCCATCTTTTTCCAGGACGATTATCTCGTCAGCAAGCCAGTGAAACAGCATTTGGCCAAATACGACAAGCAGCTCAAGAAATTTAATGTATCAAAGGCTTTGGATACAGCTCTGGAGGTATACATTTAGTTTATTTAAAATATCATCAACATGGTTATGTTGTTTTGTTAAGATTAGTTAAGTGGTCATTTTTCAATAGGCAACATAAAGGAGTGACTCCTGCTTCTTTCCTGTCACTGACTGAATGGCCATGTTGGATGATGTAAACTAAACAGCGTCCCTCATGAAGAAAAAACAAAAGAAACATTTCAAAAAGCTGTTGTAGGATTTTGCCTTTTTCATAAAGTATATTCAATTTGATTTATAGACGTGGACAAGACTGCGAAAGCCAGAGGTTACAGTTGCTGTGATGAAGGAGCTGGACCGAAGAGGGACGTTGAAGAACGCTCTGGCGGGAAGGGATGAACAGGGACTCGCTCGGTTGCTCAACTTCCTCATAGGGTGAGACACAGATAAAACTTTATAACTCAAGTAGTAATGTGTTATTGGATTGAATTTAATTTGGTGCATGCATGCAGAAGTACGAATGCACATGAAAACTTAAATCTTTTTTCCGTTTCTTCTCCAGGAACGTGGTCGACCCCAGGTTTGCTCCGGTCCTCGTTACAGCAGCTGAGATGATCCTGGACATCTATCAGTCAGTGATCGGCCAGTCACCAGTCGTGGACCGACAGCTGCTGCGTCTGCAGGACCTGCTGGAGAGAGAGATCGACTACCAGCAGGACCTACTGGAGGTGCTGGGTATGTTGGACACAATGTTTGCCTCCTCCCTCCCGAAGAAGGAGGTTCCATGCCCCGGCGTCAGCAGGGCTAATGGCCTGACTCAGGGAGAAGCGAGTACCTCAAGACCGCAGCTTCAGGCCACCTGAGGCTTGTAGAGGAGAAGGACTGCGTCAGACTGGGTTAGAGTGCCTTTACAACTCTAAAAACCTCTTCTTGAAACATCAGACACATTTCCTGACATGACGGGCTACATGTCACCAAACAGAAACATTTTGGTACAGGTTTTTAAGAGACTGACAAACCCCATGGTCTCACTCTGATGTTTTAACTCGGCGTGACTGAAAACACAGCAGGCAACAAAGAGAACATACATTTACTGTATGAAGAATCTCTGAACGTGTGAATGGCAAAGCAAAGTGTTTTTATTTGAAGTCTTGTAATTACACTTTCAAATGTAAATGTGATGTGTTTGAGTGCGAGCGCTTGTGTGTTTGAGTGATTTAACTGTTAATGTCTGCTTGGTGTTTTCATAATATTTGGCATTGGCAAATGTTTTATAAGCAGATATGAATAAATCTTTGTAATATGGAAACAATCATAATTGTGTTTAAACTGTGTCAAATTTCTAATGGTCTGATGGTCATACATATCTCAACATGTAGGGCAGTGATCGTCAACTTAGAGCCGGCAGGCCAAACTTGGCAGGGTTTTCATTTGTAACCGCAGTTGTGGCATTATGCCAATGTGGTGGTGCGATCATTATCAGCACAGTGCACTGGGAAGAACCAAAACTGCCAAAGAGGAAGAAAAGAGCTGTCAGTTTTGCCAGGTGCCTCTGTGTGTCTGAATGCTGCCTTGTACTGAGACTACAACATGAACACCAACACCAGTGAAATGTAAGGAGATCGG
>JAPZEB010000022.1:17057036-17071634 GCA_029783705.1 Chaetodon striatus | reverse complement strand
GTGTGGAGTAAGTGGTGCTCAAAATGACTTACTGCAAATTTTGTACCCCTTCACTATGTGGCTCTAGAGCTGTGGTTCCTAACTGGTGGGTTGCCGTCTAAAAGTGGGTCACAGGTCCACAAGTGACTCACAAATATGTCAAGTTTGTGAAAAACACACTTTATTTGTAAGTACAGCGAATTTCCGGCACAGAGTTTTTATTTTTAAGTGCCATTTTCTGCTGTAGAGTGAAAGACTAATGGACAACTACTTCACAGAGACAGCAAGCTAGCTTGACAACATGACCAAACGCAAGTATGATGCTGAATATATGTGTGGACCTTGAACTAATGACTAAGGAGAAATCTGGACCCCGGGGCTGGACCTTGGGAACCACTGCTCTAGAGAACACACACTAATTAATTGTCATGTCGCTGGATGTTATGTGTAGACCACACCTCGTAAATTTCATGCAAAGTTGATCATGTTTGTCACATAAGGCTGACTTCCTGTTGTTAGTAGGTGTTGCTGTGATGCTGAGTCAGGATGGGCATGTAAAGGTCTTCAGGCCTTGACTCCTACCCAGCATGTGAGGTCTGGGGCAGATTTGACTATGCAAAGTCAGGTTACAACAGCTTACAGTTGCCTGCCTCGCCATGGCACGTCATTCCATGACAACACAAAAGCTTCACAAGGTCTTGAGATTCTGCTGATCAGATTTGAGATGGATTTGTTGAATCCTTAAAGAGGAGGTTCAGAAAGTCCTACACTTGTAAAGTGCCTAAAATGGTGTGTTGTCACATGACCTGTTACATCATTGTTTGAGCTATCACTCTTCCTTCGCAGTTTAGTGTCACAGTAGTCAGAGAGTTTTACCACCCAAATTTGAAACTAATCTGATAAACCCCTCAGGTGGAGTTCGAAAAAGTTTGCATAGAATACATAAAAAACTGACTTTTGGGTGGCGCTAATAAACACCAATGAGAAATATGTCAGAAATGATGAGAGCAATCAGTTACCAAATTTCGTGAATATCGGAGTAACATAACTAAGGTCTTCCAGGCATTAGGGGGCCTTATGGAGCCCGCTAAACACGCCAGAGCCCAATCAATGCGAATCAACGATTTTTACCAGTTCTGCTGTGTGGACCATTTTCTCACCAGTTTCCAAGCATCCTATGACTCTCAAAATGTGATAGCACAGCAGAATAATAATCTCTACAAAAACAATAGGTTCCTCACACTTTCAGTGCCAGGGGTCCAACGATCCCTGGCACAGGCCCTAAGACTCCCACCTCTGTTGCAGAGAGGTAGTTTTGACATTGCTGGGTTATCACAGATTGTATCTTATTCATGACTGCTTCATTCTCAGGACCTGGCAGAGCACCTGGTAATCCACGGACATTGCCTGAGTTTCACAGATCACAAGGAGCTGAGCAGCCTCTTCAACCTGGGCCAGGAGAGCTCTCGCTGGGCAATGGATCGTCGTGTGGCTCTGGCCATGGCCAATCTGGATATTCCTCAAAACTGGAATGTACTGGGGAGCAACAGTGGAGACGGTGAGAGTGGGATTATTTTATCTCGCTGAATGGGCATTCCTGCACAGATATGTTGATGAAAAGTATATTTGTTTTTTTATCATACAGTAGATGAATATATGTAACTTTGTAAAGCAAAATGGCAGATGAGGAAGATTAAAGTGTATTTTAATTGGGTTTTAAGTCAGATTCAGTTTTGTTTAAAGAGGCATTTAATATATTTTACTATTTACACGTCAATTCATGGACAAAAATTCTTGAAGACAGTTTGTGTCATAACCTCATCTCTCAGCATTGCTCTGGAAACTTGGAGCCAGTGCTACCAAAGGAAGGTGAACTCTTCAACTCCCCTCCACCCCCCTTCTTCTCCACCATCGTTCCCATTTTCCGTGCTCACTGGGCTAAAATCGGAAGTGAACATGGTCACATGTGTGCTTCTGTTAAATTCATCAAAGCCAATTAAGCAGCATGTAATGTGGTTAATAGAGCCTTTCCTTCTGGAAGTAGCCCTCGGCAGAGCTTAATAAATCTGAGGGCAAGTGCGCATATGTGTGTGTGCTGACCATCATGTTTACTAGATGCCTCCATCTGTTTCTATGATCTGAGTGTTTGTGTAGGGCCACCTACATAAATAACAAACTAGATTTAGCATTAACATAGTTAAGGCAGTCTGTTTCATTGCAGCGTCTCCCTCTAAATGTCTACAGTTAATTTGATAACACTGCCCGTGACGTCATTCTGCTGCCGATGCTGTATGCGACCGAATTATAAGTCCGTATTTTTCTTTTGGTGCTTACCATTTGTTTATAGCGCATATTCTGCATTTTTAAAGGGGCTGGAAAAAATTAACAAAACCTCATTCTGTCACAAAATCAAAAGGCATTTATTCACATTCATTGCAGCTTGGCATCATTATGTTCTTTGTGGACTGAGTACAGCTCTGAAATATTGAGCATTGACATTTTTAATGCAGCTGGCAAAAGTGTTATCTTGTGAAATCTGTCTTTATAGCTCAAAAGCCCTGCACCCTGATGGGCTTTGGATGCAGAATATTCTTGGACAAAAACAAAAAGTGAAGTGGAGCCTTTTTGATCTCTAAAGAAAGTCTGGGTTTGCATTCACCAGTTCCTGTCTGTTTCTATCTTAAAAAGTAACGTCAATAGAAACAGAATAAATCCATTTTAAAAGTAAAATTGCATTTTCTCTTGACGTGGCTGCAATGTGCTGACTTTTGTGGCTGTTTTTCCTTTTGAAAAATTAAACTTAAAGCCTCAAGAAATGCGCAGATGACATCAAAATATTTTTAGAATATGATGAATTAATGCTGGCTGCATTTTAAAAAACGCAGTAGTACATTTTCAAGCTTACTCACTGCTCGACTGTAGCTGATTAGGTGCAGGCCAGTTACCTGGATACAGATATTGTTGGACCGTGATGAGTGGCAGGCACAGAAATAAGAAGCTGTCACCACTTTGTTGAAAAGCTTTTATTCCCTTAAAGTGGGTCAGTGGAGCAGAGAGATCCAGCGCTGTGCAAGGGAAGAAATCAATCATTGACATTTAGGTTAATTATCATGAGTAGGTGGTTATCAAGAAGGAATTGTCGACATGTTAGTTTCCTCCTATTTATCTCTCTTTCCACCACAGGCTTGTTTGTTCCCATCTCACAGTTAATCCCTCCTCCTTCTTCCATTCAGCAGCTGACTCAGATCTCACTGCATACTTTTATCTCTGCAGGTTTCTTTTTACCTTATTATATTTCTCCCCTGATATCCAGAGCACAGCCTCAGAGAGTCTCCCCTCCACCTGGCCGTGAGATGGGGTCTGTATCGGCTGGCAGAGCTGCTGCTGTGTCAGCCAGGGGGTCTGATGGCTGTCAGTCTGCCAAATGAAGAGGGAGTCACACCGCTGCAGCTGGCACAGACGGCAGGCAACACCGAGCTCCTGGAGCTGCTCACACAGTAAGATTATAAGCTCCAACAGGGAGGGACGCTGACAAATGAATCACTGTTTTGCTGTAACATTATGCGTTTAGTGCAGCACTTTCCCACACACAGTGACAGAAAGCTTTGCTTTAAATGTAGAAACAACCCAGTTTTAGCTATCACCCCATCTGTCTATTAGTTACACCTGCTTATCCTGAGTATCCAAGGGGCCCGTAACCAATCCCAGCTTACACAGGGTGAGAGACCGGTAAAACCCTAAACAGGTCACCTGTCAATCAAAGGGCCGACACATAGAGACAGACGATCATTCAAGCTCACAATCACACCTCGCAGGCAAATGTAGAAGCATCATTTAACCTAACCTAATGTCTTTGAGCTATGATAGGAAACACGGGGAGAACATGCAGATGCCACACATTACATTCTTTAGATCTCTCAAATGCTGTACATGTACTTGAAGTACATTTTATGAACACCTGTCAAACTCAGGAATGTTTTGTGCTCAATCTGGATCCATAAATCAATCGCACAGATTTACAGACCCATTCAGTTGACCTAAAAAATAGAATACCATCATCTGCTCTGACAGTGCTTTTAGAGATTTATGTATACGTTCTGCTGTCTTTCTGTTCACATTTGTAATGATAGAAACAATATTCTCTGAAAGTATCAACCCTGATGCTTTGTGTTTTTTGTGATTTGTGATTCAACTAATCCGCCTGTTGTGCTGCAGCCCACCCAACCCTCTAGCCACGCCTCCAGCAGGTCTGTCTCAGGTGTGGGCAGACCGGTCCCGCTTGCTGAGGTTCTGCCATGATACGGGGAACCTGACTCTGACCGTCCGCCAGAACCTGAGGTGGAGCTCAGAGGAGAGCAGGCACGCCGACATCTTGCTTCTCAGAGACCGGCTCAGAGATGAGGACTTCCTCAGAGAGGTGAGTTTGAGTATCAGTGTTGTCTGGTGCTGGTAGAGGAAGGCAGACAACACTGTGAGTAATGATCAGATATTCAGATAAACCTGCATATTATATAGTTACTTATATAGTATTTATACTGTAACAAACATGTACAGACTGGCCATCAGAAAGTTTGGTAATTTTCCCAGTGGGCCAGTCTTGTGAGGACCTGTATGATTTTTCCCCAACTCATACACCATAGACAGTTTCAACTACACTGAACTACACAAACATTTAAACAGGTCTTTTTGTATTTCCTGTTTAAATGTTTAGCAGCATATGTGAATGGCATCAGTTGACAGGAAGTACACATGGACCCAAGCTGTTGCCTAGCAATGCAGTTCCAGTGAAAAGGTCTATATAGCCTATATACAGATATTCAATAGGTCATCTTAGCTGCTGCAATACGGCTGGTGCAATCCACAACAGCAGGTAGCAGTTGCCATCACAACTGAAACTGAAAGTATTGAGCACTCGTTGCCGAAACATGGATAGAAAGACAAAACCTGCAGCCGGCAGTGCAGAGAAGTTGCTCTAAAAAAGGAAAAGGCTTTGCTGGCTGATGCACTATTCATGGTAGGATCTCAGCCATGAAACAAGGGCTCGACAATATATCGATATTATATTGAAACATCTTGATATATCTTGTATATATACAAGATTAAATATTCAATTTTGGATATTGTAATGTTGTAACTGTAGTCTCCTCTTGGTTTTATGGCTGCATTACAGTAGAGTGATTTAGTTTCCTGAACAGACTGTTCTAGCTTTACTCACTTAAGTTCTCTTTGCATGGGACTAATATTACCTGGGGACTTCATTTAATTTGTAACTGTGGAGGTCATCTTTAATCGTAATCCTGTACCAACCTGCCAGGTCTGCAATTTGTCAAGTAAATATTCCACCACAAATTACCAACTGTATTTTGCCAAACACAAAGGTTATGCAATAATATTAGTTGTGTTTGAATCAGTATCTCTGTGACTGAGGTCGTATTCAGGTTTCTTGTGTTCTTCGTGCCTCATTTTGACCTCTCTTCCAGTAGAGGCTGTGTTGGCTATTATAGATGAAAGTTTTGACAGCATTTTAGGTGCAGGAGGCTCAAAGATGATGAGATGGTTGACACGTGACAGTGTGTGGCGTAGTCAGTTCTGTTTGTTAAACCCACATTTAAAAAGAAGTCGAGGAGGTTAACACTGTACAACACTGCTAGTGGTGCTGTGTAGTGTTTCTGTGTTACAAATGACTGTGTGCATCATATCTCGGAGATACGTTGGGGGTTATTTTGAAATCATGTGACATCCCCAGGTAACACTAGCCCCATGTGAAAGTGCCAATAATCAATCCTACAATATTGTCGCAATATCGATATCGAGGTATTTGGTAAAAAATATCTTGATATTTGTCCCCAACATTTTACGCTCTAATCACAAACAAAAACATTGTGTATATAGTGTACTTTGTGTGATATTGTATAAATATAGTGCTCTCTGTGAGTTTAGTTTGCTGTGTGCTTTGTGTCAATTTGTACTGTGAATATAGTGTCTATAGAGTCGGCTGGTTGTCATTTATTTGTGTGTTTAAATAGCGTTAACTAGTTTGCAGTATTTTGAACAATACTGAAAAGGTCAGGTGATTATGACATAATTTCTCTCTGTGCACACAAACATGGTGAGGAAAACTTTGAGGAATGTCTTCTATCATTTTACATATTACCGTAAGACAAACAATACGAATTAACAGACTGAGTTTTTGATTCACTGATCAGCAAACAGGCTGTGTCACTTTCAATTTGGTGTATCATGTTGGGGCAGCAAATTCACAGGCTGCTTTTTGTTGTCCACTGGTGACTAATGTACCTGAAAGTACGATCAAAATAAAGCCAGCTGGAAACTGTGTAAATTCACATATCTGCATTCTCTTACTTAAACATCACCTTTCCTCCCACAGATCAAAGCTCTAAGGAGGGAGCGTGTGGAGACGGTCCTAGGGAAGGAGGAGCTGGTGGATGATCCTACAGAGAACGGTATCATACACTTCCTAATCTGTCTGCTTTGTGGGATATGAGAGGCCTGGTTAAACTAAACCATCCAGTCTTAACTCTTCTCTTTTATGTTGCAATGGTCTGTTACTTTTTGTTCTGGTGGTTTACCAGGCTCGAAACTGTGACTTCAATCAGGCCACAATATTGATAGATATTGACTGCCCTCCTGTGGGAGTTTTGAGGTATTACAAGTCTATGAAAAAAAATCATAAAAGTGGGGAAAGAGTAGATTAAAGTAAAATGTTCTTGTGAGAGAATCAAACTGTTGCCAAGATACATCACAGAAAATTCTAGTATCCTGTCTCAATTATGAGAAGGTCATATGATCATAAGAAAACAAATATTTTAGTCACAGAGCGTTTTAATTTGAAACATATTGATCCCTGCATTGATTTATTGTGCAAAACTGCCTAGCAAGCAAGCGTCATGTTTATAAGTAGTGCTGAAACCATTGGTTAAATAACTGACATATCAATTCATTAATGACAGTTTTGGTATTAGTTGATTTATCATGCAGAAATGGCAGATACTTTATGGCTCTCAGATGTGTCATTTCCATTTCCTTCTGCTTTGTCTCACTGCACATTTAATATGTTTTGGTTTTGAACTGATGTTAGCGGTGGTGGTGATGTTACTAAGTACATTTACCCCAGTACTATACTCAGATATTAATTCAAAGGACTTGTTCTTTACGTGAGTAATTCCATTTTATGCAACTTTATATTTCTACTCCACCACATCTCAGATGGAAATATTGCACTTCTTAAACCATTTTATTGATTTGACAGCTTTATTGACTTTTCAGATTACAGTATTTAATCCACTTCCTCTCCAGTGAAATCCACAAATCTTCAGATTTGTAATTTTAATTTTTTTTTTTTTTTTTTTTTTTTGGTAAAATGAAGGATGAGATGGTCTTTAATTTTTTTAGAAAATTATCATACTTATTAATCTAGATTAACAAAATTTAAAAAATCATCTTGGATCAGCAGGAAAATTAATCAACACAAAGCAATAATAATAATCCATAAACATCATATATATAGTATAACACTTTACTGCACAATAAGTACATTACTTTTCATACTTTAAGTACATTTAGCTGGCAATACTGACATTAGCGGTGTTACCTTTGACTCTGGCCTTTTTTTATTTTACAATTTTCTGATATTTTACAGACAAAAAATATAAAAGAATTATTAAAAATAATCATCAACAGATAATGGCTGATGAAAAAAATCATAAATTACAGCCCCATCTATAAGTGCTCTGTGTGATCATGTTTTTATTTCTACGTATGTGTCAGTAATATTCATGAGTATATAAATTGAGATAATCTATAAAAATGTAAATTAAACATCTAGTTAGTCAAAGGATGAGATCTGGAAGGTCACTATCTCCTTTACAAGGTTGTTTCCCTTCGCCCTCTCTCTGGCGCTCTGCCTCTTGCTGTGGAGCCAGCTGGCATCACTGTATCAAACTTGAGTGAATGTGTTTTATGGTATCACACTGAGGCACAGAAAGACCTTTGTCAGATTAGGGTTGTTGTTTAGTCTTTTTCAGTATTTTACGTCTTCTCCTTTCTCAGTCTTTGCTGTTTGTTCTTTCTCCTCTCTTGTATTTTTTGTCTCTGATTTTCCCTCCCAAACTAGATATCCTTTATAGGTCGCTGCGTCTTTCCTCTCCTACATTTATATGCCTTCATATTTCTACATGACCCCAGGCTTTGTATCAAACCACCCATACACTAATTTCAGGGTGTCGCTGCTTTGTTTTTTGGTAAGCAATCATACAACGTGTCCTTTGATCTTAAATGAAAGGAAAGGAAAGGCCACACGGTAAACATTTCCCCAGGTTATGAAAAAAAGAGTTTTTACATGGTACATACATCATTAAAAACTGACAAACATCTGTGTTTACTCGAGCCTCTTTTGAAGTTTAATAGCTGCTGTATGTCTGCATCTGAGTATGTTTTCTCCTCTTACAGCACTGTACTCTGATATCAATGGAGCTGCAGTGGAAGAAAACGTGAGTACTTGATCTAATATTTCACAAAGGCTGAAATATGACCAGAATATATTGTATGCATGTTATAAATCACACATTTGTTAAAAGGAATACTGAGGAAAACCATGTGATATTGAATTTCTTAAGAAGGTGGTTTTCTCACACGCCTCAGTTGAACAAAGAAACAAAAAACTGAGAAAATTATTGATGATTTAAAGTCATATGCAGCCACATTTAACAACAGCAAAACTATATCAACTATATGAGAACATCCGTTTACAAACTCTCACACAAGTTGTCCATTATTGGTGTTGTGAAGGGTTAATTCGGATTCACCAAAGTCACACAGTGACACAAACAAAAGAATGGAGGGGGAGCATTTGATTGAGAGCAGAAGGCTATTCCAGAGATTTGGAGCAGCTGACACAAAGGCACGATCTGTCTTACCCACCAGTCTTGATCACAGGATAGTTAAAAGACATTGTTCAGAGGATCTAAGAGGTCTGGAGTTGGAGTAGAGGTAGAGAAGTTCAGCAATATACTGGGGTGCCAGCCTATGATTGGCTCTAAAAACAAGTAAAAGAACCCCAAAATCAATCCTGTGTTTGATCTGTAGTCAGAGCAGGGATGCTAGCACTGGTGTAATGCTGTCTCTTTTTCTGGCACCAGTGATGCATCCCATCTGTAGGTGAGGCAAAGATGACTGGCTGACACAAAGGTGCAGAGACTTGCGATAGCCCAGTCTTGAGGAGATTAATGCAGTGAATATAAATGATCGGGGCAGTGGTAGACTTGCAGCTTCTGTGTTCAGCAAGCTAAAATAAATGATTTGGAAATAGAGCCTGGCTTTGAAGAGAGCTTAGATAAGTTCAAGGTTGGAAAGGGCTGTCTGTTTAGGAAGTACTAAGCATACCACTGAATAAATAAAACTTGGATTATACTGCACAGATTTTGTGAGAGTTTGCAAACAGTGTTTAGATGTAGTTTTGCTCTTGTTAAACGTGGAGCCCTATCATCAACAATTTTTCATCAGGAGCCTTTAGATTCTTTGTTTACTGTGGAGGCAGACAAGCAAAACAGAGTTTATCTCACGAACGTAACGTTACAAGAGGTGAGTGATATACAAACATCATTTGGAGGCTTAAGTATTTCTTTATAGCACTTTTTCTGATGGATCATAACGATTCCTAATTTTGTGTCAACAACAGGTGCTACTTCAAAAAATCCTGGATATTTACTTTCACATTTTAAAACTCTCAAAGCTCCATTTAATCTCCATGAACATCTGCATCAGCCAGTGGCACTGACTGCCTCTCAATGCTCCACATTGTTTCACTCTTATTGTTAAGGTGTTGGAGTTGGCACCTTGCACACGCCACTGAATGGTGGACTTTGTGAGCGGTCAAGTGTGTGTTTCATGATTTGAGAGGTGTGGCGTGTGCACATGACTCTGGTCATCCAATAGGACCTGTTTTATGTGATACAGATGGTTACCTAATTGATCTCTCTCTGTCACACACCTAGGCACTCACCAGACACTTGTGTTTTTGTACTTAGTTCGAGTCTATTTTTCGTGGTGTGTTTGTAGCCCGATGAGAAAGTCTCACTGTGGAAATGTGCGTGCTGTTTGGTGAAAGCTTCTCTGTTGCTTCAGGACTATGAGGAGCCGCTGATGTTTTGCCTGAATGAAGTGGACGAGGAGGACGACCCATCACAGACTGCCTCTGGTAAAGATTTTATTTTTAAAGTCCTTTTCAACTTCCCGTCTGAGCGAGGTTTCTTTCTCAGAAGCCTGCTTTTAGATATGGTTTTAATTTTGGAGTTTGCGGTGCCTCAGCTGCAGATCGTGTTTTGAGCAGACTGAAAGTGATCATTGTTGTTTTAGGTGGCGTTATATTCATAGGAAGTTATCCAAGTAGCTTCTAATCATTAAGTGAGTCCAACTGCAGGAAACGTTTCCTTTCCTGAACAGAACTTGGAACTCAACTCTAATCCTCTCAACTATGGCTGTCTACCATCCCCACGGACTATAGGATCACATTTCAGCCCCCTGGCTTCTCTTGCTCCCCCTCTCTCTGGAGTTTTTGGAGTCTTGTCACTCTGTGTTTACAGTGATTAGGCCACTGAGAAGGAATCTTGCTAATGCGACATGTAGAGAACAATCCTGAGTCATCCTATTCCTGCCAGCACTGACAGGGGGACAGAAATGAATCCTAACTATGTGGCCGAAGGTGGCTTTACTCTGATCTGCTTCTGGACGGGAATGGACGGATTTGAAAGTGGGAACATCCTGCGGGTTAATAATTGGCTTGTATTGCTGCAGAGCAGACTGATGCCTCAGTGTAAGAATGCTGCGGTTACAAGCTCAGGCCTCAGGCTTTATAACACTTGGCACTGGACATCTGCAATCTGAACTTCCTGTGGCTGGTGTTGTTTTCCATGCTATATGGTTTAGCCATTTTCTCGGTGTGCATATGTGTGTTTGTGTGTGTTTGTGCGTGTGTGTGTGTGTTGGCTGGTTGAGGACTTTCACATTTTCTGGTCTTTGATGACCGCATGCCTGTGACCTCAATTGGTCCCTTCAAACGCTTTTTGTGGTTCAGATGAATAATGCTGGTCACTTGAATCCTGTTTTCTCCTCAGTTTCCCCTCAATGCCATGTTCAAAATAATAAAAAAAAAAAAAAAGCTCAGACTTAAAGTGACTCAGGATTTATACATGTTATTATTCCGGGATTACAATGCCTATTTGACCCTTGAGGCATTTCAGTTCCTCATCAGACATTCCTAAGCTGTCGGGCATAACGAGTGACTGGCAGGTTTTTATTTTTTTCAACAAAGAAGTGAAGCATATACTGCGATTCCAGTCTGTTTTTATCATTGAGCAAATGCGTCATCAAATAGACAGACAGAACTTCTGTATTCAGAGCTTCAGCAAGGGATGAGGAATTTTGAGGGTAGCTGTCATGTTCCCCCTGTCTTCTTGATGTCAACTCTTTCCTCTCTCCAATTTAAAGGACTTAAACTTCATTGGCATCACTGTAATTAAATGCAGATGCGCCGTAGCAGGTTGTACAAGGTTTACAGTGTAAGTGTAAAAGTTAAAAAAACATTTAAGAAAAGACGATAAGTTTGTCTCGCTTGTCCTGCATCCTTCCGCCTCTCTCCTCTTCCCCCCACCTCTGCCCTCATAATGCCCCCGAAATTCAAATACCCCACCCAAAACACACACTTTCCCCCAAATACCTACATACACGCACAAACAGACAGACTCATGCACCCATGCCCCCGACTCCCATCCTCCCAGGTCAGCATTTTAATGTGAGTTTAGTGAACAAACAGCAAATGCCACTTCATCCCGAGGAGCTCTGCTCTCCACAGCTGAAGAAAGGAAGGAGGTCGATGTGTGTGTGTGCTGTCAGTGTGTGTGTGTGTGTGTGTGTGTGTGTGTGTGTGTGTGTGTGCACTTGTGTGTTTGAGAGGGAGAATGCGGTTGGGAAGAGCTCTCTGAAGGGGGCAAGGGGTATGGGGAAGTGAAAAAAAGGGGGTGTTTGTGGCTGAATGGGGGTTGCCAGGGCTTTACTGAATGCAGTTCTACAGCAGCCTGTTGAGATCCCCAGGGAGAAGAGAGTGGATGAGTGTGAGAGTGGTGTGTGTGTGTCTATGTGTGTGTAATAGCGGAAAAGAGTGTGAGCAAGAGAAAGGGATTTATGATATGGATAGTTTGGCAGGGTGACAACAGACGATGAGTGCATCGCCGGGAACGCTAACAAGAGTCTCCGACCCCGGCTGAGGGATCTAATTGGAGAACGGAAAAAAGGCTTAAACCTCACACAGACCCCACAAAGGCAGCATTAATGTTCACTAGTACAGTGCCAACACCCCTCCCCATGCACACACACACACCCACCCTCACACACACACAAACTACTTTCTATAGTCTCAGTGTACCTCTGTTTCCCTCCTCTGCATATATTCTGCCTAAAAACCCTTCTCATCCCCCTTTTCTCTCTTTTTTTTATCACATTCCTTCATTTATGTGCATTTATAAACCCGTGTTTGGCGTCCCTCCACAGAGCCATTGTCTGATTTGTCTCTTAAACCCCCTTCACCATCCCTTTCTGTCACTTTTACCACCTCTAGCCAAACTTACTTTATTCCTCGCTGCTGCAAATGGAGCACTGTACTCCTGCAAGTTGGCAAGAGGAGGAAAAGGGGGGAGAAAAAAAACTGCATGGAAGAAGAAAACAGCAGCGGCTCTTACTGCTGTCTCCATGGTGAGGCTGCTGACCTGGCAGACTGCTCCCCCCCCTCCACGCTCCGAACCCCTTTCCCCCTCAGCTTGGCTTTGACATGCTAAAATATAGAGAAAGAGACAGCGAGAATGGAGTGATTGAGAAGGACTCTCTTTAGACGTGGCATCAGGCATATTTAGGGAGCATGGCTTGCAGCTCTGCCGCCTGGCATGTCTCTGAGACAATCATGAACTCACAGGGTTAATGATTTCTCCCGTGGCTGAGACTCACCTCTGCTAAGCTGTCTGCCCTCATGTTTGTCTTTGCTGAAGGTTCTGAAGTCACTCCTGTGTTTGACTTTGTCTCTGTCTGTTTCTCTCCCTCCTTCAGTCACTCTTTCCGGCAGTCAATATACTCCTCCCCCCTGCTCCTGTCAGCATGTGTTGATCCCTCTCCCTCTCCCCCCGTACTGTGAGTGGTAGATGAGTGACTGAGGGGGACAGAGACAGACTGTAGAGACCCATAGATTTGAGAAGAACAGTCAGAAAGAAAGGAAAAAGTGCTACATAGGGTGAAAACTTGAGAAGAAGAACAGAGGGAAAAGACAGGGTTCGGTCCCGGCTCTGTTGGACAGTTGGTGCAGAGTTGTCGAGGGGGGAAGGCGAGGATTTTAGGGGGAGGGGTGGCTGGGGGAGACAGAGGGGAACATGCTGGCTCACTTCTGAAGTGTCAGAGTGTCTACAGCGGGGCTCTGGAAAAAGGAGAGTGAACGCTGCAGCTAGTCCGCAGTCTGTTTAGCCGCTGGGAAATGGATGTAAACTGAGGCGCTGTTCATTTATTTACCAAACACCTTGAGCTGTTTGGATGAAGATTTTCTTGAAGATAGCAAATCATGGATTCTGACTCAGACTCTCCTTTCAACTACTCCTGGCCTTCTTTTCCTAAAATGAGGATGCGTAAGAAGAAAGGCAAAAAAGGTAACACTGAGTGACACTGTAACTAATAGATGTGGAAGTAATTTATTCATTTACGGAAGCAATGTTTTTCCATCATGTCACACTGACTGTTATTTCTTGGTTTGTTTCTGATTAGCCACTAAAGATGACAGTTTTAATTTCACAGATTTAAAGAGACTTAGAGAGTTATAGAGAGGACAGAGTCTTACCAATGTGTTAATTGCTGCAGTATTTGACAGACATTAGATGCATGTGGTTTAATGTCAGAAAGATAGCTGCTATCTTGTACACACAGGCTATTCAGTTTTCCCCTTTTTAGTTGTTTCTACTTTCTTAAAGCGGTTACAGATGGCAAATGGAAGACTCTACCACAAACTGCCCTCCTGGCACTCTCCACTGTGGAACAATACAGTTAAAATTAGACTGTTCCCATTACACATTCTTATTCACAGGCCTCCTCTGCACCATCGAGTCAATCACAGTGAGATAACTGCATGTTTGCTGGTGATGTAACCTGATATCTGACAGTATGTTGGGGAATGTCAGATGTCCACTCGAAGCCGATTGAGTGCTTTTGACGTCCCCAGTCCGAACTGTTGTGTGCATGAATGAACCCCGCTGAGGAGTCGTGGCCTCGTGTGACTGCTGGGGTCCGTGAAGTGCAAAAGAGGGGCCCAGTACTTAACTACATGCCTTCATATACCCATAGGCATAGATTTCTGAGAGCACGCAGAGGACATGTCCCCTGTAACATTTGTCCCCCTCAATAAAAACATGAAAGTAGCAGAGGACTTTGACATAATGAAGGATGATTACACCACACATTGATGCAGAAAAGGCACAAATTGGTGCATAAAAATAACCGCAATGCAGGAAATTAAGTGTTTGATGCCCCAAATTTTCCCCCAAAGTTCCCCCGCTAACTCCCCATCTCATGTGT
>JAPZEB010000022.1:17035241-17047775 GCA_029783705.1 Chaetodon striatus | reverse complement strand
GGGTGTGTTGGTTGTTGACGTTCTGGGACGCCGTGTCAACTTCAGCCTGTTACATACATTGTCTGTTTTCAAAATACGCTTCTGTTTTCACAGGAAATGTACAGTTTGCATACAGTCTCTTTCAAAATAAATGTACTACATCAGTACAACACTGCGGACTGATGTTTTTTTTTTTGCCTTAAGCAACTAATGCATGTGGTTAGGTTTAGGAAAAAAGAACCGGGTTTGACTTTATAGTCTTATGGGACACGAACACCACTCTCACGGATTAAAGTCAGTGTTTGTTGGACCCATCTGCCCTGCTTGGGCTTTTATCGCCTTAACTTTTGTTCGTGTCCCACCATGTTTCCCCCTAATCCTGCTGAGCGTCATTAAACTATAATGGCGACCGACCACGTATCATGCCGACATTAAAGGACAGCTTTTTCCGTCTGTGTCTGACGCCACAAGTCACTGACTAAATGTCAGATTTTGAAGACCTCGGAGTGAGACCACGTTGTTATTGGTCCAGTGTGGCGCAGAGCATACTGGTAGTTGTAGGTTTTCTACTTCTTGAGCAAAAGCGAATGCTACAGCCCCTTTTCCTCTGTTTTCTATGGTCATGTAGCACCAGTTTCAATAATCTTGCTACTGCATAGACATCCCAGTTTCATAAAAAGACCGTCTGTCCAGCAGTGAAATACATTGTTAAGGGATAAGGTTTACACCTATCAAGACATTTCAACTTCCCTACCCTGTTTTCCACTGTCTGTCCCAAGATCATTGGTCTCTTCTGAAGACATGGATCTTTAAAAACAGATCATAAATATATACTTTAATTTTTTAAAGCTAAGTAATATCCTGGGCACCGTAGTTTTTAGCAAATGTTACTTTAAACAGAAGTAAATCATGTGTTTGGAGGGGGCTTCGTTCACTTGAGGATTAATACACATTTGGTGTTCAGTGAGTATTTATTTATGTATGTGGGAATAAATCACAAAGCCCATGGTCATTGTAATGAAGAAATATGTCACCCACTGTAAAGTTATGACTCACTGATGTGTTTGTAATGGTTTTTGGACAACAAAGGAGGTCTGTTGGATATATTAATGAGCTACATCTGGCTTTACTCGCCAGTAGGATTGCTTCATTGTTGGATTCTGGCAGTAAGAAAAATAGAAAATGATCCTTAAATTTTTTACAACTGCTGAGTTGCAGGACAGAGGGTTTTTCTAAAATTCACATTATATTGTCTCGTCTACTCCGGCCTCTCACTCACTGACCTGCTTTGCTGCTGCTGCTGGTCTGGATCCTGTCAGGGCTGCTGCTGCAGTGAGGGAGATGGAAAATGACAGTGTGTGTCCTGGGAGCCGACTCACATCCTGACACTTCTCTCCTCTGACTGGCAAATATGATCATTGTAAGATCTCTCCTCCACCCTCTATTTACAGATATAATAGTCGAGCGTGTTCAAAGAGAATACTGATGAGCGTAAAACTCCACACACAGCTTTACTCATTGCATGGATCTCTGAAGATGTGATTCATTTTGCCACATGACACCCTGCACCTCTTTAGGGGATATACACTACACATAATCTGCTTTGTATCACAGAGTGTATGAAAGAAGTGGACGTAGCCACCGTGACATCATCCATCAGTTTGTGGGCTACTGTTCGAAGCCTGGAGTTTGGTATTTTGGCCATTGACATCTTAGCTTTTTGGAGCTAGTAGTGACCATATTTGGATGAGAGGGTGGAGCTGTGGAGGAGCGGGAGGTGGATCTGACCCAACCACAGACACCACTGTGTTAGCCACATGTTAATTACGAGGTTACCACACCATAAAGCACTGGTTCTAAACCTACTGTACACTTATCACTGGTGGTACCAAAGCTCCCTTAGTGGTATGTAGAGGAATCCAAAATATTTTTTAAAAATGAAATACATCATTAAAATATATATAACACTGTCAAATTACCACAAAATTCTGAATAAAATCACTTAAACTTTGAGATCAAAGAAATGTAATTAAACAACCTGGTCTCTCTCCGAAGTTATCAAAATCCAGTGCTTGGGCAGTGACCTCTGCTGTCAGACGCCGACAAAAAAAGCCATCTTTTCCCGTCGGCGTGATACATGGCTGGTTGCCATGGTAGTTTAACTGTGCCTGGCAGCATGTGGGGGAAACGTTGCGGGACAAGAACGAAAAGTTACGTAAAAAAATTAAGTAAAGCCGTGAAAGTCCGACTGGGGCAGGTGGGAGAGATGGAGGATGGGTCCAACCCAACCTTTCACCCGGGTGCAGTATTATATCACTGGGGCCCCCCTGCCTTTCCTAGGTCTATGCAGAAAATCTCTTTCACATGCCTATTTGGAAAGCCTAAGGTGGAGAGAGCACATCTCTCTGCCCTTCCATGCGCCTACCTTCAAACACATCAAGAACCCCACACCGATGACATGCAGGCAAAACGGGACAGTCATTTATCAGTTCAGTCATTGATTTATTTCAGTCAGGAACACTTTAGTCAAAGAAAACTTTATTTCCATTTGCAGTATTATATTTGGTGGTATGGCTCTGTTGTGGGGCCTCGTTGCCTTTTCTAGGCCTATGCAGAATGCCTAAGGCGGAGAGAGCACACCTCTCTGCCCTTCCATGCACCTGCATACAAAGCCTAAGGCAGGGAGAGCAGCAGCAAAGACCCCTCGTGAACAGAACAGAGCAGCATCAATGAAAAACAGAAATTACATTGATAAGTCAGACACAGCATGAAAAGGAGGAGCTGTGTTGGAGGCGGGTTGCAAAGCAGCTTGCATAGGAAGCAGCAACAGTAGGCAGGCCAGCGTAGTTTAAATAGGACACCCTGAATGAGATTCACCAATTGGTTGCATAGAAAGGAATCATGTGATATATCAGCTGACTCCATCAGTTGATTGGCTGTTTGAGATCAGCTGATGTAGCAGGGATGTGAGCTGAGCTTGACATCGTGTCCTGCCTGAACTAACGCTATGCTCAATTTTTTTCACAGATTGTGTTTCATGTAATTCTGTCAGGTGGTACAGTGACAGTTTCAGTGAATATGACAAAGCTTTTTTTTTGTAAGTTACCAACTACAGTTTTAAACATGTTGTATTTAATTTCCAGTAACAGTTTTTTTCTCCATGTGAGTGGAAAACTTCTCTCCCTGGTTCTCTCACTTCTTTACTCTAAACAGTAAATTTAAACACTGTTTTAGGACTATATTGCCCTCTTGACAAGACATTAAAATGGTTTTGTTTATTCTCTTCTTTTTTGAGCTCACTCATTTGCTCAAAAGATGTACAACATATTTTTTGCTGCAGGATTTATAGTAAAATGCACATTAAACAATACACTCAAAACAGTAAATGCAAAGTAAAACACCACAACAGACACAGCCTGCCCTGCAGCCAACAGTTGATAAGCCCAGACTGTCAGCAGCTCAATAATGTGAATGAAGAGTCAGACTTATTGAGTTTCCTGTTCACTGAACCCCTGAACTTTTGCTTGCTTCTCTGCCTGATCTGTTCCCTCTGATCTGCTCTCTCACCCAGAACCCAGAGGAAGCTGAGGTTCGCCTGCGCTCCTACTCCTACTCCTCCCCAAAGGCGAAGCCGTCACGGCCACTGCTAAACCGAGACGCCACCATCACTGACCTGGCAGAAGGTGAGCGAACTTTGACCCCGTAGCCTTGTGACCTTTCCGTTCCCAGGAGTCATCTGAATGGACACATGAGCCACATGTCTAAAAGGGGGAGGACCAGACAGGTGTCATAAATCAACTGAACCTCTATAAAGTATATGTGTGTTTAGTGTCAGCTCTGCGTTCATACAGCACCACCACTACTCATGTGTTCATGAGCACATGTGAGTGTGCAGCATTAAGGCCATGCTTTGTCCTGTGTAGATGGTGCTTTCAGCAGCAGCGGCCGTTCTCTACTCCAAGCTTTATCTCTCTCTAAATCCCTCTCCCGTCTCAACCAAGTTAGTAAGTACAAGAACGGCCTCAAACAGCACTTTAGAGGCTGGTGGTTGGCTGGTGAATACATTCCAGTGTCTTTCTACTCTTTCTGGTCAAGTGTGGGATAATTTGGTGATTATCAGGAGCTGCTACATTAAAAAAGCATTTCTAAACTTTCTATGAACCAGCGTAATTTAACAGTATCTTTTTACAAGATGGAAAAACTGGAGTAAAATGATTGAATTAGTCTCGTTGTAGAAACCAAATCATTTTGCTGCACATTTTGCTGTAAAATGATTTGCTCAGATATTTGATTTCACACAATTTTGCAAAACAATGATGTTTCTCATTGTGGCCCAAATTGTGCAGCTCTTTATCTGTGGTAGGATTTTGTTTTGGTGGTGGGTGCGGCACTCACATTGTGCAATGCACAAACCACTGTCTCAGAGAAAAACATATTCATTATTATTTTAAATTTGTAAAAGATCAGGAGCAGACTTTCTCCAAAGCTTGATGTTATAAAACAATAGTCATCAAAACTTCACTTATTTATACGATGACTGACAAGTAGAGGTCTGAAACTTTAAGACTGGGCATATTTTAATATCCCGAGGCTTTGGAAAAACACTCTTTACATAACTCATATAGATAATCTGAAGGAGGAGTTGTTTCTACCCTGAGGGCTCTGTTCTGCTTCCATTTTGGTACATATTTTGTTTCCCCCTTGGTTTTTAATTTTTCCATCTTTGGTGTCATCTGGTTTTTCGGGGCAAAACTCTTGTGCTGTGTTTGGTCTTCCTCTGTAGGGGTTTGTTGGATCCAGACTGTTACAGGGATTCTTCTTGGTTGCTTCTTATTCAAATCTGACTGGGGATGATGGTTTTTGACGCCCTTGGCTGATTCACTTAGAATCTGTAACAATGACTTCAATTTTATTGACATGCATTTCTGGCTCACTCATTCGCCTGTTTTTGTTTTCCTACTTTACAGAGCAGAGAGCGTTCAGCCTGACTGAGACAACCAGAGAAAAGAGGTAAAACTAGCGTGTCATTTCATGAGCTCAGGAGCAATCCACTCAGATGTTCCTCCCTTTTTAGGCATCAGTGTTGACCAGCAGTTAGAGACTGGCCTAAATGTGCCTACACATGTGTATGTGTATCTCCGGTAATAAACCTGTGGTTAGGATCTGAGTGCACAGGATGCAACTTATTTCCTGTTGTAAGGCAGAGGCCAGAAAACGCTGTGATTGCAACCACAAAATAACCCTGCGTAAACAGCAAAACTCACAACTGTCCTGGACTCCAGACATCAGAAACACTTTGCTAAATTCTAGCTGAATATGTAGTATATACACATTGTAGTATGTATTTTGAAGATACGCTGTGAAATCTAACATGTTGATCTCACTTTAAAACATTTAGGAAACTGGACTTAAGACTAATAGTTATGTTTACTTTCCTTTTTAAAAGCAGTTGGTTTCCTACATTTTTTTAAAGAAGGATCAACTTGCCAGATTTTACAGTGTATATTTTCAGATTTAACATTTGTTTTACAATCCTAACATTTGCTTATATATTTTTCATCTCATAAATCCCACAACCCATATTCATTTTATAGTTTATTTCATCTCACCGCCTCATGAATGTATCATGTGCTAATACATTTTGTTTGATAACAACCATGCATTGCTAACAGAGGAAACATTTCAGAAGATCATATTAGGCAATTAGATTATCATATTACATCACTGGATTATTGTGTTAGAGTAGATCATATTAATACTGCAGTATTCACAACACCAGTCTTATCAGACTCACCAACCATTTATGTCAGTCATAATATCAGGATCCATTTAATATTAACAAAATGTGGATGGTGCCGCTGCCTTAAGCATTGGCTAATACATTTAGTGGTTTCCTAAATCAGTATGTAGCACAAATATCCATGTGACCATCCACATGCAGTTGCCTTACTAAAGAAATGGTTTGTAGACTCTAATCTTAGATGCCACACATATTATTAACATTTTGAGTCTCTTGATGAGCCGAAACACAACAACCTGGTCTGAGGTGTGTTATATCCATGCAGGGTTTTGGGTTTCCGTAAGCGGGCCCAGTCAGCAGAGGAGGAGAGCAGCGCATCGCTCCAACACCTCACCCTCACAGAGTTCCTCAAAGAGTATGTTTTCACCAAAACAGCCTCACAGCCATGCATGTGTGGCTTAACTCATTCTAACCCCCGCCGTAAAGCCATTCCCCGACTCATCCATTAACCACATGGTTTCTTTGCAGCTGTATTTGCTCGTGTGTGAATCCTCGGAAGACGATATTAACACTTTTTATGTCAGGTCACAGTATATGTTTGATGTGACGTTGCATGTTTCTCCTCTTTACGTTCTGTCGTTGTCGCCTCTCACCTAGAGTGTGTAATGTAACTAGCTTAAGTTGCTGTAAATAGTTGACACATTATTAATTGCATCTTGCCAAGGTCATACTATAAATAGCATCCACTAGAGTCCATAGTGACTTCCAAGCATGCCAAGCATGTTGTCAAGAGTAATAGTCTGTAGACCAGGGGTCCTGGAAGACTGTCTGGACATTCTTTCATTCCAGCATGACACCAAAGTGCCTGATTATTCAACTTTTATATTAAAAGCACTGAAATAATGATTAGTCATATAAAGAATGTGCATGTTGGTCTTGAATGCTGCAGTCTTCCACAGGCCAAAATGATGGTAGGAGTTGTGATGGCTGCTGACTGAAATGTTTACACTGAAACAGGATCGAGGATGAGGAGTGGGATAAATACATAATCCCGTCTAAAGTCGAATCGGAGAAGTACAAAGTCAGCCGGACCTTCAGCTTCCTCAAGAGCAGGATGTCCAGCACTCGCAACAAGACCAAGGTGACAACTCAGTGGAAAATAAGGCTTGACGATATATCAATATTATGGATATCATGGTATGAGATTAGATATTGTCTTTTCGGGTTTTGTAATTTCCTAAGTGTTTTCTTTTACTGGTTTAAAAGGCTGCATTACAGTAGTTGGGTTCCCATTCAAATTTAGCTCAAAATTTAACCAAATTTTAACAAAAGAGGCAAAAGAAATGAAAGTTTATGCGCTTTTTCACCCACTACTGTTATGCAAATATTGGGAGGTCTGCAGAAGAAGAGGGCACAAAGCAGTGACTTAATGAACAGAATGCCAATCAAACCTCAAATGAAGTAAACAATGCCTAACAGAGAGCACACTGGACAATGGAAATAGAGTTTGGAGTGCAGCCAGTGCTCTTGGATGAGTTCTGATAACCGCCCTGTGTGCGTAAGCGTGTTTAAAGCATAGACTGTATAAGATAAGAGATGTAGCTACAGTGACATAAAACACTGGTTTGTGGAGTTATGCTTTAAAGCCTCAAATTCAGCATTTCAACCATCACCATCTTGAAGTTTTGCAGCCAGAAGTGACCAAATTTGGACAAGAGGGTGGAGCTGTGGAGAAACAAGGGGAGGATCTAACTCATAGACTGTAGTGATGTCTTGCATGCAATGACTGTACATCATCATTTTTTCACTGAATCTATCACTTCATAGCATTTAACTTTTATTGGTACACCAACTTTTCCAGCTCTGTAATAACCATAAAAACTTTGTTGCAAAATTTCAAGATTTGGGGGGAATTTTGGTGTATGCACCCAGGTTTATATATAATGCAAATTGAGAATGTGCATAGAAAGAGGTGCATGGAAACGCAGCAAGTGCATTACACTGTATCACTGCAATATTGATACCGAGGTATTTGGTCAAATATATGAGAATATTTGATGTAATGTCACCCAGGCCTAAAAAATATGATTCCTGCTGGCTAAGATTTCACCTACATGTGTTTAAAACATGATTGTGAAACCCTGCATTGTTAAACTTTTAAAAGAAAAAAAGTCAGAGGAGGCCTCCCAAAGTAGTGCAGTAAAAGGTTTACCACCTCTCAGACAGGCCAGGTCAGAATTCCTGTGCAGGGGAGCCATTGTCTGTGTGCGGTGCCTTTATTTGGCTAGGGAGAAAATTCCCTCTCCTCAGGTCTTAGCAACGGGACACAGTGAAAATATCCTCTTACATAATGCGTAGACCCCCCTCCACACAGCGTGAGGAGCCAAAACACATTCCATAGTACACTTTCAATCTCATTAACACGTGTGCATGCGTTCAAGAACATGTTTCCATGTATGTGCAGACACACGATGCACACCAAAAGTCCAAAAACAAACATGCACTCACAGACTTCCTTGTAAAGCTTGATAAGAAAATAAACATCGCACTATCGCACGCATGCACTGAGGAATCCCCTTAATGCCCCCCCAAGGGTAAAGCGCCACAACAGCAGTCGTCCCTGTGGACTTTAACAAAGTAAACAGAAAGGCTTGCTCAGAGGCCCCTTTATCTCAACTAACACCACTTTAACAGGTGCGTTTCAGCAAGAGGATGACCGCTATATGCCTCTTCGTGCCCGCTGCTCAGCGTTATGTTATTTCTACTTTGGTGGTTTACATAATATCGTGGCATTAGCTGCAGTAAATGTCAGCTGAACCAGTACATTTAAGATATTTATGACTCATGTTTCAGGTGAAGGGGAAAGAGGTGAAGGAGGGAAAGGAGAAGTCAGGAGCCACTAATGGACACCAGTTTGTTCCTGTGTCTCCATCTGGTCCCGCTCTCTGTGTGGCCTGTGATAAGTCTGTTTCTGGGAAGGAGCTGTTGCAGTGCTCCAGTGAGTATTACACTGTCAGTACTGTTGTTGTTTTATGTCCTGTGGTGGCTGAACTGTTTAGGGTTTGTGTAAATGTCTTCGCACGTGCTGCCTTGATGTTTTGTTTAGCAGAAGACATGGAGTCAGTTTTCTTCCTCTCACAGAGTCAACATCCATCGTGAGGAGCAGGGCCGTTTGACAGCCATCTGGACACTGAATCCAGAGATGTGGTAATTTTGTTTATTATCAGTTCACTGATGAAATTAACTGGGATTTCATTTGTTTTTGTTTGCAGACTGTTTCCTGAACATCCATAAAAACTGTCGAGAGTCTGTTGCAGCTTGTGGAAAGGTAACCACCAACATAACACACTTCATTTAATCTCAAAACCAACAAGCAAGAAAAAAATTCAAATAATAATAATAAAGGAAACATCAACCCACTCAAAACACAACCCAGATACAAACAATGTGGTGTCATTTCAACAATATTGAGAGTCATACTTGAGTGTATTTTAATTGTTGCATGATTTCATGAGTCAAGTATTCTGTCAGGGGAAAGTCTTTCTCCAAATTTAAGCAGGCACTCCACCAATTATACACACATAGGTCAGTTTACTTGTCATTGTGAGGTGAATAATCTCTTCTGTGGCTGTGGAGATTTGTCAAATCTGAGAAAATAACTGATGATGTCATCTTGGTTATTAGTGATGCACAGGTCAGGGTTATTTAAAACCTGCACCAACCCGCCTGTTATGAGAACCACCCAAACCGTAAACATATGCATTAAGCAGTAACTCGAACCAGACCCGCAAACTGAAGCTGAAAGTTTCTGGTAATGACCATTCTTGATAACAGCCTACTTGCTGTTGACTAAAGGCTGTTTCATGTCACTTCCAGTAAATATCACTAAATAAAGGCAGGCTACAAATGTAGGAAGACACTAAGTAATCACCCATCTCAAAAGTAGTTATGTCTCAAGCACACATCTGATAACCTTCCTGGTTTGTTTACATGAGCACTCAGCTGATTGGTGGTTTGTTTACCTGACATTACAGAGGTGCATATTTAACAGAGCCAGTGTGCACAGAAAGGCGCTTGCTTGCTGTTAGGACACAATGTTAGGCCTACACATTTGCACAGGGAAATATTTTTATCTGACATTGTGACTGCAGAGATTTAAATATGTCGGCACTTGAACAGATTTTCCTGGTCAGAAGCTGAATAACTCAAAGCCTGATGGCAGCAGCACTGATGATAAAGCTGCTTGCTGTGTGAGAAAGAGACGGAGAAAGGGGAAGAGAAGGTGGAAGCAGGATGATTGCACAGTGTCTCTGTAAGTTATTGATAACTTACTCGGCAAGCTGCTTTGTCACTTTATGACCTGCTCACCTGAAACCTGCAATATTTTCTAGCAAACTAACCCAAACTACCTGCCTTGTGGGTCAACCTGTTGACTGTGGGTCGACCTTTGAAGACTATACAATTATAACAAAAGATGGTATAGATGGCTATAATGAGAAATGTAGGGTCCAGCATTTTTGTAGCTTGACCTGTACGTAAAGGATCATCTTTAGGGCGATTCAAGACCCCCCTTGCATCAACCTGTTGGGGTTAACTTCACAATAATCACCCACTCGCTGTACATTATAAGACATATCACACAGCTACTTTCTTAAGAAAACAATTATTTGACACAAAGTGTTGTCGGTGAAGATTCTCAGTCATCCAGGTCATGGTAATCCTAAGAGCTATATCGTAGGCAACTGGACTTGCTTGACTGTCTTGAAAACGTTTCTTGAAGGCATTTCACCTCTCATCCAAGATGTGTCTTCAGAAGAACTGAAGAAGATGAGAGGTGAAATGCCTTCAAGAAATGTCTTCAAGAAACTCAACCATGTCCAGTTCCCCACGCTATAACTCTTATGACAAAAAGTACTGATTTGAAAATTATTTTATTGCTTCCACTCAGTGTCTATGATCAGAGCTGTGTCCAGAGCAATGATTTTGTTACTCATATCAGCAGCCTGCTGTTCAGAAATAACAGACCATAGAATGATTAACCAATCACAATTGAGTATCAAACCACCAAAACAGGGACCCACTTGTAGAAACTTTGCTCCAAAGCACTGCCAGTGGTCGAAAACTCTACAGGTTGCCTGTAGGTGGACAATTAACACTGTGTGGAATGAAGATCTGTCACTCTCACGTTGTTACAATGCCATAGCTATTCATTTTGCCAATCTAACTATTCACTCTGTGGTCTGAATCCATGAAGTTCACATATGATCTCAAAGTCCATGTTGGGAAATTTTCGTAATATGTAACTGTTGACCGGACGTGTCCAGCGGTCTGAGACGCGTGCTGTGTGACAGCAACATCCCCAGTTCAAATCCAGCTTTTGTTGTGGGTCACTTCCTCTGTCTTTCTCAATGTTTCCTGTCACTCTCGGCTGTGCCATCTCAGAAAGGCAAAACGCCAAAAAAAAGAAATACATCAGTTTCTGAATTAGAGGTTGGCTGAGAGGAAACGAGTACAACAGGAAGAGCAAATTCCAGCACTTGGTGACAAAGGAACTCCTGGAATGTGTTAAAAATCACAAACTGATGATGTATAACAAGAAATATCTGAGGGGGGGTCTAATATTTTTGTTTAGACATAAATTGACTCCAGTATTGTATGAATTTTTGTGCTGTAACCACAACAATTTCATATTTAGAGCACAAACACTATGATTTACAGCTGCTGATGTTGATATGATTATGTGTTTCCTCAGAAGCCGCAGGAGAGGAATGCACTGCTGATGAAAAGCAAGACCTTGTCCCTCCCACAGAGTGAGTTAGAAAACACTGTGTGTCCCCCCTACCACTGTGTCCTCCCTTGGTCTTTGATTAAGTTTTTACCTGTCCTCCCTTGTTTCTCCTGAAGTGGATTAAGAAAGCTGTTGCTCCTCTTCCCCCACCCTCCCCTCGTCCTTGTTGTTCTTTCCCTGGTAAAAGTTAAATTTTAATCTGTCTCAGTGGGAGACCTGGCCTGGATTGTGTTTATGTGTGCGTTTGTGCATGCATGCAGAGGCTGAGTGTTTCTCTTTCATTGGCAGGGTCATTTTATTTCTTAATGTGAAGTTCTGTTTCTTTACTGAGTGTTTGATGTCTCACAAAGGTGTCAAGGCCAAAAATATCAGCTTCAATTACTACAACATATTGTCATAACTTTAGGCTGAATGCCCAGTTAAACAATGAAAGACAGCAAATGCAGACCTCCTCACAGCTTTATTATTTGGTTATTGTAGTACGTAGATATTAACAAAGCGTGATGACATTTGCGGTATTTATTTGCAGAATGTGAAAGCCGGCACTGTGTGACTGATTTCTCTTCCTGCTCCCTGTCCTGGTTTCTCCTCTAGACTCTGGGAAAGACAACTCTCCAGCCTCTGTTTTCTCCTCTTCTTCTTCACTTCCCACAACAACCAGAGAGAAGAGAGAAACAGCTGTCCCTCTCTCCAAAAGCCTCTCCATATCTATAGACAACAGGTAGGATGGCAGTGTTAGCACCATATATATCAAAACATCCGTTCTATCCATCTTAAGGTGGCACTAACCCAGCAAGACTTGTTGATTAAAGGGATTGTTCAGCTTTTTTTTAAGTGAGGTGGGGTTATATGAGGCACATAGCCATAGTCAATGTGTTACATATAGCAGATGATGGTTGGAATTCCCCCAGTTTGGAGATGCAGATGTTTGCTGCCACAGAGGCCAAGAAGCAGCAGTGGTCAGCAGCACAATGTACTTTAGCCACCTAAAAAATGTCCTACTGACAATTTAATTTTAATCTAAATT
>JAPZEB010000022.1:17013069-17027392 GCA_029783705.1 Chaetodon striatus | reverse complement strand
CTGCAGCTACAACAGCCACGGCAGCAGCATTCAGGAGTCTCCATCTGAGCGTGAGTCATGGATTTATACTGTAATGTCTTCAGTTGACATGACTACCCACATACTACCTGACCTTTCCTGATGTGCGTGAACCATGTTGCCTAATATTTGCAGGCAGTGACACTTACTTCTTCTTTTCTTGCTACAGCGGATTATCTTAGCACGCTCAGTATGAGCTCCACCTCTCTCGGGTCAGACAGTGAACTGACGGGAATGGACAGCGTGTTGTGGAGCTCTGCTGTCGAGCTCAGAAAAGGAGACACCAAAGGGACACTGTTAAAGGTTCATCCACTGTAGTTCACCATAAGCAATGTTTGTTAGTAAAATAAATATGCATAATTGTTCAAATGTATTAACACAGTTTTCCGTAGGTGGCGGAGAGCGTTCAGAGCCTGACTCAGCTTCTCTACAGTCTGCAGGTGAGAAAAGACACAAGATTCACGATCTGCAGTGAATATTTGGCTTTGTGACAGGGTGAAAGGATAACTAACAGGAGAGTGATTAAGTGTCTCCTCCCTGTGTTGGCAGGCAGCTGTGACCCTCCAGGACAGCTGCTATGAAGTCCAGAAACTCCTTCTCCAGGAAGGAGAAAGACCTCAGCTCCGCCCTCTCACTTCCCTCCCGAACAGTCTGGTATGAGTCACATGAACTGACTCACTATAACCTTAAAATGTTCTTGTTCTGTAAAATGAATGACCACAGACATCTGGTCAAGGATAAGGCATTAAGTCGTTTCTAGGCTATTTATCGTCATTGCACCGGTCAACACACTCCCATTTCCACTTGTTGGTTTGTGTATGGTTTTATACAAAGGAACAGATAAGTAAACTATAAGCCAAACATGTTCAGCCTTAAGTACATAAACCCTGATAATTAAAAAATCTCCACAATGCCTAGCTACACATTCATTCACTTATTTGTTTTCTGTAACCGCTTATCCTGTTGGGAGGTTGCAGGGGGGCTTGAGCCTATCCCAGCTGACATTGGGCGAGAGGCGGCAGAATATGCAAACTCCGCACAGAAGGGCTGCCCCACACCCTTTTGATGGGAGGCAACAGTGCTAACCATTGCGCTACCGTGCCGCCATATCTGCACAATGCATATTAAACATAATCAGTTATCAGTTTATCTGCAACTGAACATACAATTACTGACAGAAAAATTCTGGCACTTAAAAAACAGCTGCACGCACAAACAAACTTCTTAAAACTCCAAATGTCTCATCAGCTGTGGAAACAGAGCAACTAAATGTCCTCTAACCCTTGTTAACTGAACACCTGCTCCTTAACTGTCTAACAGAGCAACCTTAATCCTGGAAATGCTCCAACTTAATTGGTAGTCACTGATAGGCCCTTATTAGACTGAAACAAGCCACAGAGTGTACATGTCAACAAATATATTGAGGCCTTTTTCACATTCATGTTTAAATAAATATTCCGTCCCACACCACAGTCTCAGTGTTTTATAACTTAGACCAGAATTCAGTTGCCTCTTTTTATAAAAGACAGAAAACATTAAACCGGTGTCTGTTGTTATGCAGGAGCAGGAGAAGCAGAGGAGTATTGATAAGAAGAAAGAGGAAGTAGAAAAGAAGGGTTTAGACAGGAAGAAAGAAGAAGTGGACGAGGTGCAGAAACTCCATGTGAAGCTGAAACAGGAGCAGCAACGCTGGGATAAAGAGTGTCTGGCACGAGAGAAACACCAGGTAAGCCTCGTGCTGATGTTCTGGGTTGCTTGTACACTCATTTGTCTCACTTCCTTAGGCTTTTCTGTCTGTCTCTGCTTTCTATTACACTGAGGCCTTGCCCATATCTTTGATCTGTTCCAGTTTCTAAATCAATCAAAGACACCACCAGTTGATAGACTGCACCTTAGACTATATAATGAAATTAATAAAACAGCCAGATAGATTGTAATTAGATTTCACTAAATTCACGAGTTAAGGCTTTAACGTGAGTTTTTCTTCTTCTGCCACAGAGAACCTGATCAACATTATTCATACTGCTTGACCTTTATCAATGTCGGTGCACCACATCGCCTAATACATGCAGGACGTGACAGTTACCTGTTGTTTTCTTACTGTGACCGGCTACTATTTTTAGATGGTAGTAGTTCATCAGTACGTGATGTACCGTACGATTCAGAGGTTGTGAAGTGTTGTAATTTCCCTTTCCTTTACACACAGCAGGGAGTGTCTGCCTGTACAAAGGGCTCTCTGGCTAACTAGTTTTTAAACATTTGCAGCATACAGTAAATACTCATGTAATTCCTTACATAGTATGCAACATGTGGCAGCAATGCATTATTGTCTGTCAGGATTATTGTTGCAGAGTAATTTGGAGCCTCGTCCAATGTCTGTATCAAATGGTGCATTTAGAAGAAGCTCATTGCTTTTGTCACATCGTAAGGTTGTAGAGGCACAGTGTAAACTATATCACAATGTCATATACTACATCAGCACATCCACTAAATCTCCCCCGTCAACACAGCTTGGCCACATTCTTCTAACATCGACCATGAATACATGTTGTGACGTTACATTGTGCACTGTACATAAAGCAATAATTTGGGGAAACAAGGTATTTTGGTACAAAGTAAATCTGATTTTGGGTGCCCACTAGCTTACCTGGTAGAGCAGGCGCCCCATATACAAAGGCTGTGTCCTTGCCGTAGCGGCTACTGGCTCAATTCTAATCCACAGCCCTTTGCTGCATGTCATTCCTCTCTCTCTCTCTCCGCCTTTCATGCTAATACTATCAAGTCGATTAAAGGCAAAAAGCCCCCAAAATGTCTTGGGAAAAAAAAGTAAATCTGATTTAGTGGAAGATGCCAACCCCCAGGACATTCCCAATACATGTGTACAAATGCACTAGTTTGCACCAAGCAGCAACCTGGGAGGCTGAAAAATAAAAAAAATTGTGCTATCAAGCTCAGCTTTTGTCATTACTGTCATTACTTTTGCTTGTGTTTAAATAAGTGCAGGAATAAGAAAAATACACAAACAAATTGACCAAGAAATAAGGAACAAATTGCAGTAAGATGTTAAATAGTATTAGTTGGGTTACACATGGGGTTGCACATCTAATACCCAGTTTGCATGTAAAGCTGCAGTGATGGTACTGTAGCTACTCTATTATAACCACAGAAAAGAGTTACCTAGTGCCTGAACTTTCTGGTGTGTATGTGCCCCGTATATTTCCAGTGTGAGCAGGAGAATGTGCTGGAACAGCGAGAGCAGCAGTGCCTCCAGGAGGCTGAACGTCTGCGCTGCGAGCGGGAGGAGCTGGAGGCTCAGCTGCTGGAGTATCAGCAAAATCTGGACCGACTGAGGGAAGGTCAGAGGAGTGTGGAGAGGGAGAAGGAGAAGATCGAAGCCCAGCAAAGGCTACTGCAGAGCTGGAGACACAACCGCCAGAGCAGCCTACCTGTTACGATACCACTGGATGGATACAAGGTAAGAAAGAGAGGGGGGAGGAGGGACAGGGAGGTCTGTGTGTGTTTCCCAGGATCTTAGGAATCAAAAAGCAAAAATTAAAAAACAAACACTGTTAAACAAACCACGTCACCTCGGCTTTTTGTGGTGTTGTTTCAATGTCCCAGGTGTCCAGCCACAGCCGCTCAGGCAGCCTGGATGGTAACTGTTCAGTGTACCAGAACGAGGCGGCTTTACTTGCCTCTCTCCAACAGAACCATCTCCACCAGCCCGTTACCAACAACCAGCACCAGCGTCTGCTCTCTGCGCCGAGGAAGAACCACGACGGTCCCCTGAGCAGCTCCAGCTACACCGCTAACCTCGGCCTCAGTGCCAGTCTCTACAACAGCCTCAACACCCTGCTGAGCCAAGCACATGGCAAACAGCCTCCGGATGGTCTTACATACCCAAATTTCAGCAACGACCATGGCTGCCCCCGGCCTCTGAATGACTCTATCCACCCCTTCAGCAGCAGGGTCACTACACAGCCACAAAGAACAAACAACAGTAAGTCTGCTCAGATTGTTTAATGATTGTCTGTATGTTTTAGCATAGTCGTATATTAAAGTAACTGACTGTAGTTTAAAGCACTTCTGTTATTCTCCTTCTAGCAGACTTTAGCCCACCGTTGGACAGGCGACCCCTGGGTCCCTGGAAGTCAGAAGTCACAGGTCATGGACTTTATGAGGACAGCTACTCCTCCTCTCCCTCTCTTACCCCCCTCCTCCCCCCGCAGGCCTACCTCTCTCTTGAAGGACAAAATGGAGAAGAGGGAGGAGAGGAGAACATTGTTTACCTCTGATAATAATTAGAGAAAAACAAGCAATGCAAGCTGCCTGACACATGACTGGACTGACATTAATATACCTGTTGCTTATATGTGTATGTGTATATGTGTGTTTTCATTTTGAAAAACCTGAGTAATCCAGTGAGGGAACAGCTGCAGGGAGGAAGCATACACAGATATATGTGCCTTCATCAGTGTATGCGGCGGCCATTAATCATCCTCTTCCTGCGTCGTAAAACCATTGTGCCTTTTTGCGAACAAGTTCTTTGTAAATCAGCTTTGATACTTGTACCCCATGTTTTTACTTCTACTATGATTCTTTTTAGTGTCTGTTGCACTTGTTTGATGGCAGAGGTACATTTGCACCTCAAAACACTGGGACCTAAAGTACCAGGATATCAGGACAGAAGTATTGATGTTATTTTGCCGTGAGCACTTAAAAGAAAATGGAAATATTTGAGAAGCCAGTTGAGCCCCTCCCCGGTGTCTATGTATAGAGTGCTTTTATTTCTCCATGTGATCTTCAATAGTATTTATAAGGGATTGTGAGCATCTAAAAGACATAAAAATATACTGACATAACTGTATAAATATTAAATATATGTATAGTTTTATGGAAAGGCTACCTATGCACACTATGTTGGAAGAGGAACTTGTATTCCTATTTTTTTTTTTTCTCACTTAAGTGCCAAAAATCTTGCTATCTGATACTGTAAGTGATTTCTGTAAAGAATGGCTGTATGTTTTCTGTTCATCTCCTTTTCTGGTAATTTATTGTGTGTAAATTGCTTCATGCACTGTCAACATTAATAATATTTTTTTTTGTTCATGTCTTGTAATCTCTGTAATCAGAATTGTGTTGTGCCATATTAATATTGTGCTGTCTATAAAACTATTGTGGCAAACATCAAGTGTGTTTTGCCTTGCGTTAAACAAAACATAGAAACATCAGTTTGACATTTACACACCTCTCATGGGTTCCTATGTTACATCGTTACGCAATACTATTACAGTAATCGTAGGCAGGCTGCCTAAGCTATTGACTCGTGGGACTTTCAGTTAGGGTGTGTAGTGACTGGTCAGCATTTCACGCTTCTTTTGCTTGGCTCATTTCTATATGAAGAGGATGATGACTTTCAGATTATCCGTGGTTAACCTGCTTGGGTTGTATCTAATATTTTCTGAGGGTCACAGTGGCTGCTGCTTGGAAACTGGTGAGTTTTATTTAAATTCCCTCATCTTCCTTCCTAAAATATGTCCTGTAACTCTGCATATATTGTGGGTCAGTTTGGCAGCCGCCAAGCCCGAGCATTACTCTACATCTGCAGCCTATCAGTAAGAAGCAAAGCCTCGTGGTGAGCTGGCTGGTAAACCACAGCAGCTTAGTGGGCGACTTTTATGAGATCCAGATCGGACGCACTGAAAACCACACTGTTATTTACAATGTGAGTACTTGAGGATTTTTTGTCTGGGTCTTGTGCTCTTCAAAAGCTCTATGCAGCTGCATCCCAGTAATTTTATGGTATTATGCTAGTTTTAACAGCATTTACTGTGGTGATATTATGCTACTGTGAATTACATTTTGCTCCCTGTTTTTGTTATTCAAGAGAAATCTGAGTTTATCTCCTGTGGATTCAGATAAACACTCATTCACATGGACCTCTGATGTGCCTCTAGAGTGTGTCGATCACTCAGTCAGGATTCGACTTTTTTATAATCGGTCTGTCTCAAGTCCCTGGAGCAGCTGGAAAACTCACCAAGGTGAGATGATGCTACTCTTCCTGTCAGTGCACATGAGTAAAACGAAACCAGATACATTGAAAATAGGTCAGTGGCTTGTGTGCTCTTGGTTTCACTGATAAGACCATGCCATTAAATAAGTGATAGTTTCTGTTCTCTCTGTAAGAGTGGGGCCCCCATCCTTCTTCTCTTCCTTTTCACCTATCTTCTTATCAGTGTTTCTCAACTGCTGCAGCCACTGCAAATGTCTGTTGCAATGCACATCTTACTCAGAGCTTGGCCATTATGAACCTGGATGGGGGGTTTTTTTTTGTTCTTTCTGTAATCATGCATTCATACATGAGGGTTTTCCCTTTTCTAGAACTGTCTAGAATCTTGAACTGAGAGTTAAGTGGCCCCAGAACATACTAGATAGATATCATACATTAAAATAACCATCACTTGTAAATGGTAAACAATTACATGAAAATGTTTTTTCTGGTATTTTAAAAGTTAATTGCCAGATACTCTTGAGACTGTGCCATAAGTCTCCTCTGTGATCTGCAGGAGACACGGTAAAGGCAAGCAAGATCTTCCCCCTCGAGCGAGTGATGAAAGAGCACGCCACTGCCATATTCTGCTGTGTCCCCCCAAGAGGAGTCACAATTAATAGCATGACCTTCAATAACAGCAAATACCCTCTTTTCAACATCGGAGACAGAGTCAAGGCTATCATCGTACATAACCTGACCATCCCAACGACGCGCATAAAACGTCTCACATTCACTTGCCATGATACAACAGGAAAGCCCAGTTATGCCTGGAACTACATCAGTTGTAGGTTTGACTTATTTTTATTTACAGTCTTGACATTTTTATAGTGTTGTTTTTTACATATACATATGTGTGTGCGCACATTGTAGTTCCTCCCCAGAAGCCCAGAAACATCAGCTGTTTGACCTCAGACATGACAACCGTCATTTGCACCTGGGATCCAGGCAGAAAACAATATCCAAATGATCGCAACAAGCAGAACCACACTCTCCACATAGAGTAAGAGCACACGTTACCATAAATTCATGTGCACAAGCTAAAATGTTAGAGTGCAATTTTAGCAACACATTTCTTTGTTATTCTGCTGTAAAGTTAAATAGTAAACAAATTACAATAAGGCTAGATCTCCTGCCGTATTCAGATGAAACAATATACAGGGCAGAGCGTGTCAGGCTCATGGTTGGACACATTGTGCAGAAAGGCTCAAAGAAGATGTCTTTGATACAGCATATTGATATTTTTAATAACAAGAAGGTTTCAAGCTGCCTTCATGTTCCTCAAACTCAACTACACAAGTATACCACACTGTAGCTAGACTGGATTACGGGGCAAAAACGCTGTGTGTTCTAAAATAAATCCCAGAAGAACAGTTGCCTTGGATGTCTGAGAAGTCTTTTCCCATTCCCTCCTCTGAAAACACAGGAACTCAGACCAGGCTCCCATCAAATGCGAGCGGTCTCCTTGTACTTTCTTGGCCGTCCCACAGTTGGAAGAATACAACATCAGTGTGGTGGTGAAGGACGAGCTGGGAGAGGCGATGGAAAGCTACAGCTTTAACCTGTCTGAAAGAGGTCGGAGGTCACGCAGACATTTGATCAGAATATGGAATATACAGTGTGTGATGTTGCTGTACACTTTCAATTGTGATTTTGAAGGCTGAAATACTTAAGAAACATGAAATTATTGCGGTAGTCATTGTGTTGTTTAGCGATCACTGCACAGACACTTGAAGACAAATTTGCAAACATGCTTGTGTGTGTGTTGCCGTTAGTATTTCCTGTTGTGGAGGTGAACACAGTGATCCCTGGGGTGACAGACACCGCTGTGTCCTGGGTCGTACATGGGAACTTGACCCAACTGAACCTCCTCTGTCAGGTCACTGCAGACCCAGACAGCACCACACAAGTGAGTTTAAACCATCTAACTAAAATACTCATCCTGCAGAGCTGAATATTTTAGTGCGTTTTTTTTAACCTTCTGTCTATTTTATTTTTAACAGCTGAGTTGCAATAGTGTTAGCGGCCTCTGCAAAGTCAAACTGGAACATCTGCTTCCCAACACCCACTACTCTACAAGGGTACGCTGCTCTCTCAATGGCAGGCTCTGGGGAAAATGGACACCGCCCATATTCTTCACAACCTGTGAGTACAAAAAGTGTGTATTACCAGGATATTATGGTGTATACAGGATGCCGCCATGTCTATTCCAGGTCCAAGTTAAATGAAGTTTGAGACCATGCTCTGTTCAAGATTGGACCAAAAATGTCGTCCTATATTAGGCAATAAGTAACCCTTCAACATTCATGAACTCAGGAAGTCGTGGTTAAATGATATCCAGCTTTGCCTGAGACAAAAAATCCTTATGTGATCTCTTCAGATCCGTTGGTGACCTTGGACGTATGGAGGAGAATAAAGCAGCTGCCCGACCCGAACAGTCGTCAAGTAACTCTGTTGTGGATTACAGTGAGACTCTTAGCTTGTCTTATTTATTTTGGTGCAAATACTGGTGTAATCAGTACACAAACTCTTTGTTTGGTTTAACCAGCAGAAATTATTCTAATGTCACCAAAGCATTAACTTTTCCCAACTTGTTCCCAGCATGCTCCTGGCTCAGCAGTCAAAGAGAGCATCAAAGGCTATGTGGTTCAGTGGTCACAGGAGGGCAGAAACGGGACCTCAAGGAAGGACAGTGGACAGACCGAGGCAAAGGTGTTCATCGATGGGGGACAGTGTGACTTTACTGTCCAGGCTGTTGTTCTCACTGGCTCCAGCGTCGCTGCTCACATCACCATTCCTCCATCACAGAGGGATGATGAAGGTGAGCAACACGTGTGGAATCAGCTTCTCTTCGTTCAAAGTTGCAAATATCCTCTGGTTGATTTTTTTATTTATATTGCTGTTTGAATTTCCTCTCATTGATACTTTTCTGGTTGCTTAACAGTCTGAACTTTTTGTCTCTGTCAGAAATCCTCCCAGTTAAGAAACAGTTCAGCAGCAGCACAGCAGCTGGTTTTAATCTGTCCTGGGACGAGCAGCACACTGTCACCTGTGGCTATACTGTGGAGTGGTGCATTCTGGGAGACGCAGTGCCCTGTGCTCTGCGATGGCTGAAGGTGCCTAAGGGAAACAACACATTGTCCCTGCCTGTTGGTGAGCTTTTAGTTTGTTGTTTTCCTTTAGTCATCACTGCTAATGCATCCATTTAAGTGTTTCCTACTTTGGCATTTACTGTCATGCACTTTTTTTTTGCAGGAAACTTTAAAGCAGGTTGTAGGTATACATTTAATATCTACGGATGCACAGAGAACGGACACAGACTACTGGAGATACAGACTGGGTACTCACAAGAGCTCAGTGAGTGTCAATACTGACTAATGAATTCATCTGGAAACGTGTGTCTGTGTATTTATGTGTATCTACACCAGTATTTCTTCATATGGTAAATCAGGTATTTTGCTGGCCTATTGAAGTTGTTTATGGTGTGTTTCAGAGCTGATGCCTCAACAGACAGGACAGTGAGGCGTACTAAAAGATCTTGCGCACATGGTTAAAAATGAAACTTTTTTCATTGAAAAGACAAAACCACACATGGGCGATGAGTACAGTGAATATGGGCCAGTAAACAAAATGTTATGATGGGATAAGAGAAGAAGGTTATGTTAGTTGTCCTGTTGATTTAATGTTAGTGTATGTGTGTGTGTATGTGTGCGCGTCTCTGTTCAAAAGTCTGGGGTGAAGTCTGTAAGTTGGATGAAATGACAAGTCAAACTTTGAATAAGGTGTGACGGCTAAAGTTTTGACACAGGATGTTTTTATCGGATAGTCTACTGGGGACTTCCTTTAGATGTCATCTAAACACAAAACACCATTTTTCCTGTTTATCAGATGTGTACAGAGGAGGAAGCAGGAACAAGAATATATGCAAATCATATTCCTCTTGACTGACGTCAGTGAAAAGAACACCAGGTTCCATTTATTGACAAAATAACCACAAAGTGATCACATCGAAACTCTCGCAACAGACATTCTCTGACAACAGCACAACAATGCAGGCGTCACATCGACAGTCCTCTGGTCGTATCATTTGGGGAAGTTGTGTTCTTGCTTGTGTTGCTTTAATTGTTATTGATGCTATCCGTCTTCCTTCCTCAAAACCGCCTTTTCCTCAGAATCCGTCAAGTCCCCGGATCTGGTTGAACCTGTTCAGAGTACTTCCTCATCCGTAACACTGGAGTGGAGCTACAATGAGGACGATCCAGCTCATCCGGCGTTCATCACTGGCTACCTGGTGATAGTAGAGTCTGATCCGCTGCCAGGTAATGCTGCAAGTAGGTTCAGAAGAAGCTTCCAGTGTTAGTAATTCTTGATCTTGATCTCCTTCTGCGCTCAAAAAATAAACATGCTAAATGTGAATGTATGTGTGCATCTAGATCGGTTCAACGTGTCAGTGGCAGACCCTAGGAAGAAGTCTGTGACCATAGAGGGTCTGCAGCAGAGCCAAGAGTATGCTTTCTATGTGAGCGCGCTCACTGAGGAGGGGCCTGGACTACCAACCAATATCATTATCAGGACCAAAACCAACTGTGAGCTCCATTATATCCAGTGCAATCACAGAGATACAATAATTCAACACTATTTATTGATTTTACTCTTTTCGCTTAGAAATTTGATTCATCTCCTGTTTTCTCTGGTAGACTCTGCTCACTTGGTCAAGACACTGACTCCCATCTTATTACTGCTGGGCTGCATCATTCTCCTGTGGCCTCGAAGAGAAATGTAAGTAACTGTGCCTCCAAGTCTTCACTTAAACATGAATTCCTGCAGAAGATGACCTGAAGCCTTTCTCTTGCTTCCATCCTTCAGACTAAAGAGTGGGCTGAAGGAGATATTTGCTTATCCTGCTGGTATGACCATCAAAACCCCTGAGTTCGACAGCTTCCTGCATGAGGTATGGTGAAACCATTGAAACAGCGAGATCATTCATAAAGAGGAAACAACTACTATGTGCCAACCAAAAGTTGCATTCACTACATGTTACACACATTTTCCCTCTTTTCTATTGGAGAGCATGGAGAATTGTTTTCAGCTTATTATAAATACTTGTTGTTCAGGTGGCTCATTCATTTGTGTTTATTCCAATGATTGGCTTATTTCACACATCATAAAAAGATACCATATAAGCAAATTACACACAGATACTAAATTCCCCAGTTAGTTACTGCAGATAAGTTCTAAAAAATCTTTTAAACTAAACCTCCTGAGACCCTGCATCCTCATCCTCATCCTGATACTTCATTTTGCTCAAGTTAGACCTGTTGTCCTTGTTTGTGGACACTTTTTTGTGTCACCTAGTGGCAACTAAAGCACAATACAATGAACCATGTAAAAACAAGATGGCCAACTCTGCCAAATTAGTCTGTAGCTTATCCAGACACAAAAATGAAGGCGGTACAAAACCTGATCAAACTGTTTATTAATTCCCATCGGCCAATGTTTGTTTACTAAACAAAATACTGCATGGTTAAGCTCCCTGGCCCCTTAAACAGTTTATTTAACAGGTTATGGGGAGTTAGACAAACAAGATAATCAACAAGGGCAGACATGTTGGACTTTATTTTTGTATTATCGCAGTGTTTCACACAGGCCAGTTAGGTGTGGCAGACTACTGAAATAAACTATTTTATACCTTATTATGCACTTGTTCAAAGACAGTGCTTAGTTGTTGTTTTTTTTACACTTATCAGGTCCTACTAATTCCACATAGCTAGGAGAAACCGAACAAAAGCTTGGGTCTCAGGAGGTTATAAAATTGTTGGTACAAAAGATGTGTCAAGAGCATTTAAGGCAAGTCAACCTGGATCTTATTTACATATTTTTGGTCCATAATGAGGTCATGATAACGTTTTACTCACCACCTTATTGTAGAAATTTGTAATACAGACTAAGGCAAGAAAAAAAATTCCAAAAAAGATTTAGAAAAAAACTTGAGTACAGCAGAAATAATGTCAAACATTTGTCTTTGAGTCTGAATGAAAGGAAATGCAGAAAGTCGTCTCCTGTAAATTCATGTTGTAGCAAACTGCACAGCAAAGCGGATCCATGCTTCAGCCAGTCCACCTGCCGTAATCAACCACACACACCATTTTGTGATATGGGCCTGCTTCTCTTATCTAAACTCATGTGCAATTATTTGTCTTACATTATTATATCACCTCTGTGTGTTTGCACAGACTGGTGAGAGGCTGCAGTCTCAGAAGGTGGAGGAATGCAGCTGCTGTGACATTGAGATCCTAAATAGCAGACCTCCTCTGGAAGAAACCCTGAACACACTGCCCTCTCCTGGTTCCCTGTCCTCTCCCTCAAACTTGTCACTGTCCTGTGTGCCGCTTCAAGTAGACTACTGTCCGCAGTCAGTCACAGTGTCCTGGAACACACCAGACCTTCCACAAATAACATGCCTCACAAACAAGAGTTATTTGCCCACTGCGGTGGAGGATTTGTCTGAGGCAGAAGAAGCCACTAAGATCAATTCAAGCTCTGAACCCTCTGAGAGTCTGCTGGAATCGTGCAGTGTTGTCTATGGTTATATCTCCAATGATAATTTATAAGTGAAAAGTTAAAGACCAAGCCTAAAACTTCAATGTCATATTAAAGATAGAAGCTTTGTTTGTTACAGCTTTCTGTTGTAAATCTTTTGTATTAAGGCTACATTTAAATAAACTGTACATCTATATACTGTACATATATGATTTCATTGGGAAACTATAGCTTGCAGATTTTATAACACATTGTATGTTGAGCAGAAAACACACAGCAGGTAATCTGGGAAGTATTTCAAACTACTTATGGCTTCTGCAGCAACACAGTCCAAAAGTAAAAGTGCAAAGTGACACAAGAGGAAGTCAGTGTAAAGATTTTTGTAAAGCGTGAAGAAACTACAGATGTTATCTGCAGGATGCATCTGGTAGCACTGATAAAGCAGCTGAGCATGTGCATCTTTTTTGAGCTTTTGATTTTATATTACTTGTATGGCCCTCTTGAAATATGTGTTTTTGAATTATCAAAAATTGCATTGAATTGTCAGGTTGTGGGAAGCAGTGTGTAGGAGTTGCGTAATAAAAAATTAATGCAAGTAGAAAAAAGGTTTGTGGTCATAATTTCTTCTCGCTGCAGTGACTAATGGGTAAGAAGTGTTCTTACTGTAATAAGCGCCTGACTCAGATACAAAAAAACATACAGGAATCTCACACTTGAACTCCCTCTGCTTGTTAAAACAGGTCATACTGTAACAGCAGAAACCTCCTACAAGTTTACAGATATTTTCCTCCACAGTTACAACTCCAGTTTTCAGCAAATACTCAGTTCATAACCATACACTGTTCTGACATAATTCATCTAGTATGCTCCATGTGCATTTCCAGGAGAATAAAGCAATCTGATTATTGGAAGACAGATTATTGTTTTAGTCGCTTTAAAGGCATCTGAGGAACTGAGTGTGTAATTGTTCTCACAAGTGAGGAACACACTGAACCGGTTTATAGCAGGAAATCTGTTACCTACAGTAAATGACTGCTTGTTACCGGAAATTTTATCCAAAATTAACACAGCTGTGTGTGAGCATGATCTTGGTGTTGCTCTAGGTAGAAATCTAGGTCAGAGGAAATAATTGCACTGATCTTGCAGGTTATTTTTTAAAATATACTTTTAGAGCTTTTTATCTTTAATCGACAGGACATTTGTTAGCAAGGGCGGGGAGACATGCAGCAAAGGGCCATAGGTTAGAAGTGCTGCAGCAGGGAGAAAGCCTTTGTGCATGGGGCACCTGCTCTACCAGGTGAGCTAATTGGCCCCCTGATCTTCATAGTGCGAATTACGGGGGGGGTTTGGGGGTTTTTGACTCCCCAAATTACGACTTCATCCCCCCTGAAAGACGTGAAAATGACAGATTGGGGGGGTTGAAACATTTATCAGTAATCATGAATAATACAATATACAGTATTTTCCATATTCATGCCAGGACGAAAAATGTAGTAGGCTATAATTTCGGACACCCCTAAAGTGGACTATACCATTTCATGTAGACGACCCGGCCTGTCTACCTGCGCATGCGTCCTCCAATCAGAGCGCTCACATTCAAGTTTTTAGGAGGGGGAGAGTCGGTGCATCAGAAACAAACAAACAAACAAACAAAAAAGACTTCGCGCTGCTGTAAATTAATGTAAGTAGCTATCTAGCTAGTTTAATACACCTTAC
>JAPZEB010000022.1:16991856-17012969 GCA_029783705.1 Chaetodon striatus | reverse complement strand
AAGCACGCGCCTGCGCTGTACTGGGTTCTCTTTACACCCTGGAAAAAATGTTTACACCCCCCCCCAGTTGTCACCGTATAATTCGCACTCTGCTGATCTTGCAGATTTTTACTATTTTCAACTCCATCTGTCGGACAACTGAGACAACTGTGTTATCATCTAACACACGTTTACAGTGCATATTATTTTATTAAACTGCAGAAATGTCCCATATTTTTCTCACTAATTAGCATTTTAAAAAGTTCAGGTTTAGATTATCATCTGCAACTTATTTTTATGGTATATCCATGAATGGATTACTGGACAGGCGCAAGCCCAGTGGCCCAAGTGTCAGTGGGGCCTCTCTGGCTTTCATTTGCAAAATGTCAAATGTCAATTAACATGTTTTGAGCAGGAAAAGACTGAAAAAAAGGACACATAATAACCTCAAAGACACACAAAACAGCCACAAGGAGGCATAAAATGACCACAGACACTACAAAAAGACACCAAGCCACCAAAAATTCTGTGACCTGGTTCTATGTAGGACAGATGGAGCCCTTTGTTTAACAGTGCCCAGGGGTCCATTGTTTCATAATCTGCCCATGGGTGTGTCTGTACAGTCCCAGAATCGAAAGATGACTCTAAAGTTGTGTCAAATATTTAACACCATGATCCTTGGCTCATCCACCTTTTCAGTGTAGTCCAGTGTAGTGTAGCATCTGACGTGATGTTTTGAAACATGTGGATGCACTTCATCTCATCAAATGTATGACAGTATTGCACAATTTAGATGATTAGTATCTCAATTCCACTATCATCTCCACGCTGATGAATTTCCGGTTCCACTAAATCACATTCCCTGCTCATAACGTAGTTCAGACAGCTCCGCTCGGTGTTCTTATGAAGTTGCAGAACCGGTTCTGAAAACAACACAATGTCAGAAGGCTGCTGTGATGTGGCTGTAACAAAGTCAGCCACTCAAGTAGCATGTAACAAACTGCGTTTTAAGCAGGGTGGCTTAGTGGCTGCTGGACTGTGTCCTTTTATGCAGGATGTGTCAATCTGGCCCTTTTCTTCTTAATGTCCATACAGATTCAGCAGCTCATGAACTTGCATAACCCGATATTACCTGATGCCCATCACTCCCTCAAACAAAAAAGACAACAGATGAAAAATAAGAGGTAAAAATACTTCCCTTTACACTCATACTGACACCCTGAACTGCTTTATTAAGTTTCTACAGAAATCCACCCAAGGTGTTTTTTCCTCATTCCAAACTTCTGGTGAGTTCAAAATACCCCAGGAAACAAAAACGAATGATTTGAAGTTTCACTAGACTGTGAGTCAGTCACAGATCTTATCATTTATTCATATTCACATTCTACTAAATGTATAAAAAAAAAATCACAGTTCATTATAGAGTCAAAAGCCGTACAGTAGTAACAACATCCTGAGTAAGGAGAATAGACCATGGGGATTTTTAAGAAGACAAAATCAAAATCCATTTCTAGATTTCCACAGTAAATTCTATATAAGTTTCGAATGGAGGTGACTGGCTGATTGGCTGAACACCCCGGCAGCTTTAGCAGTTGTCCCCCAAAAATCTTTAGGAAATACGGACAGATTAAAATGGACATCAATGTAACCTAATGATACCATTATGTACTTTAAAAAATACTACAAAGAAACAATAGAGGACATGTTCAAAATGCAACTGTCCATTCAATGCAGATACAAAACATGCAAATACAAAAATCTACATATGCTCAAAGCACCACAATCTCTCTCAGACACACGATCACGCAGCTTATCTGTGGCTAAAGCGAGCTGTGGCCTGAGCAGCCTTGACCCTCAGTAGTGCAGAGTTCACAGAAAAAAAGAAAAAAAAGCAGCATGACCTGACCTGCCAAACAAGTGTTTCACATCAACATGGAGCTTTGGGTCAACAGGAGCCACGAGCAGACAGCAAAGCTGAGGGAAACGTTAGGTGACATCCACTCAGCTGAGTCAGTTTTTTGTGGTTTGATCTTTGGATCTATTGGAGGATCTTCTTCAGCAATTTATTGTCCCTCTGGTGCTTTTCTCTGATTGGGAGCAAAGTCTCCTCACAGATTTTAGTCCACACCATTGAGATCCATACCCAGTCTTCACACAGACGTCCTCTGTTGTACTCTCACCCTCACCTTGTTGTGCTTTCTGGAAGGGAAACAGAAATGAGAGTGTTCACATGACAACAAAACAATAACACTATTTAATACAAAGTGGAAAAAGTGACGATCATGTGAGGTGATTCGTCTTTCTTTGATGAGCTGGGATACAAAGTTCAGACATGTGACGCTAAAAGGCACTTTGCAAGATCGCTGTGTCAACAAAATCAGACTGAGGCTTCACCAAAGTCACGTCAGGGCTTGTGTCTGTCCTTTACCGTTGTGGTGGTGACACCATGCACTTCCAGAGGACGGCGTAGAGACCCAGTAAGAATACAATGAACACTGTGGCTGCAATCGCACCTGAAAGCACGTAAACATACATGTTAAAACACAACTACACACACAAGAACACATGCACGCACCAGGTGCAGTGCAGCAGGATTCACTGTGCGTTGGATCTTCTGCAGAAATAATTTGTTTATCCCGTTGAGCTGAATGAACCAGTTCTTCCACATAAACAAAAACTCTTCACACCTGTGTACGCTCACATGTATATTCCTGCTCCTCATTTCCCTATCCATCTCCATGCACTATCATGTACCAAACACTCTCATTCCACTCTGCAAGAAAATACACCTAGAGAATCTTTTCAGTGCTCTGGAAACTTCTCCCTTCCTGTTAGAGGCTTGTAAATGTCATCTTTCAGAGCTCTGCAGACTATCATCCTGCATTCATAATATTCCTGCCCGTTGCTGAGACCCGAGGAATTTCACTGCCCTTTCCAGATTTCTAGTCAGGCTCTGGTGAGCTGACACTGTTATGGCAGTGTTATATTTTTGAATGTGCATGACAAAAACCACCGGTCTCAGAGTATTTTTGGAAAATCTCAGCCTCTGACTCCGCCAGTGAAAATAACCCCCAGCAATTTGACCGAAATGACAAGCTGTCCGTTGTTTTGCAATAATACTCAGAAAAGAACTGCCAAATAAAATGTTTTTGAATATTTCAAGGTTTGCTGGGGCTGTTGGTGGAGTAACTTGATTCCCCTTTATTTGAGAGTCTCGACCCTCTGAGTGAAAATAGTCTTTGTCAGCTGTTGACTTAAGGTGGTACGTCTCAGAAATCAGGTGTTTTTCTCTGAAACAGATCCTAGAGTATCGGCTTTTGCCATTACACAGACGGCTGAAAGTCCCACAGGCTCGACTGAACAGGTTGAGGAACTCTTTTGTTCCTCAGTCTGTCAACTGTGGGCTCAGTGTACCTGGGTCGAACCTGTATTTATATGAACCAGCTGATGTCCTGAAATGCAAGACAAATTTCAGATTCTTTTCTGACAATAAAGGCAAATCAGATCAAACTACAGTGTGTAAAGACATCAGATTTGGGTCAAAGCAGGGCTCACCTGGGATGATTCCACTGCTGCTGGCTAAAGAGTCCTCTGTGCCAGGATGGGTGGCAGCTGCAGTTGAACCTTCATGGGGGAAAACAGAAATACACAATGAACAACAGTGCCAATATATAAGATTTTATATGTGAGACGTTTGCCTGCATTTACTGATTCATTACTGAGACTATATGCGATTTAAAACTAACCTTTTTGATCAATACCTCTCTTGGACATCTTGGACTATTTTCTCTGTATATTGCACATACCATATAACTTCAATTAAAAGCTTAGTCCCAATTAAATGTCCACTCCCTTTTATTAGCCTGGTGCAGCTACATATTTTAACAGATAAACGCCTGTCTCAACTAGACACCTGGTCTGGTTGCCAAGCAGTTCTTTTTTTTATAGAGGTTCTTAGGATGAATAAAATCAGGCTGCTGTCTACCTATGGGAGCTGACGTTAATTAGCTGCTTGGGTCGCACATACAAATATAAATGTTTTAACTTTTGTCAATATGGAGATGCTACACACATAGTAAGCATGGTTAGATTATTAAGTTCAGGATAAAGAGGTGTTGTGTCGGTATGCTGGGTGCTGTAATCCCCCGGTGTCATAAAACAAGTGTCATAACTCTGTCGGATGATCTCACTCTGTCTGTCGGAGCTAGATCAAATGAATGATTCATAATTGATGAGTCAAATTCTTATAGAAGTAATATTCATACTGGTTTAAATGAACAATCTGGTAGTATTGGAGGAATTAGGGGCCAGTCCCATGTATGGGCCAGTTGAGGTTAGTGATTTAAGCAAATAATAGCCCGGGCTACTAATAGAAGTTTTACGGTATTCGCTTTGCTGTGGACTTCTGCACATTTCCTGAATAACATTTTTGCTCATCCTGTTTTTTTCATAATTTCATTGCAATGTTTCCCTTCTGTATTTACGCTTTTGGCTGTGGCAGTACTTTGCCATAACTTCTATTTGCTCTTAATGTGTTTATTATATGTTAAATGTATGCACCAAAGACCAAAGGACATAGCTTGTAAGTGAAAATCTACTTGGTGCTAAACCTTATTCTAATTCTGATTCTCTGGCAAACTAATTTAGTGTGTTTTATTATATCCATTGTCTGTGTATTTACACCAAGTTCTTCAGGTTGTGGTTGTGTCTGTCAGCTGTGTACACCAACTACAGTGTTTCGTGTAGTATGTTTCCAATATTTCCCCTGGTGACATGGAATAATTTGCATTTTTGTGACCACCATTTTGACTCCATTTTGAACAGGGACTCAGCTTTGCTGGAGCTTCGGTGTTTGTCTGATGTTACTCTGACCCCAAAATTGATCGCCAGTCATCTGAAGCTGACATACCACTAAATGGAATTTACCTGAAGTGGTTTTCCTTTTTATCTGGCACTGTTATCTGATTATAGGCACTATAGAAGTGGACAAACATGTAGTTCTGCTTTTTACCAGAATTTAAAAAACACAAGATACAAGCTTGCATCTATAAACCAAGATAAGAGTCAGAGAAATGCTCAAGATCGAGACACAAGAGGGAAAATCTCACCATTTCTGTGTTGCACGGTGTGTAAAATATGTTGTGTGAGATCTGGGTCAACCATCTGAAAATGCAGCAAAACATTCGTGTTAGAACAAAACAAATGTGGAGCAGAGGGCACTGACAGGACAGGACACATTCACATACTGCGTTACAACCTGACACTGTATACACATATTTGGGACACAGAGAGAAGTAAAGAGAAATGGAGAAGTAAAGTGAAGCCTGGATCAGCTTGCAGTCATGCTGCTTTCTGCAGAGGTTGGAAACTTGCCACAGGAAGTTCAATAATGTGGAAAATCAGAGCGCTTCGGGCAACAACAGGCAGCGCAGATAAGAAAACGTGCAAGATAAGAAAATATATGTGACCCACATATTTCCAAAACATTTCCGTCGAGACACTTGCTCCTGCTGCAGCAAAGCTACAAAACTGTTTCCGGTAGAGGTAAAAACTTTACAGAAATACTGGAGGCTTGTAAACAAGTAAATCAGAGACGGGTCAGGTTTTAACCGTCGCACAGGAGGACCGAGAGAGAGGCTCACTCCTGGATCAACAGACTTGTTTTGCTTCATGGCTGCTCTTCAGAAACAGTAAAAAAGTGTTTATTTCCTTCTTTAGCTTCTTACCTTTGAGCTGTTTCCGCTGCTGGTGATTGTTTTGCTCTTGTTTTTCACCTCGGTCCACATTTTAGAGGCTGTGCGGTCAGACTTCATCAGTTCATCATGTTTTCTTCTTCTCACCTCAGCTGTGCGCCGAGACGCGCCTCTCGTGACGCGTTCAAGGGCTTCTTTTGAACTCGTACTTTCCTAAACGGTAATATTGGACTTTCATATATGAAATATATGCAACCTACATATGAAGTCAAACACATACAAGTACAAACTATATATGAAACATATTGGAAAACAGAATATTTTCATATATTGACAGTATATGTTTAGTGTCAGGGGCGTAAAGACAGTGCAGGCAGTGTGATAGCACTGGGGCCCCTGGGCTGTTGAGGCCCCATTGCCACCTGGAATGACACCCATTTTTGAATTTGAATTTAATTAGCACACAAGACATATTTTGTTTTCATAAATGTGCAGATATAAATTAAACATATATCATTAAAATATAATGTAGCAACATGTAACAACGTATAAAACTTTCCATATTTCATGTTGTAAACTTATACCTTGATGTACAGAGGATGTATGTGTATAGCTACATATAGGCTTATATATGCTTATATTGTAGAAATATATACAATATGCACATACAGTATATAACTATTTCAAGACTTATTCATATATGTTGATATGTAAATAAAAGAGACATGCATGTCAAAAACTGATGAGAAAAGCATACAGATTTTTTTTGTATGAGTTGTTTCAGAAACTTACTTGATGTAGAAATGTGTATTATTAACATTTGTGGTAGCAACATAGAATACTGTACAAAAACTCTAGGTCTAAATATTTTGATATATACACATTTATAAACAGAAATTTTACTATGACTCATATTTGTCATAAACCTTATCTTCATATATCCAGTGGATGTGTGTGTGTGTGTGTGTGTGTGTGTGTGTGTGTGTGTGTGTGATAATGATATATCTTCCCATAGGTAATATATGGCAACAGCACTCTTGATGTAGTGGCATACGTGTCATGTTATATTTCTATATGGGTTACACTTAACAAGACACGAACCTCAGGCCGTGTCGCATTATGTATTTTGGTTAGAGGAAAGGTAGTTTATTTAGGGTTTATTTATTTAGCTGTCTAAATTGTTAATTTGTTGTGAACGTTTGATACCAGTCCTCCTGAAATGTGATTTATATTTCCAAAAAGCCAAACAATTCTTGACAATGAATGGTTAAGTTTCACACACAAGCTAACATTTGTTTAAATAACCTATTTGCTGAGCGCCTCGTTCACCCAAATACACTCTTGGGTCTTTCATAGACTCCCAAGGCAAGAGTAGATATTTCCTACAACACTTAAAGGGTGCATCAGCTTCTTCACTGACCTTCCTGTTGAGAGGAGGAAGGGCTGCACAGTTCCCTGTTTGCTGATTTAAGATATGGATATCAAAGACAGACCTGTTAACTTCCAGACACTGCACAGGACAAGTTTACCTTTACCAGGATTTCCTGCGACACTTCAATGCCACCTTGGAGAGATAACACCAGCACACCAGAAGCCATTGTTTGTGTTTATCTAAACCAGATTACACGTTCTGTAAACAATCAGTGTTCCAAAAACAAAATGTCAATACAGACAGAAAAGAACAGTTTATTATCTGAAGTCTTTGTTTTAAATTTGCAGACCACATCTGGATCAAAACGTTTAATGCAGACCGTTTAACACACAGATTTTCAATTTTAGCACATTAACTGGAAATTTTGAAAAGAGGAAATTCAACAAATCTCAGAAATAACCCTGGGCACACTTCACATGAATTAGTTATAAGAATAGCATATACAAAGGTCAATTTAATGTCCTTTATGAGAAATATGTCCATTTATTCTCTCCGCTATAAAAGGAGAGACACACATCAACAGTCTGCAGAGATATTGCACAAAAGTTTACACTGTAAAAGCAGAAAGAGCAATTCAGATCACACAAACACAACAGTCCTCACACACAGGCACTCGACAGCAATGTAGCCTGCAGATGTTGTATATCAGCAAATCATACACACACACACACGCAGCAGACAGAGAGCAGAGAAACATCTAAAATACACAACCAAAGGCATCTCTTAATCTTATTCTCATCAGCAGATCCTGAAGACAGACGTTTCTAACCTTTCAGACCTAAACACGAAGCAAACAGTGCTGACAGTGAAAAGAAACGCCAGCTGTGGAGTGTCTTAAAATAAGATGTGAAATCAGTCAGTTTATGTCCGTCCTCTTTTCAAACTTTATACCAGTTCTTTTACAAGCGCACAATGAGAGGCCAGGTCTCCCAGAGTAACCTCAGTCACAATACACGATGGTAAATGTTAGTGATCCCAGCTCTGAGAGGTACAGACGGGCCCTGGACTGCATAGGTCTGCAAAAAAAAGTTGCTTAAGTGTCATGTGTGTTGGCTACCAGAGTGAAAAGCATGGCTACAATACATAGAGTAAAAGAGAAGAGCTTACAGGTCCTGTCCCTCTCATGAAACGACATGGTGTATAAACAGGACGGGTGCGTTACGTGTTAGCCACACTGCAATAAGGCTGCGTCTATATAGAAACATCTCTCTACATTTCACACCTACACTCCCGCTTCTCATCAGCTTCAAGATGCATCATCACTCAATAACACACTCACCCAAAGTGGGAATGTTTAAGGTTTCATTTAACACTATGAGACAGAGAAAAATCAAAGAAGTCACATAACTTAATCCAGTCTAGCAAAGATGTTTCAAAGTCATTGTAAAATTCAGTGAGATTTTTTGATATCACTTGTCCAAGCAGACACTTGTTGCCTGGCTCACATTAGAGTTTTTGAACTGACCTCAACACTGAGGCTCATTGGAACAATAAAAGTGAATCAACAGGGCCACCTAGTGGGCAACAAAGGTTATGCCTCCAAGAAAGAAACAGTTTGGGTTTTGAATAATTGAACCAAAACGGTGACGCATTTAATGAAATCACAATATAAGACTGTGAGATTGTCAGAGTTGCCTTGAAGCAGAAGCACAACCGGGGTTAATACTCTTTGTATAATTTTTAAGAGTTGAAATCAAACTACCGAGATTTGATTCAATCTGAATAACATTAAATGGTTTGAAGACGTTTCAACAACACATCACCGATACACAACGTCACACTATTATGTCCGCAGCTGGCATTGAAACACCACACAGATGTTTTACCCTTTGAAAAGGTTAAAAATAATTCGAATGTTACTTCTTCCCCTGACCAAACCCCATCACTCCTTCAGCCCCCATCAATCGCAATCTGGACAGGTCTCACTTAATACTGGTCACCACCTTCCACCCTTCCGTGCTCTCATCCCGGCGCCCCATCCCGGATTAGACAGCGTCCGTTCTGTCCTCTGCGTTGAGAGCTGGTGGCTGGTGCGTGATGGGAGTTGTAGGAAAAGCAGAAAGGCAGAGAGAGGCGTGTCCGCGAGGACGAGGCAGCGGCATCACATGATTTCACAGCATGAGTTCTGTTTCCGTGCCTGTGGAGTTAACATGAACACACAGGCACACAGTCAGGCATGGTAACAGTTAATGACCATTAGACTCCCAGTTCAGCTAGAATAATCCAAGTTGTCTGTACTTACAGTCTTGTAGAAGGCTTTGGACTGGTTTCCCAGGTGCTCTGACTTTGCCACAAGATCATCCAGTTTCTCTCCTCTCTCCAACAAACTTTCCATGGTGTTGTGCTACACAAACAACAGATATACTTATGAGATATTGTGCAGTGTAAAGACTCTGACTTGACAAGGGCTCTGGAAATGCTACGTTGTGTTTCAGGCATGCAGAGCCACAGTTTTGACCAATGCACTCTGGTGTGAAGATTATTTTCCAAACAAAAGGGTTCACAGTAGCAGCTGTGGGGCCCAGAACATGAGGCTGACAAGAAACTACCTCTTGCCTCTCTCAGTTTAGTACTCATGTAGTGTGTGTTTTCTATATCCTGTGTGTTCAGCCATAATGAAAAAAAAAAACATCAAAAATCTTCTGATGCCTTTACAGACCGATTCTATAGACTGTGACATTGCGCTAAAAGTCAGTTCTGTGTAGCCTACTAGCAATCAATTTCAATTGCAGAGACATGTGAAATCAGCAAACTTGTTTATTACTGTTGATTTCAGCCATGACTGTAATGTTTAAACATGGTGGTCCGACCTGTCTGACTTCTTTTTTCGCTGTGCCTACTTTATGTGCTGTGTTGTCTTGCAAACTAGCTTGATAAACCAAATCTGTTAGCAAGGAAGCTAAACAATGTAGCCAACTGCTGTGGACAAGAGCCTCTTCTAATGTATTTTAGCCACCTAAAAAAAAAAAAATCTCAGTATCATTTTAAGTGTATACTAAATTTGGAATATCTTTTTCCACTGTTGCTTACACATCAACAAATTGAGGCAGCGGTAGACCAGCAACTCGTGTGTCAATGGAGTACGGGAGACTTTCTACCCTAAAGTTATTGGAAACAAACATTTGGTGATTTGGTCGATATACGTGAGTAAGGTGCATATGCTTCAGACTCTCAATTAAGGTATTGTGTCTCAGCTTTGGGAGGTATCTTACCAAAATGATCTTTGTCTCATCCAGCTCAGCCTGCACTTTGGTCATTGCATCTGCTTCCCTGGGGTTCTGGGGAAAACAACAACAACAACATGACTTTCATCTTCATGTCTCCAACTTAACGTTTACTCGAGAGCACATCTAAATATCATTTAGTAAACAGTGTTAAACAACTTCAGAAATTAGAGAATATGACAAACATACTCATAGGATATCAGGGTTTCCTTTCACCTATTTTCTGATAAACAGATTACACACTGACCTGATATTTAGCAAGGTGAATATCCAGAGCTTTGTAGTTTATGGTTTCAGGATTACCAGAGGGCCAGTCTATACTGTCCACTTGTCTGGAGAACTCTTCTAATACCTAAAAAAAGAATGGAATCTCAATATTGACGACAAAGTGAAATAACGATGCGTCTGTATTTACATGATTTGGTACACACCTTGTCTAGCAATGTGAAACAGACTCTCTGTGGGTATTCAGTGTCTGCGATGACCACAGCACTCAGGTTGTCATTTCTTACATACACATGGCACAGGTACTCTGAGAGAAAGAGAAACAATGTATGATATGATTATAACAGAAGTGTGACTTTTAAATAGGGCAGTTCCTGTTTTATGATGCAGGTGAACTATGGTGTACTTTGCTAAGAAAAGCACAAGTAACAGTGAGAGTTTCGTCAACCTATGCAAACATCATTAACTGTGGCTGTGCTTTTCTAGTCATTTTATAACATTAGCTTCATGAACATGCCGTTACACATTTCTTCAGCATGTTTCATGCTGAGTGCATAAAAAAGGTGTTGAGGTGTTACATGATTTTTTTTAAAGACAGGAAATATGGGGAGGGAGAGAGGTATGACATGCAAAAAAGGTCCCTGGCCAGAATCTAGGCAGGGCTGTAGCTTTTTATATACATATACTGTACATCAGTGATTCTCAACTTACAGCCTGTGGGTAGCCCACTGACCATTTTCTAATTCTTATCAAAAAACAAATAGATTCACACTGGAATTTTTTTGTACTTTTAATGTAAATAAGGGGCTAAAGTGCACAAAAAAAAACATTAAAAAAAAGTTCATAAGTGCCAGGGGAGGATTCATCAGACTGGATCGATACATCTATTCAATGATCAATGATCCAGTATCATCGATGCAAAGTGAAAACATTGATCCATATCATCATCTTTAGGATACATTCTTATTTTGAAAGTCTGTGTCACCGCCAAACAGTGTCAGGCAGGGGGCAAGCAGTCGAGAGAAAGACGATGAGGATAATATTATTTACTTTGGAATAAATCAGCAGTGTGGACATATTTTAGATTTTAGAGAAAATGCAGGACAACAGAGAGAGCTCATGGCGTATACAAACAATGATGTTACGAGATAAACACGACATAACGTTATCTGCCTGGCCGGGCATCTCAATCCAATAACTTTATCATTAGGTGCTCGGTTTCAACAATATCAGCCTTAAAAAAAACACATGCATGTAGGCTGAAACGCAACTGTGCTGTTCTGTCGGGAGATATAGCCACTTAAAGCAATGGCGAGTAGGAAAAATAATAATGTTTCATCTCATTTCTTAAGCTGTAGTAGAGGAAAAAAGTCCACTAGCTGCTAGGCTAATTTATACAATGTAAACGTGCTTAAGCTAATAATGACTGACTAGAAAAACACAACTGTTTTGTCTCTGAACCCTGACAGTTATTACTGAGCTGAATTTGATACTTATGTTTAACAATGTTGTTGTTAGTCCATGTTTTATGGCTGTTGGGAGAAGTTTGCCTTCAGGATTTTACGCCAGACAGCCCTGAAGTTTTATGAAACAGGTCATGGTTTGGGTTAAAATAAAAAGACTTCTTATCATTAAGTAATAATAAACTTTAAAAATTCAGAGATTGGGCTGAACCTGCTTGTGTTTACCTTGTTCTTTGACAGAGGCACGGCTTCCTTGTGATGTCCTCTCAACAATCAAGGCACTGGTGAAGGTCATGAACTCCTGAACACTAAATAAACGAAAACAGTAAAGTCACTGGTGGAGAAGTATCCCAGTATGAGCAGGAGTATTATACACTAAACACTGTGTTATGGCTTGTAATCAGTTGTCAAATTTGCTGCAAACTTTGCATGCTCCCTACAATCAACACACAGAGAACGGAGACAAAAAGGTCAAACACACATTAAAATGTTTACTCGGTCAGATGCAGGATATATCCAGTCAGACCCACCTGGAGCGCTGAAAGAAGCTGAAGGAGGAGAGGTCAAAGGCCGCTTTGAGGAGGTTGGCTTTGGTCGCTCCTTTGTGGTAGATACTGATGCTGTAGAGCTTCATGCTGTCGCCGGATCAGTTCTGGTCAGTCAGTCACAGCAGATACGATCACACAGTCCTACTGATCTAATTTGAAAGATGACACAAGCAGAATCACATGAGAGCATTATCCCTTATCCAGCTCAGCCGGCTAACCCCCCCATGCTAACAATAAGACGGCTAAAGAAACTTGAGTGAAGTACTAGCTTAGAAGTGAAAGTAGCCGCCTTATTATTAGCCACCAAGCTAACTAACTATCGTTAGTCGTGCTCCGCTTGAGTAACTCTTTTTCTCCAAGCAGAGACAAATTGGTTAACTGACAATAAGTGGTACAAACTAACCACAGCCTGGTCGGTGTGTATATGCGGTTTAAAACTTATATAACGTTAGCTACATTTCTGAAATCAAGTCAAGCATACTGCTAGCTGCAGATGCTATCAGGTCTTCGTGAGGCCTCGGCTAACTTACCAGACAAATTAACAGCAAACAGTTTGATTTCCGTCAAAACAACCGAACAAACTTTTTATTCCACATCAACTAAAACTCGTTAAAATGTACAGCAGCCGCCCGGCGACCTAATTACAGTGTAGTTACCGATAACTAAGTAGTTTTCAATATGCAGTTTGGTGACCAATCACCACGTCACGATCCTCAAACGGTCCGACTGGATAGTTGCTCCGGTGGAAACAGCCGCACCGGCGCCGCTTTGTTCATAGTTCCGATTGGATGGAAGATAAAGGATGGTAAAAGTATGTGCTGCTTCAGTCAGAGTGGGACCTTGTACGTCAAAATAATATTCATATTGAGACGGATAAGATTGATTGTAATGAAAACACGTGGTTTTCTAAAAAAAAAAAAAAAACAGTTTATTTTCTTTCCATGTTGATCATAGACTGTGAATACATATATTCTATACAATGTATAAATTAGCAGATCCTGGTTCTCTATTCTCTTTGTAAAATAAAATAAATGCATTCCTCTTGGAAATATCATTATTTGATACTGAGCAGAGGCACCCTCAGATATTTTTATATGGGTGACCTGATGGGGTCACTGAAAATCTTAGGGTGGCACACCAGGACCAAAAGGTGAATTTCAGGAATTTGATTATGCTATTGAAGTAGACTACTGTCACTGCCAAGTGGGAAATACTGATATACTTATTTTTTTTTTTCATTTTACATTAATATTACCGATTATCTGATGGTAAATGGACTGCACTTGTTTGGCACTTTTCTAGTCTTCTGACCACTCAAAGCATTTTTCACACTACATTTGTTTACCCATTCACACACACATTCAGACACTGGTGGCCAAGGCTGCCATTCCTGATGCCACCTGCTACTCAGTAACCATTCACACGCTCTTACACACCAGTGGAATTGCCATTGAGTGCAATTTGGGGTTTAGTATTTTGCCCCAAGGATACTTCAGCATGCGGACTGTAGGAGCCAGGGATCAAACTACTGATTTTCTGACTAGTGAACGATCCGCTTTACCTTCTAAACCACAGCTGCCCCATGATGTGTATGGATCAGTACCAGTCCAGTTAACATTTTGAGTTCCTCAAAAATCCTATTTTAATGTGTTATGTATATGTGTTAGGCAGATCACTGTTTTTAAAATAGGCTGGCTGTCCTTTTCCTTAAAAAGACAAATATACAGCTTTAATTTCAAGGAGAACTTTTATTTTAACTGGGAAAAAGCCTCCTCATGTTTAGGGGAGACTCATGGGTACCTAAAGAACCCACTTTCATTCAGATATCTTGAGGTGTGAGCTCAAGGGAGCTCTTTGAAAATGGCCATGCTAGTTTTTTACCTTGAAACGTCACTGGTAGATGTGCCAATTAATTGCATTTAAGGGGGCCACAATGTTATTCATGTCAGTTTTTAGTTCACCAAAAGTGAGCCAAACTTTGTAGCAGTATTTAGCCCCCTTCCCGACAAGCTATGCTTAAAAAATAAACACGACACAGCCTCTTATGGACAGCGATGTCGGCTTTCATTCATTATGGGGACCATGGCCCCCTCCTTGGGGGCGCCACTGCTACTGAGCTTTAGTTGATACAAAAGCCTTTCATTAAAATTGGCATCTTGGAAATCATGGACATGCCAATAAATAATATTGTCATGGATTTAATGACAATTAAGATGATTAGCTATCAGTTACTCAAAATACATTTCTCAGAAATGTAATTCAAAAATTTTGAAAATGTCTAATAATAGTTATAGCCTGATGATAATGAGTCTAAATTTTTAAACAGCTTGGTGGTCTTGTGAGTCTAACAAGTTTTTTTTTTTTTTTTTTTTGTCTACCAAAAACATGGCACCTTCAATTGATGTTTTCTCTGGTAATCTTGCTCCATTTAACAATTTCCTCCTGGCTACTTAACTCAGTGGTAAGTGTTTTCCATGGCAGAAGCGTGCCTGTAATTCATTTCCAAGGCAACACATTGAAATCCTTTTTGCATGGAAACCGCTAAGCCTTTAGGTGCATGTGTTGACAGGACAGCTGCACCGGGGGAAGAAATGATTTTTCTTTCCTGGAACTAATTTTGGTTGCGTTAAGATATTGACGTGATATGGTCAGTGAGAAGGCCAGCTACCAACCGGAGGTTTGCTTACTATTTTTCTGCTGTAAAATTTAATGTGCATCACTGAAATGAAGATTTGGACGGGTGAGGGAATATTTTAATGTAATTTTCTTTGACTGTTGGAGCTGATGGCACCTGCGCGGATGCGGAACTGGACCTGTTATCTGCAAGGATGAAGAAATAACCACAGGTTTTTATATGACGCACCTGCAGGAATGAAGACGAATCCTTATTTTCTTACTTAAAATATCTGCGTGAAAAGAAATCTCAAAGGCTGTTAATAACACGTTTCAATAGCAGATTTCACTCCACTGACAGGCCTTGAAGATACTGACATGTAAATGTGTTTGAGACTTGCTGCTGAACATTATGTAGCTCAGACGTGTTGGGAATATAACAACGCTTCCCATAAAGGAAAACCTTTTCTTTGCACTTCATGTACGAAAGCCGAGTTAAAACACCAGAACAGTAGAAATTTGGGAATCTCCAACACTCCTGGAACAACGAGGGAATTTCCACAGCAGAGCACTGATGGTCGGCGGGACATTTAGGATTTAATCCTCGTCGTGATACGATGGATAAGGTAAGAAAAAAGTTACGATTTAGTTTATGAAGTGAGTGGGTTTGTTTTACTGATGACAGAGTATATGACGTATGCTGCATGCAATCTACCTGTCTATCGATCTATCTATCTATCTAAAGGAGGCCTAAGTTACTTAAATAGGTAGATGTGCAGTGTTGGGAAAGCTACTTTGAAAGCATGCTTTTGCAAGCTTACTTCACACTAGAGGAAGTTGAACTTACATGTGATATAAAATTGTGACAAAATATAATACAAAAAAGTCACCTTAGTGCCCACTTATTCACTAATTCACTTTTCCCCAAAATGTCCACCAGTCAGACATCTGCCTACAGAAACTAGAGTCCAGGTGGGGGCATTGCATTACTTAGTTAGCCAGATAACCTCTAAAACAGCATGCAACAGCTTTTCTCAATATTTAATTGTGGTCAGATGGGGTTCAATTACAGCAGAGAGGCAATGGTAAAATTAAAAAAAGCATTAATTTCCTTTTTGGCCCAAAATTTGTTGTAGTTTCAGTGGTTAACTACAAAAAAAATGAAAAAAAATAAGTAAGTAATTTAAATTCTCAACTTACTATACAAATATGAATGCAGCTGAACTATCAGTGAGCTTCTGCAAAATGTAATTAAACAAGGCCTACTAGTTTACTAGTTTATGTGGTTCACTACTCCCCAACACTGTATATGGGTTAAGAGTTGCAAAGAATTTAAGTTAGTAATTGCTAATTGCAAAAAACAGTGACCACTTATTTGTGGATAAAGTATCATCAGAAAAAGGCATCTTCTGTTTAAATATTTTACCAACATTAAGAGTTGTATAGCTTCAAAAAAATAGCCAGGAGATACACAATGTTTTCAAAAAGTAGGCCTATGAAAGGATATTCTTTTTCACAAACTTAAAGGTACTTAAGGAGGCATTTAAGGAGAAAATCAGTTTTATGTATAAACCTTTTAACTAAGTATTACATGCTAAAAGGAGCCGTATTGGGTTATTTTAAGTAGATTTATGTGTCTAGGTCAGTGTTAGAAATCGTACTATCAGGGCAGTGGGGGAGAGGGTCGCTGTTACCTTACAGCCAGAGGTCAGAGCTAAAAAAAGCTGATCGAGTAAACTATGGAGCTGATAAGCACAGGAGGCCTTCACCTGCAGCATAATATCGTTAGTTTTAGAGGTCATTCCTCCCTCACTGTTGCTAATTTTAGACAGGTTACTAATTTTACAAATATATACGCAACTCTTTCAGGCCTCTGAAGTTCCCTCATTGAGCAACCCTTTGGCATTGGATGCTGCTTCTCAAAATAAAAAGACTGATGAGTTCAGATCACAAGGTTCAGGTTCATGTTTGTTTGGTTTGTCGTGTTGGTGGGCTGCTCCAGGTCACAGGTCACACCTTGCCACATGAGGGCAAAGAATCATTTACCAAATTTATCTTTACTCCTTTTTGCGAGGTTAAAAGGTCAACTGATGAATGGGTATGTAGCTCTATACACTGATATATCACAATGATTTCTGTTGTGATTTTTTTGTTATTTTATTTTATTTTATTTTATTTTATCTTTTATCAAGCAAATCCTCACGAGGCTGAAAAGCCTCTTTTTGAAGAGCTGTCCTGGCAAAATAGCAGCAATTTAACTAAAATACAGGCAAGCAACACAAGGGAGAGTACTCAAAATATATTATAAAATCTAAGTTAGATTTTGCAATAAATTTAATTACCAACATTTGTTAAACTGTTTAAAAATTCATCATGATAACATAGGATTCATAAATCCTATAGTAAAGAATGCCATGTATTTTGATTAAGTAAGTAATTTATTAAAAAAGTCAGCATCTCTCTTAATTATTAAGATACTATAATTGTATATATTCAATACTGATAGAGCTTCATGAAATATAAGAACATATTATATAACTCCGTGCTCAGCCAATAATTGATATTTATAAATTTGCCTTTTTGCAATAAAACTTCTGTCTATAAAACTTAATAGAGAAGAAATGAGGTCACGTAGAGTTTTGGCTGTGTGTGTGTGTGTGTGGGTGTGTGTGTGTGTGTGTGTGTGTGTGTGTGGGTGTGTGTGATTCCCGGTGGCCAGATGGGGTGAGTTTGGGAAGGGGTTGGCATTTGCGTCTGGTGTGGCCGGCCCACTTCACCTGAGCATAAAAACAGCTGAAGTTCTCATTCAGTGCTACTCACACTTCAGTGACTCTGCACACACATAGGGTGGACACACACTCACCACACACCTAGAAACCCACACAGAGGCTCATTTAGCTCAACTCGTGAAGATGCCGTGTGTCAGCTCTCATCTCGACCAGATGGTGAAGATGCCCTGTAGCTACAGCGCTGTGGTTGATAAAATCATCATGGTAAGATTCGATTTCTTGTCTGTTCGGACTTTATAGAGGTTTAGGTCATTTGTATTAATACGGATTTGTGCTTTTAGATCATGTAACTGTCGCACACAGACTGTGCCATGTTGTTTCAGAAGAAACTCTGGGTGAAGAGCTTGATAATATTAGATGTGCAGATGCAACTTTGTCTTGTACTTTACTAAAAATATGGTATAGCAGAACTCAGAGTCCTCTGCTCTTCATTTCATTGCTTTGTTTTGTAAAGTACTGAATTTTTTCCTTCCGTAACATCGCAGTTGTCTGTGCTCTGATTCCCTTTTTGCTGTTACTGCTTCTGAGTGTCCGTCAGCTCCTGATCTGCTGTGCTCTTCTCTCCTCTCGTCGCAGGTAGAGCAGATCCTGTCAGAGTTCAGGCTGAATAAGGAAGAGCTCAAAGAAGTCATGAAGAGGATGCAGCGTGAGATGAATAGAGGGCTGCGTTTAGAGACACACGAAGAGGCCAGTGTCAAAATGCTTCCAACCTATGTCTGCTCCACCCCTGAGGGATCAGGTAAATACTCATTCCTCCACATTTTTTGTCACACAGACGTCACCAAGATGTAATCTAACGAGTATCACCTGTGTAGGTAAAGCCAGTGCGTGCACGTTCAGACGTAGTGTGTGTTTTGACAGAGGTGGGTGATTTCCTGGCTCTGGACCTGGGGGGGACAAACTTCCGTGTGATGCTTGTGAAGGTGGGTGCCGATGAGGAGAGGAGCTGGAAGGTGGAGACCAAGAACCAGATGTACTCCATTCCTGAAGACGCCATGACAGGCACTGCTGAAATGGTAAGCAATAAGATATTTGGAGTTGTCCACCTGAAGAGCTGATACACCTCCACGTTTATTGTTCAAAACCAACTACCAGACAAACACGGATTATAGTGCAGTTTCTCCATATCTCATATAATCTCTTTCTCTCTCTGTCTGCAGCTTTTTGACTACATAGCAGAGTGTATGTCAGACTTCTTGGACAAACATCATATCAAGCACAAGAAGCTTCCTCTGGGTTTTACCTTCTCCTTTCCTGTACGACATGAGGACATTGACAAGGTAGGTTGTTACTCCGTACATGTGGGTCAAGACTGTCTTTGATTTGCTTTCATTGCCAGATTTATAAAAGTTCTGTATGTTTTCTAATGTTAATATATATTTAAGGTTTGTCTCTTTTTTCTTTCACAGGGTATCCTGCTTAACTGGACCAAAGGCTTCAAGGCTTCAGGGGCAGAGGGGAACAATGTTGTGGGTTTACTTAGAGATGCTATCAAGAGACGAGGGGTGAGTTACTGCATATGAAAATTATTTTAATGAACAACACAAAATTGGTTTGTAACTCCTGCACACAGCTGGATGACTCAATGCATTCTGATTTGGTGTAGGACTTTGAAATGGATGTGGTTGCCATGGTGAACGACACAGTAGCCACCATGATTTCCTGCTACTACGAGGATCGCAGCTGCGAAGTTGGGATGATTGTTGGTAAGTAGTTATAAACACATGCAAGTGTGAGTTCAGAGACATGCAGACAAAAGCATATCTAAGGTTTGTGTTTTGCTTTTTCAAACAGGTACTGGCTGTAATGCGTGTTACATGGAGGAGATGAGGACTGTAGAGCTGGTAGAAGGGGAGGAGGGCCGGATGTGTGTGAACACAGAGTGGGGGGCATTCGGAAACAACGGGGAGCTGGAGGAGTTCAGACTGGAGTACGACAGAGTGGTGGACGAGACCTCAATTAACCCCGGACAGCAGCTGTGAGTGCATTCAGCCAAACATGCAATCAAGTTCACACATAGGAAAGCTCGTCACAAGCTCGTCGCTTGTTTGACCTGACTTCATTTACTGTGTGCACACGCACTCAAGTGCTCAAGCTTAGAGTAATGTCATTAAACGTGCTAGGAAATTCACACTGCAATTTAAAACGTGCCACACACACACACCCCCCCTCTGAATTAATCATCCTTCTATGAGAAAACTCACCTGACTATCACCTGAGGTCTCTGTGTGGTTGCTAGGCTACCAGTTGTTTTTCCTGAGGATGTTTGTGAATGGCCAGAGCCCTCATACGTCAGTGGTCAGTCAGTGTGTGGGGGTGTCAGATTAATGACCCCTCTCCACTGCTTGCCATAGTGCCTGTCGGCCTAATGGCTGTTTACCTTTTGCACTGGCAGCCCCTTTAACACAGACAACTGCTGAGCCCAGCCTCATCGAGCCTCTTAAGCACTGACGTTGTCATCCTCATCTGCCCTCCGTCTTAGAAAGAAGAGAAAGTTGTTTGCTCATGTATTTTGTGACGCGCAAGTCCTTCCTGTTTCTTCAGCATCTTCTCTTGAGTTCATTCGTCCCACCCTTCCTACCAATATTTATTTAAAGTAACCTGTTTCTTTGTTTGTTCTTGTCTCCTGCAGATACGAGAAGCTGATCAGCGGGAAGTACATGGGCGAGCTGGTCAGGCTTGTTCTGATGAAGCTGGTGAACGAGGACCTGCTGTTTAACGGTGAAGCCTCAGAGCTGCTGAAGACACGTGGCAGCTTTGAGACACGTTACGTCTCACAGATAGAGAGGTGAGCATGTGGACAACAAAAGATAGCTACTCATGTTGACAATTTTCATAAACACAGAGGGAAAAAAGGCCACAAATATAATGAAAATGTAAAGTCCTAAAGCCTGTTGTGTTATGTGAGCGTATGCTGTTGACATAAGCTTATATAATGTGTTAATGGGAAATATGGGTAAGCAATTTATAATAAATTTAAATATTTATATCATAATATTTATACAAAATCATTATAAAAGAAATTAAATAAAAGCTTCAAATATTAAATAAATATGCAGGTTCAGTGGAAAATAAATTAATAAATAGAATTTATTTTAGTTGAAAATTGACTTATTTTTGTATTCATTGATTTTCATATTTAATAAT
>JAPZEB010000022.1:16975242-16989153 GCA_029783705.1 Chaetodon striatus | reverse complement strand
TATACAATTTCTAAGCTGGTTTTATTTGATTACAGTCCTCTAATTTATATTTACAGTTTTTAAAATAAGATAAGTATGGAATAAAGACAGACCATAGGTGAGGGTTGGGTCTTTCAGTAAGATCTGCTGCGTAGTGTCACAGAGTCTTAATATCAGTGCACACAAAACATACATAAAAAATATCTTCAGAGCTTGATTTGACCTCTGAGGAGTAAATTTACTTGGTTAGGTGACTGTCAAATGTCAGAGGTCACTTTCCCCTGTCTCCTCTCTCCCTCTCTGTTCTCCATATCTCTATTTTCCAGCCCCGAGGAATCCTGTCTGCTTCACCTCTTATCAGGTCCCTTTAGTGACACACAAAAAGCAGCCATGGCCATGTAAGGGACTGTGCTGCCTGCCACCGGCTATTTTAGGTGGGTAGCAGATAAGATGGGTCGCACATAAAACCCACCCCAGCATCACACCTCGGCTGGGAGTCCACATACGATCATTCAGACATGGTAAGTCAGAACCCTGTTCTTGTATGTACTTAGGATATTGTGTGTTTTAGAGCAAATTTTGTTATTGTCTGTCGCAGTGGTTGCAGTGCAAAGTCAGTGTGTGAGCTAAATGAGTTTGTATTCATCTTTTCAGGCAAGTAAGAAAGCCTCCAATAAGAGACAGAGGGGAGGACAGAAGTCCTGCTCCAATGTCTTCTCCATGTTTGAGCAGTCACAGATACAGGAGTTCAAGGAGGTACAGTACAGCATTCTGTTGGAGGAACCTTTAAAGCAATTGGCCTCGTTTAGTTACCTTAATCTAGGGACACTCAATTTGCTTTGCCCTGGGGCCACTTAAACAAGCTGACAGACCAGGAGCCAGTTCATAAACAAACAATGATATTTATCAGTATATAATAAATGAGTTGCCGTCAGTCCAGTCACAGCAGCCACCTCAGGTCAGGTGTATGAAGGGATGTTTCACAGACTGGGGAAATTCAGGGCTTTAGTTACAGTAGGAAGCTTAAAGTGAAGAATAGCTTTTATTTTAGAAATAAGTCTTGTTTTACTTTCAGTGCTAAGAAAAAACTTGTGAAAGCTTCTTTTTTGTCTGTGACTGATTACAATGACATATTGTTTATCCATTTTACGTAGCCTTGATTCAGTATACCATGCACCTCTATGTTTTATTACAAATGCAAAGTCACCTATTCATCACTGCATTCTTTATGATTTGGTGGGATGGACATCACTGACCAATCACAGACAACAGCACTGGTATATTTTTTATCTATGAAGCAATACTGGGCAAACTTCCAGCCTAACTCTGAACCCTTCTGTGTGTCAGCTCTGGTAGTTACCAGCTCAGCTCCTCCAAGTGGTTGCTTTTTAATGAACCCTGGGTTTTCACAGATCTGGGGAACTACTATGTTTGAATAGTTGTTGTTTCATTGTGGATTTTTGAATTATATGTTGTATTTGTTGCATTTTAAATGTGTTTTGATTGGCTGCTACCTCGGCCAGGTCTCTCTTGTAAAAGATTTTCAGTCTGAATGGGATTTCCTTGTTAAATAAAGGTTAAATAAAAAAAAATAAAAAGATGCGGCCCACAAGTTGAGGAGCACTTAATCGCATAGTTTCGCAAAGTGCAGCCCATGGGCCAGTAGTGGTCCTTAAAATATCAAGAGCATGACATGAAATGAATGCATTATATTGTATATAATCACCACAGTCCACTTCAATATTCTAAAGTTAGCGATTTTGGTGGACAGATATTTTGTTTTTAGTGTGCACATTTCCTGTGTGGCCCTCAGTCATGTAATGACTTCATTATTTGGCACTCAGTCATTAAACCGCATTGAACCACTGCTTTATCGGATTGACTGGAGAGTCCTTATGAACAAAACTGTGTGGACTGCATTTCAAACCATTTCATTTCATGCAAGAGAGATTAATAATGAATAAGAAGTTTGAGTTAAGTAAAAATAAAAATGAAAATAAAAGAAATGTTTTACATTTATAAGTCAGTTTATCAATATGCAAAAGAAATGTATCATTACTCCACCTGCCATAATCACCCTTGGTTCATCGTAGAAAACAGCTCCTTGAACAGGAAGCCCCGTAAAAGATCAGTGCAACATTCCCTCTCATTTTCAACAACAATGAATAACATACCTTGATTGGAAATGTACTAAATAAAATCTTGACCCACACCATGTTTGGTTCTGACTCTTGGGACGGTCAATAGCTCCTCACTATTCTATTTTTTGTGCTCGATCAGGCTTTTGGCTGCATCGACCAGGACAGAGATGGTGTTATCAAAAAACAGGACCTGAGGGAGACCTATGGACAGCTGGGTAATTTTCTTTACCTTTGAACTCTTTATCTTTGCAATCTGTTAATGAATATCTAAAAATAAAAAGTGTACTGATGTGACCTGCATTTATGCATTTGATATATGTTGGTTGACTGTGTATGTTGGGTTCCAGGGAAGGTTAATGTCAAAGATGAGGAGCTGGATGAGATGCTGAATGAGGGGAAGGGTCCCATCAACTTCACTGTGTTCCTGACTCTTTTTGGGGAGAAACTTAACGGTGAGAGCTTTCACTGGTGTTCAAACAAACTTTGATTATTTTCTTTTTAATGAACTTTTAGAAGATGCTCTATTATGCTTTGCTTTCCTTTAGGTACTGATCCTGAAGACACCATACTTGCTGCCTTCAAACTTTTCGACCCCAATGGGACGGGCTTTGTTAATAAGGATGAGTAAGATCCATTTTATTCATTAATTTTCATGATGTTGTTGTTTTATATTTTCCTTAACAGCACCTCATCTTATCTCTCCTCTCTTTTTACATGTTTTTGGTCTTGTTTATCCAGATTTAAACGATTACTGATGAACCAGGCTGATAAATTCACAGCAGAAGAGGTTTGTGTTTTCTCTCTTTTAAAGTGACAGACTCTCAGACTGTTCTTTAAGGTCATCATGTTCACCAGGACAATTATCACTTCAAAAACTTCTAGGTGGATCAGGCCTTCGCTCTCGCTCCCATTGACCCAACTGGCAACATCGACTACAAGTCACTCTGCTACACCATCACGCACGGAGACGAGAAGGAAGAATCTTAACACGGACTGTAGTCAGGTCATACACGTCATCTAAACATGTGCATAACTGTTTTTATACTGGCTGGTTATCATGCAAAAAAACAATAATGATCGACACTAATAATGTTGAAATATCTGATTCATTCAACGTCAACTGTTTAACAGTTATAAATGCTGCAGTTCTGTATTAGACACTGGCTTTCATTGGTTTGCTGATGGTAATAAAATGTTCCTCAAAAGCTTCTTTGTTGATTACAAGAATTCATTTTGTTAAGCAACACTGTATGAGACTAAAATTCTTAAACATCACTGTGATCCTGAAAAATCTGACTATCATATGAAAAAAGTCTAATCTATAAGTATCTTTAAAAAAAAAAGAAAGTTTAAGAGGAGTTAATGGGTTGGTTTGGGAGAGAGTCAAGCAAGGGAGTTCAAGTATCTCAGGGTAGTGTTCGCGAGGATAGAATGGAGCGTAAGATGGATTGGTGGTTTGGTACAGCATCTGCAGTGACAGGCAAGACGGGCAGTGAAAGAGACTGTTTTTCTTAGATGGTAAAAAAGTTTTTTTAATACAACATTTAACACAGACTGCCTGTAAAAGTTTACAGGATTCACTGTAAATATTTTTCAGTAAAGTAAAGAAGATGTCAGTGCTTCCATCACATTCATCACATTCACGGGGGCCTCACTGCTGTTCCTTTCTTTGGGGACACTGTTGCCGTGGATACAATAACAAACACGTCTATAAACTCCACGGCCACATTTTCCTGCTCACACAGCAAACAGCCGGTCAACAACACGAGGACTGTGTGAAATACTGCAAGGCAAGCTCCACTTCCAGCACATCTGCAACAGCAGAGTTGCACCCAGATGATTGCGAGTTTATTTTGGATTTCTGAAATCTGTACCTCTACTGGCAGAGATGCCAATTGCATCTGGAGCTGCAGGCAGGGTGGATGTAGGAGTAGATTCAAGCACGATGTGGACACCAGATGGACTGAGGAAGACCAAACCTGCCAACAAGAACTGTGACTCCTATCTGCAGCGGTGGGTGGATTTATTACTGAAATGCAACATGTGTACCTTTCAGTTTAATTAAGTAACACTAATGCTGTGAGTTTTCAGTGGAGAGAACTGAGAATCATCTGTGTTCTTTAAATTCAAAGCACATAAGTAGTATGTCAATTCAGGAAATACAACATTTAAAAAAAAAAAAAGTTAAAAGAAATTTGATTCTGTGAGTGAGGTTTTTTCCCACATTTTTATGTGGAATAATTTGCAATCACCTGCGATTCCATCAGTGTGCAGATAACTAACCAGCAGACATCAGTGCATGCTCATGTTATCATGGATACACACTCATTTCCAAGTTCTCCAGCAGCTAATTAAAAAATGGCTATGCATAAGTGCTGAAATCTAACATCACTGATAAGCTAACTAAGATGAAATCATCATAGCCTAACACAGGACATGTAGTGTGGCAGGTTGTTGGAGCCACAGCTGTGAGTATAGAAACCATCGTATTCAATGAGGTAAAACCACAGAAGATTTGCCACAGAGCAACTTTATTGACTTTTATTGCTGAGAGACAAAAGCAGCTTAATTTAAACACTCCCCGTCTGAACCAACAGCAACTTGTTTGTCATTTGAGCTGCACAGACGGAGACACAGATGTGAGGCACTAATCGGGCTCATAAATATCTCACTGCCATTTGTTTCTCCTGGCTGGTTCACTAAAAGCAAGAGTTACATTTCAAAGAAAGCTGTGACACTCTGGCTCTTCTGCACAACACATTATTGTAAATACAGTCGGCTCAGTTTGCTTTTTCTTTGGCAATCATGAGTAAACTTATTCTCATCGTTGATGTTTGCAGATATCAGGAACTAAAACAGAGAGAGAAAAACAAAAGTAACTCGATGCAGGTGAGTACCACTGTCATGCAGTTGGGAGAAGTTTTTTGGGCTTTCTACTAGAAAGGGATCAACTGGAAAACACTTTCTGGTCAAAGTTGTAGCTTAAATTAAAATGAATAGATTATTGCCAGAAAGGGATTTCTGGGAGAAAACCTACAAAAACCTCTCCCATGTGCTACGTCATCAAGTAGTGCAGCGATGCTCAACTTAATTTGCCCGGGTTCCACTTTTGCAAAATGACAGGAGGCCAGGGGCCAGTTAATAATTAACTTAAATAATTATAATATAAATAATTAGCCCAGCAGGGGCCTCAGCAAACCATATTTAGCCACCTATACATCAATATCAGTTAAATGTAGTCTATATTTGGAATATTTTCTCCGCGTTACCTTACACACTTATAATCGAGGAAGCTGTAGACCACCAACTCCCATGCTTTGCAAAGTAAAATTACAAATCAACACAGTCTGGTTGCTTCGAGATAATGGCTTCAGTTCTACATTGGAGAGGGCTGTGTGATTGTAAGTTAAGGCTGTGAAAAAATTCTATATATAGCATACACTGAGATTGACACTTATTTTCTTTAGGTGGCTAAAAATGAACTAATTAAGGCAGTGTTTCCTCAGTATCATAACATTTCATGTACTTGACGCTTCTACCCAGAAGTTACTGTAAATAAACATTCTGTCTTTTAGAAAATGGTTGCCCTGTCACCTGGCAGCCAGCACCATCTGGCCCACAGGCTGCAAGTTGAGTATCACTGAAGTAGAAGCTTGTAGCTGATTGGTTTAGACGTTGTCAGACACAATGTGACTGTTGCTCATGTAATTACGTTTGTTTTTACACAGGACACCCACGACAACACAGATCTGAGTGACAATGAGACTGATGGTTAGAACCTTAAAAGGTTAAAACAAAAGAAATATCAGAATTGCACCGCAGTGAACTGTTAAAAAAAATCCATCTTTAATTTGTTTTTAGGAGCCAGAGAGGGGAACCCACAGAAAAATGAGAGCAGTGAGGATCACACTTCAGGAAAGCTACCCAGTGGAGAGAGATCCAAAAAGTCTCGGCTGTGTGTTCTCCTTTAAGACCGTCACATCTCATGTGGACATTTAAAGAACTATCTTTCACAACGTGTTATTTAAGTGCCAAACCCTCGTGCCTGTTGTTTACCCTTGCAGTGCTGTGAGAAAAGAGTGAGGGGTCAAAGGTTACCAAAAACACTGTGCAGGAACTAACTCAGTGTATCATGTCTATCAGTGTTAAGTTAAATAACGAACGTTTGCACAAACAGGTTGTCTTTGAAGTGAAAACTGTTAAATAGTACCTAACCAGTCTTTATTACATTGCAATATAATTCTGCACAGTATAAAACCAGTATTTAAATGCTTAAATCACAGCTGTCTCAGTATTCATCTCTGCGCATCTGTTGTATGTATTAAACAATATGTCACATTATGTTATAAAACAGCACAACCACAAAATACCTCCAGGTCCTTTTTGCCACTGCATCATCACACAATGGGCACTGAAATTGTAAACTAAAATTGAGCTTAAAAACAATGAACACCACATCAAAAAGTCGACTGACCTTGATGTTCACGAATCCAGTTTTTCCGACAGGTGGCTTAACTGCAATCACACGTTTCATTCAGAGCATTTTCTCAGCATTAACATTCAATCACAACAGCAGCGACAGTTTCTTCAGCAGCAGTAAAAGCAGAGAGTTTTCCCTTTTAAAATCTGCTCCTCATAAAGTTCAACATTGCACTTCCGCTGTCTGAGACTCTCCTCCTGTTAGATGTACCTGAGGTTTCACAGTGTGTTTAAAAGTCCACTTGGCAGTATTCCCTGACAGGTCCAGCTAATGAGAGCACACAAGAGGAGAGAGGCCTGTTTCCAGTGTATAATCTCCACAAGGCTGGGATTTGTGCAGCATACCGGTCGGGTAATCTCAGTCACTGTTGCTGCCGCTGTCGTCTCCCACCACCATGCTGCTGTACTGCTTCTGCTGCTCCTCTTTAAAGGACTCCTTCACCTTTGCTCTCTTCAGGCCTCCATCCCTGCAGAGGCAGCCAGGTGGAGACAGGATAAACTGAGAGTGGTATTAATCGTTTAACCAAATCTATTCAAAGTAACTATCACTGTCAAGTTAACACAGGATTATCTTTTGGTGTTTTTCATGTCGGATATTAAATTACAGTACTGCATTAAATGTTTCTCTGTGGATTAAGAAATGTTATTTCTTTAAAAACATTTTCAAAAAGCCATTTAAATTGATTAAATATTTTCACCCAACAGCTGTGATACAATGGTATATTTGTGTGTTAAAACCCTGTAGTTTCTTGGTGACCAATTAAAGAGACAGTACACCCCATAATGAAAAATGTATTTTTTTCTTCTTACCTGTGGTGGTAATTATCAATCTACGTTGTTTTCGTGTGAGTTGTCAGGTGTTGGAGATATCGGCCGTAGAGATGTCTGCCTACTCTCGAATAGAAAGGAACTAGATGGCACTCAGCTTGTGGTGCTTAAAATGCCCAAGAAATACAGCATGTCTCTCTCCAGAATCCACAGACCTTGTTGCGAGCAGTTTCTCGTAGGAACTATTTTCTTTCTACTGAACTACACCCTCCAACCGTATCACCACACAGAAAGAAGCGTGCATCTCCTCATGGATGAGAGGCTTGTGCTCGTGACAGCGCAAGATATAAACATTAATGGCGTCTTTCTCAGATGAGCTGTAACATTAACTTAGCTCAGTGGTGCTAGGTGAGCTAGCAGTGGATGCACGCTTCCTTCTGCGCAGTGATACAGTTGGCAGGTGTAGTTCGGTGGAAAGAAAATAGTTCCTACATGAAACTGCTAACAACAAGGTTTGTGGATTATCTTGAGCAACCAGGTCATGATCTCTGCAAAGAGACATTGCTGTTGAGGTTTTGTAATGTCCTTTGAGTACCACACACTAAGTGCCATCTAGTTCCTTTCTATTTGAGAGAAGGCAGACATCTCTATGGCCGATATCTCCAACACTCTGCAACTCACATCAAAACAATCTAGACCGATAGTTACCACTACAGGTAAGATGAAAATATGTATGTATGATTTTGGGGTGAACTGTCCCAACAAGCTTTGACCTACACTAAACTGTATTTTCAAAGGAGATTCTTGTAAAGGTGAGTCTCTTAAAAAAAGACCCCAAATAAAAAGAGAAGAAAAATACTCCAGAGCAAATGAATAAAACAGCTAAAGGAAGTAATCAGATTGAATCTTACCACTGTAGATCTAGCAGCCCTCCCTGTCGAGCGATGGCTGACTTAACTCTGTTGGCAAACTGGACAGCATCTTCCCCCTCCTGCCATTTTTGAAAGAACAGCACGGTCAGTCTACCGTGATGTGTGTCTGTGTGTACATAACTGTATGTGGAGGGGTGGGGGTGGCACCTGTGGGCTGTACACGTGGCTTTATGCATGCTTGTGCTCACGTGCCTCAGCACATGTCATACTCACCTGTTGGTGCATAGCTGGCAGGTACCAGACGTTACAGACGAGGGCCCAGCTGGTCATCATCCTCAGCAGGTAATTGACCATGCTGTACTTGGAACTGTTCCAGAAAGCATCTCCGAACTTTGGGTCATACTTAGAAAAGTAAAAAAAAATACATAGTGAAGAACTGCACTTTGAAATATGCGAGCCAGAAAACATGTGAATGAGTGATGCAGCTTGAGTGTCAGAAGTACCTTAATAGCTACTGGATATATCGTTGCTCCAATTTCAAAACTTCCCTTTTTAAACATCATGACAGATGTGTTGTTGACACAGGTTCCTGTGGAAACCAGACATGGGGAGATTAAAGGGGACGGAGTTGTGTGAGCTCTGTCCAAACCCACATGAAATAGCTGCTCATTTGTCACTGTTGTGGCGGCCAGTGGCCAGACTGCCATCAGGCACTGGGCTAAAATAACAACACTTACTGAGTCTCATCTTTGATGATACAAAGACAAACTGCTGTGGATGAAGTAACACGATCTCTTTACTGTGCATGGCCACACTTACCCTCTGGAAATATCAATATGGGTAGCTTTGTCTTGTCATTCACATGATCTCTCAACCTGGAAGCAACACAAAGAGGTAATGGAAACCACTTCCTGACTGTATAAATATCTACATATTGCACCTTTGAAGAGTCTTTTACATTTGGGACAATACATCAAACATCTGGAGCGAGTGTCTGTGTGAAGATGTGATATTATGAGATAGTGGAATCCAAACTGCATGAGTCACTGTTCAGTAGCAACTTTCCAAAACATATCTGTTCTTGTTTGGATAATAAGAGATACAGAAACTCTAGAGGACTTTACTGCCAGGAAAATGCCAACCTCTCTTAGTGCCAGGGCAACCACAGAGAAAAAATACAGGCGAGAAAGACATGCAGTGACAAGTCTGAAAAAAAAAAAACCATGCTGGAGCTAAGGAGTGGAAAACTAACCTTTTGGTCACTAGGTGGCGATCTTTCATCTCTGCTCTCTCAAACCAGACATGAGGACACGACCTCACCATGGCTCTCTGGACGACTCCCATCAAACCTCCATGTACCTGCCCCACCTGAACACATTACGACAATTCAGAGTCATGATTTAGTAAAAAAAAAATTGCATATCAGTACAGAAATGTCAAGTTAAAAGAAGTTTTCGTACCATGGCATAACACCCATCGTTGCAGAGAATCACAATGTCGATAGGGCTGGTGTGATTGGCGACACAGATTCCTCCTTTTTTGGGTTTATTTTCCCTGTTGTTGCGTAGTGAAGACATGTATCAGATGATATTCCTGATCTGATTTTTTGAAAGTCACGTGGTGATGAGGCTCACTTACCTGTTGTGATAGCGGATGGTGGCAGAGAGTCCTCGAGCACAGATCCTGTAGCACATCACATGGACCCATTCACTGAGCCAGAACTTCATCCTGAAAACACAAACATTAGCAAACAAACACAAATGAGGAGGGATCCATCTCAATGGGAACAGAGTTAGATATAGATTATGACTATTATTGGTGTAGTTGAAGTTTGTGGTCACCTCCAATTTGGAAGTAATCCAACTGCAGATGTTCCTATGACCAGCCAGGTGAGGCCAATGCAGGCCAGAGTTATCCTGGAGAAAGTGGAGCACATTTATTCCTCAATTTTCCAGCAAAAAAAGTCAAAACTCAGACACAAAATAAAAAACTGAATATAGGTCAGAGGCGGAGATACTGGAAGTAGGGGTATCAACAGCTTCCCTTTACTGCACTGCATTTTGATCAGGTCCAATGTGTAGGATTTATGGGGATATATGGACATAATATCAGTTTCCATTTGTACACAGATGGTACTCAATAACTCCACATTGCAGAAATCTCGGTGTCATTTTAATCAAACCCTCAGTTTAGACAGTAAATTCAGTAGTTCAGTCTGGCTTTCACCATCTCATAAATATCTCCAGGATCAGATAATTCCTCTCTAACACACATCTGGAAATTGTTATTCATGCATTCATAACCAGTCAATTAGGTAATTGCAATTCCTTGCTCTCTGGGTTCAGTAAAAACTTCCTCTCCTGCATCCAACTCACGTAAAACTCTGCTGCCAGAATCTTGACTCAGACTAGAAGACATGACCACACACTGATTCTGGCTTCCCTACTCCTGTTGCTTTAAGAACTGATTTTAACATTTTATTTATTACTTACGAAGCCCCGAGAAGCCTTGCTCCAAGTTATATAACAGATCTTTCATTGCCCTGTGTTCTCTCCCGCACCCTGAGATCCTCAGATGCAGCTTTTCTTGTTGTTCTGAGGTCTAGATTAATTCACCAAGGTGATAGAGCCTTTGCAGTTAGAGCTCCTCAACTTTGAAATGACCTATCTTTTAAATCACTTCTGAAAACCTACTTATTTGAAATTGCCTTTCGGTGATTTCTACAGTAGCCCAGAAGGGACAAAACAAATGCTGGCTCTAGACAGGGCCAGTCTCATATTTGCATTGGCCACAGTAGTTCTTCTACACACTTGGCAAAAGTTTCAGTTTCAGTTCAAGTTTCAGTTGATAGCAATCTGCTCCTCACAGCTCGACACCACTACATCTTACACACTCAACCTTTGAAGTATTGGTGTTTAAATTTGTCTGACTTTAATTTCTGTCTTCTGTATTTCCTTACAACATACAGAATATAACATAGACTGGTGATGTTATTGTCAGACATGACAAACCTGTTTCCTAATGAGCACATGTTTGCAGTAGGATTTATTTATGTAGACGTATGTGTACACAGCAATTTTTTTGCATTTTAGCTCTTTTGATGTGTGTGCAAGTCGACCTGGTTAGCTAGCAAGTGGGGTCAAATTAGACAAAAGTCGGTATTCAATTTATTTTCAAAAATTCCCTCTGAGCCAGCTATGCAACTGAGAGAGAGAGACAGACAGATAGAGACAGAGAGAAACGACAGCTGACAAGTTAAGACCTGCACCTTCCAGATCTGTGCCAATAGGCCGACAGCAACAAGGGTAACAACAGTTATCTGTGAGAGCTTCACTGATAAGAGCATGCATGACTATGCCTCTTTGATATGAAGCCTTTTTTATGGTTGTAATAATAGAGATGTCTTGTGAACATCTAAATCTTTACTTTCTAGTTTTCTTGACAGCTGTATACTTCTCAAATATTTGAAATTAAAGCCACCCATCCCACATTTAAAGCAACCCCTCCAAGAAAATTGTTCCAACGTCTCTGGTCAGAGGTGACATTTTAACTTACAGGTGTAGTGTGTGGGATTTGCTGGCATCTAGAAGTGAAGTCAGAACTTAAACTTCTACCATGTACCAAGCATGGTGGAGAGCTATGATGGCAAATGCGAAATTGTGAAAATACAGATGGCCTTAACTTGAAACAGTGTTTGGTTTATCCATTCTGGGATACTGAAGAAAAAACATAGCAGACTCCATGGACGAGGACCCACTCCATTCGTAGATACAAACAGCTCATTCTGAGGTAACAAAAACCTGATGATTATAAACTAATAAAAACATAGCTCTGAATATTGCATTTCTCTCAGTAGATGCTCCTAAATCCTTGACACGGGACCTTTAACTAAGTGAAAACTAATTTAAGTGACTGGCTCAAAGAGAAATTATAGCCTTCACAAAATGCAAGAAGCATGATCTGATATCAGGTTGTTATATAAATGACTGGTTTGACTGTGCCAATGGTTATTATTGATTAAGTTGAACTCAATAGGCAGAGCCAAATACCCAAAATTTTTTATGTAACAGGTGAATGGCAAACTCATTTGTAAAAGAAAACTGATTGAACTTCAAACAAACAAACAAAAAAATTAGAATTTTTTTTTATTTTGGGGTTTTCATGACTTCTTTTTGTCTTATGGATTAAGTTTCAGTGGGCTTCAGTGTCAGCTTACACATAATCTTTACCAGAACAAACCCACTCAACCTTTGACATTATCTCCGCCTGGAGGGAAACGCTGCACTTGTGTCACTACAGCTTCAATTTGCAGAAAGCCTGACTCTATTCAGTGTTGGTGTACCTGAGCGGAGCGAGGATGCAGTATCTCACAAAGATGCCTAGGCCGTAGACCAGTGTCAGCTTCAGACTGATGTACTGGAAATCATTGTTGGTGCGAGTCAGTAAATTCCATGACACCAGCTCCTCTGAAGTGAACCGCTGTGTCACCTAAATTTAAAATTGGATAAAATTAACATTCAGACTAGCATGAGAAGACCACTTTTACCACTTATATAACAAACTGGGATGTAGTTAAAATGTACCTCATCGTCTACAATGCTCTCAATTCCTTTCCGGGTGAAGTAGAAAGAGTCACTAAGTGTAAAATCACCGCCCACTGGTGGTTTGGGGCGACTGCGTCTGAGTTCCTCTAACTCTTTCTCCATGGAGCCATCTTCCCTCTGGATGAGACCTGACACACACACATACATACACACGCTAACTCAATCATCTGATAAGAATTATTATTTTAGCAGCAATGAAGATAAATCAGCCTCGCCATATCTGTAAAGATTGTGCTGATAGTGTCAGAAGACGAAGGAGAAAAAAAAAAATCAAAGTTCATTTCAGGAATGTGTCTTTGGAGGGACATTGCATTTTCTGTTTTTGGCAAGAATGATATAAAAATAAAAAGCTAAAATAAATAATTCCAATAAATGAATGCATGTCCTCTGGGACTTCAGTGGAGAAAGAAAAACATCAATCACATAAAGATGTACAACATGTGTCATTTGGCACAACAAAGCAGACTCATCTGCAAATTTCAACATGAAATACTGGCACTGATGCAGCAGGAGCCCAGATCAGATTTTACATAAAGTTTCTCACCAGAGCAGGAACTTCCCAAGTGAAGTCACCTTGAACAACACAAAGTGTCAACAACACACAAAAAACATGACCCTACACAGTCTGACCTGAGTTACATAATAGCAACATGAAAACTGAGCTGTTCAGAGAGCAGTCTTAAAGGAACACTTCACAGTTTATAATTTGTATATCAATTACTCACCCTGTGTTACGCTGAACTTGCATGCCTCACCAGTGAACGAAGAATCCAAAAATAGGAATATTTTTTAATAAATTTAAGGGTGCTTTCACACCTGCCCTGTTTGGTTTGGTTCAATCGAACTCAAGTTTGTTTGGCCCCCTAAGTGCAGTTCATTTGGGCAGGTGTGAACACAGCAATCACACTCAGGTGCGCACCAAAACAACTGGACTGAGACCTTCTTGAAGAGGTGGTCTCGGTCCAGTCACAAATAAACTCTGGTGCAGTTTGTTTGTGGTGAGAACGTGTTCCAACCTCGATCCGAACCAACTGCAGTCACATGACACATTGTTTGGGTTAAACATGA
>JAPZEB010000022.1:16945899-16957585 GCA_029783705.1 Chaetodon striatus | reverse complement strand
ACTATACTATGACGTTTTTTCATGATTTTTGAAGACATACTATACTATGACGTTTTTTCATGATTTTTGACGACATATTATGCTATGACGTTTTTTCATGATTTTTGAAGACATGACGTTTTTTCATGATTTTTGACGACATATTATGCTATGACGTTTTTTCATGATTTTTGACGACATACTATACTATGACGTTTTTTCATGATTTTTGAAGACATATTATGCTATGACGTTTTTTCATGATTTTTGACGACATATTATGCTATGACGTTTTTTCATGATTTTTGAGGACATACTATACTATGACGTTTTTTCATGATTTCTGACGACATATTATGCTATGACGTCATTTCATGATTTTTGAGGACATACTATACTATGACATTTTTTCATGATTTCTGACGACATACTATACTATGACGTCTTTTCATGATTTTTGATGACATACTATACTATGACGATTTTTTATGATTTTTGACGACATACGATACTATGACATTTTTTCATGATTTCTGATGACATACTATACTATGACGTTTTTTTCATGATTTTTGATGACATATTATACTATGATGTTTTTTCATGATTTTTGAAGACACACTGTACTATGACATTTTTTATTGTTTTTTTTGATGACATACTATACTATGACGATTTTTCATGATTTTTGACGACATACTATACTATGACGTTTTTTCATGATTTTTGATAACATACTATACCATGACGTTTTTTCATGATTTTTGATGACATACTACACTATGACGTTTTTTTTATTGTTTTTTTTAACGACAGACTATACTATGACGATTTTTTATGATTTTTGACGACATACTATACTATGACATTTTTTCATGATTTCTGACGACATAGTATACTATGACGTTTTTTCATGATTTTTCAAGACATACTATACTATGACATTTTTTCGTGATTTCTGAAGACATACTATACTATGACGTTTTTTGATGATTTCTGACAACATACTATACTATGACGATTTTTCATGATTTTTGACGACATACTATACTATGACATTTTTTCATGATTTCTGACGACATACTATACTATGACGTTTTTTCATGATTTCTGACAACATACTATACTATGATGTTTTTTCATGATTTTTGACGATGTGCTATACTATGACATTTTTTCATGACTTTTGACGACATGCTATACTATAACTTTTTTTCATGATTTTTGACGACATACTACACTATGATGTTTTTTCATGATTTTTGATGACATACTATACTATGATGTTTTTTCATGATTTTTGACGATGTGCTATACGATGACATTTTTTCATGATTTTTGACGACATGCTATACTATAACGTTTCTTTCGTGATTATTGACAATATTCTATACTATGACTTTTTTTGTTTTTTGAAGAACATACTATACTATGACATTTTTTAGTGTTTTATGACACCATACTACACTATGACGTTTTTTTTAATGATTTTTGACGACATGCTATACTATTAGGGCTGAACGATTTTGGACAATAATCTAATTGCAATTTTTTTCCTCAATATTGCGACTGCCATTATATATGCGATTATTTTTTCAACGTCCTCTTCTCATGTATTTTTCAATGAACACAAGCAATAAATCAATCTGTTCCATAATAAACAATATCAGATTTATTAAAAGCACACATTACAACAATAAAGCAAACAAATCTGTGGCTTTACCTCTTCAACATGATATCTAAACATGTGGACTGCACTTCTTACACACTGTCTGAACTTAACAGGACAGTCTATGAATAAATAAATAAATAAAATATACAGATAAAAAAAATAAAGCTTATTGATCTCCAGTCAGTAACATCACACTAAAGTGCAGGAAAAGTAAGGCGGAACAAATTATCTGCTTAACCAATTGGACATTTTTTAGATAAATCAAACTCCCAATGAACACAAAATAAACTAGTGTATGTTCTTATTAAATCCTAAGAAGGGAAAAAGAAACTTTTTGAACACCCATGGAAATATTATGTTCAGTCAGTCACAGCAGCACACAACATACGAAAGTGCAAAATGAATATGGCACTTTTAGCCAGAAAGATTCTTCTGTATAGTTCTGTATAGAGTTCACAGATTTTTTGCAAGGAAAACCAGCATTTCAACTTTTGCTGGTTTTAAAGATGAGCGAGTGCAAGTCAGTATATTCCCTCCAGCACTGAAAAGATGCTCTGAAGGAGCACTTGTGCCAGGGACACAGAGATACTTGCGGGCCATATTGCACAGTCGTGGAAAGTCAATCTTGTGCACTTTCCACCAGGCCAAGGGGTCATCTTCTCCATCAGTGGCAGCGGTCATGAGGTAACTATTTAACTCTGCTTCAGTGACATCTTCAAGTTGCATGGGAGAAGCAGAAGAGGCCACAGCAGTCTTGAAGAAGCTGCCAAGAGACTTCTTCACCTTTTCACCAGAGGGCTGTGCACTTTGAGGCCTCGGAGTGGTTTCAATACGAGACCTCTTCTCCTACCAGATGAAAAAAAACCGCAATTAGTATTGAAGTTAGATTACAAATAAATAAATATAAAGTGTGTTTGTGATATCATAGATACATAATTATTACTAACCTGGTTATATGCACGCCTTGCTAATTCCAGCATTTCGGTCTTGAGTCGGGTGTTAATGGTAGGAATGTTGTCTGTGGTGATGTACTAGGTTTTGAACCTGGGGTCTAGGAAGGGTGCAACATCCAAAAGCTCCTGGATGCTGGGGTCATTGTACTTATCATTGAGGTATGCTAGGACCTTGGTTTTGATTGACCTAGTCAGGTCAGTGTCCTCTTGGTCTTCAGCCAGGACTGATGTGGCCAGAAGGTGAAGAACTGGTTTGAGGTAGGAGATGCTCACATACTCTTCTCCAGAGAGAGCATCTGTAAAGTCCAGGAGAGGATGCAGTGCCTTGTGAACAGACTCTAACACCTCAATATCCTGCCAGGTTGGGATGAGGGAGCGTGCATATTGGTCAGCTGACAATACCTGAGAAATGGCTTTGAGCTGCTCTAGCACCCTGGCAATCATCATTTCTTTAGATCCCCATCTTGTTGGGCATTCAGTGATGAGGCTGTGCTCAGGACGTTTGAGCTCCCTCTGTGCTTCATTCATTGCTGCCCTCTTCTCCCAACTGTGGGAGAAGTGCCCCACCACCTTCTTGCACAGCCCTATTGCCCTTGACACTCTGTCATCTTTGAGTGCATGTCCTGTAATACAAAATAATATAAGAACAGTGTAATTTATACAATTTGACTTGTGTGATGCAAGGTTATCAACTTTGGAATAAATACACACATTCACATTCTCTCCCTCTGCCTCTTACATTCTCTATCTCTCTCTCTCTCTCTCTCTCTCTCTCTCTCTCTCTCTCTCTCTCATACACACACACACACACACACACACACACACACGCTCATATCTCCTGCACTGCACCACTTCTTCTCATACCATGGGAACCAGACTGTGGGCCCAACTGTGTGTTAACTTATTCCACCACACTCTAACACACACAAACACACAGGGCTCGTGTGTTTCAGTGACCTCACTGTGGAAAGAGTTAGTTAAGATAGCATTTCTTATCCATTGTGCACACACACAAACATACTTGTGCATGCACACAAGCACACGCCAACAAATCTGTGAGTTCACTTTAAAAGCACATTTCAGATTTTGTGTTAATTATTGTAGCTGTTTATTAACTTTACTTACAGCTTATAGATTTGTTAATAATCAATGCTTAAACATTCTCAAAACAGTAATCTCCATAGTATTGAACAGGTATTAAGACTGAGAAATGCAGACTATAAACAGAAGCAAAGAGTATAGTTTGACACTGAAAACCTAAAGTAAAATTGTGATTTATTCCAACTTTGGTTTTGTTTTCTTTGGTTCTATCAATAACAATGACACTGACCACACGTAAATGTAAAATATGTACATATATTTAATTTACATGTGGAAAATATATGGGCATATTAAGTAAAACCATTTATGTACAAACTATGTACGAAACCTATCAGGAATTAAAGCGATTTAATATATTAACATTTATGTCAAGCCAAAAACGAATATGTATTTTTACGTATGTGTAACACATTTAATGCCAAATGAGTCACATATATAATCATTCATACATATAACATGTATGTATTTACATAAATGTGTCATATACAAATTACACATATATAAATTTCATTGATAAATATACATGGTGTGCACATTTCAGTTAATATTTGTCACTTATATGTAGCCTATGGAAAATACATGTTTCCTACATATGTACTTACTGACTTGGTGACTTACTTTTACCCTTACCATTACTGGAGACTCGTTCCAACTAGGATTTGAAATCAGAGGATGTATGAATGTGGTTATCATGTATCACCTCACATGGCACTTGGTCACAGTGTCATACATTACTCTCTGTGTGGAAAACCAAAGTAATTGCTGAGATTAAGGATGTGGCTACAGCTCTAAAAAAAATAAGTCCATCAATGTAAGAAACAGGAGAAGTCAGATGAGGAGACAGGTTGCAAACAATCCCACAGGTTAGCTTAACGTAGAAGAGACATCAAAGGCTGGCAGTAAAATTATTACTCAAATTGTTTATCGTAAACATCCATCACAGTTAACAGACTGACCACCCTCTGCAACTTTTTTAACTCCATATAAAGTTTATGCTAATCTGTCAAAAATGTTTGTTTGCTTTGAACCTGTCTCATCCTCTGACTGCTCGTATTTTCTGCCCCATTAAATCTCGATCTTTTGAAATGGTTTACATTTTTTTGTTTCGTTTTTAAAGGCTCAGTGATAACCGGTAATCAGCAACAGTAATCACTAAACATGGGTTGTGTTTAATACAAATACATCAATAATTTCATTACATAATGGGTTGTCTTCCAGAATCAGTCTGCAGTAATTAAAGCAGTCAGATGCACGTTGCACAGACGAGCTGGCAGAGCACTTTTGGTATTTTTGTGGCCAGAGACGATGCACTGCATCTGTGGAGCTTCTGACTGGATGGGACTGGGAAGAACCCATTATCATCAATTACATCAGTTGCTATCCTCTGTCCAACGTAACGCACTGACAGTTGGGTAATAAAGGCAGAGAGACAACTAATATTCATGCCCAGCAGCTGCAGGATTAAGTCATATTTTTCCTTTATCTTCCTGAGACCCAAACTGTTGTTTGGTATATATTTTATTTTCTCCCAGTTATTTGGGATCAGTAGGACCTGATAAGTATAAAAACCAAACACTGTCAATGATCATCAAGTCCTAATGTCCTCAAACGAGACAGCAGTAAAGTCCCATTGTCTTCAAATGAGTACTTCCTAATCAACAGCATCTTAGCTTGTTACTGTTGCTAAAATTGGTCAAACTTGTTGCCATATCAAACTACAAACATTATTAATCATAAATAAACAAGTTTCAGCCATAAAATGTGATCAGGTTTTGGACCTTGTCCACTTTTGTGTCCGGATCGGCTGCAGACTGGCTTGGCAGAGATGGCTGCCATTTTGTTTTTACATGGATTTGTGTATTGTGGTCTTACTACCACTAGATACCACAAAAAACTGTCCACGAATGAGGACAGCAGGTCTAATTAAGTAGAAGGAAGTATAAGGTCAAGTAAACCCAAAATGTGATGTCCTCATATGAGAACACAGGGTCTCAGGAGGATATTGGTCGCTGTGTGTGTATCCCACTGGCTAAATAATCATTGTGGCAGGACAGCGTTGATGCAGAAGCGTACCACCCACTTGCTGTTTCCCACACCACGTTAATACCATTAGCTCTGTCTGCGCTGTTTGGCTGTTAGCACCATTACCTACTAGCTGTTGGCTTAGTTGCCTCCATGTTGAGAGCTGTGTGCAGACAACTTTAGAATAACAGATGTGCTCTGAATGTTTTATAGAGCTCCTTTAAAAAAGTCCTGTCAACAGTTGTGTAATGAGCACCTGTTTAGAAAAGAAGATGAATGAAGCCAAACGTGTTGCACAGAAGCCATGTCCATTATGTCACTGCTGGAACTCAAATTACATACATACCTCGACAGGTTACTGCTCTGTGACTAAGACTTTGAATACCATGTGAAAGAACAAAAACAAACATTTTTCTACAGTGCCAAAAATGATTGGAATGTCCTGAAATAACAGGATGTAAAACATCCAAATGATGCTAAAGATGTGCAGAATATTATTTCTAATTCTGCTGTTTGTTGCAGAAAGGGTTGAAGATCGTTCACCATGCGGACACCACTTTGGCCAGTTTCTGTGCATGGCAGAAAAACCTCAATCCCCAGAGTGACACACACCCAGCTCATCATGACGTGGCTGTGTTGGTCACTAGGCAAGTGACACACACACATGCATCTGTAGGTCGGCTATATCAATAGATAAATGAAATGGATAAATGATAAGCTCTAGTGATAGGTCCCATATTACAGGAATATGTACATAATGTGCCTGTGTTTCCTCCCTAGGAAAGACATCTGTGCTGGAATGAATCAGCCCTGTGAGACCCTGGGTCTGTCTCATCTGTCTGGGATGTGTCAGCCACACCGCAGCTGCAACATCAATGAGGATTCGGGACTACCTGTCGCCTTCACTGTCGCTCATGAAATGGGCCACAGGTGTGTGTGTATGTGTGTGTGTGTGTTTGTAATTGTTGTGAATAATAGAATATCATCACAATGGGCCATGTGACAAAGACAGCATCTCGTTCCCATGATCGGTTACTATACAGGAATATACAGTTGCATCATTAAATCCTATTTAGTGAATGGGCTGATGCAAATAATAGTTAGTATCTGGTAACCAGACATGAAAAACAGATTGATACCTGAACTTGATATGATGTGGGTGTAAATCGTATTTAGTAACAGTAGAAGTGAATGGACAGAAAGATAATTTGTTTTTAATTTGACCAGGGAAACCATATTTTCTTTAATTACATTTTTGTAATACAGAGTACTGTTGAGTTGTAGCTTCAGTGTCAGTTCAATCAGTGTCCGTTCTGGGCTCTGTGTATGAGGACCTTGAGAGCTTGAATTGGGTTCAGCGGGATGTTCAGGGTGACTGTGATTCACATAATATTGTTCACAAGTCAAGTTAGCCCTCTGAGCTAATGCATGCTAACTAACTAACAACAGGCCGGAAATGTGCAACAACTTTTTGTGCCAACAATTGATATATATAAAAATATTTTTAAAAAAAGATTACATTATTGTGAAGCCTGGCCAGGCAAAGCCTCTTTTTTAGAGCTGTTTCCGTCTTACTCAAACTCACCCTGGGTCTAGGTGCGGTGTGAAAATGACAAGGGCTCGCTCTGCAGCCAAATCTGGGGACCAAAACATCCCCAAAATTTTACTGACTGACAAAAATAACCCTCAAAAAACTGGCTGCTCTATTTGAAGAATCGAAGTCGACTGAGAAGTCTTTAACTGATAATTCATAACCCTGCCCCTAAAGTAATTCGACTAGAATCAAGCATATTTTGGGCCTGATTCCCCCCTTGTGACAATCATCAGCAAAGTCCATATTTTTTTTAGTGTTTTTTACATCCTCCAATCTGCTTAGGAATCCATCCTGGCCACACTAATTTCAAATAACAAATATTCAACAAGTTTAGTATTTATGATCTGATAATCCTGTTGTGAGACGGGAACTCCGCAAGTTGCCAGCGTTCCTGATGGTCTCGGAGGGTTTTCATGCAAAATCAAATAGGATTCAGCAAAGATTTACTCACCACCAGCTTGTAACATGTACAGGTCATGTTTTCACTGACTTTATCCATATTTCTTTCTTTTTTCTTCGTGATTTTTTTATAAAAGACTAACAGCTAGTTCTTCCTGCCCATTGTCCACCATTTTTCTACCATAAAGTCAGATTTGATTGCAAGAGGTTTGCAGGAGTTTTGCTGTTGAGAGTCGGGACTCTGTAAAGAGCACACTACACACTAACAGATTCCATTTTCAAACAACCACACAATAGAAACAAATCTGTTAAATTTATCATTATATGCCATTGTTTGTGGAGTTTTGTGCATTTTTAACATCTGTTAAGATTTAAAAAATCTTGTAGAGTGGGCCAGACTTTAGACAGAGTAATGACTGAAGAAAAACAGGCAAGCAAATAAAGAGAATTTCCTGGTGGAATTTCCTCTCAGCTCCATTTGACCCAAAATTCCACAATATGTGTTGCAAATATAATGTGTAATGTAGTTCACTGCTTTGTACTTAGAGGCGATTATGATGCATAACCAGGAATTTGCAGGTCTAAGAGCTCAGGGCCATCAATTCTTGTGAAACATATGCTTTTGTAATGATAATATCATAATTGGTTGTGTTGTGTTTGAACGCAGCTTTGGAATTCATCATGACGGTCAGGGAAATGACTGTGAGCTGGAAGGGAGGCACCCGTTCATCATGTCCAGACAGCTGATGTACGACAGCTCGCCTCTCACTTGGTCCTCCTGCTCCAAAGAATACATCACACGCTTCCTCGAGTAAGGCTGAATTCATACTCTATTCTGAAGCCATTAATCATAAAGTTATAACATGATTCACTCAGTTTAAATACTGTTTTCTTTGTGGGGGGAACACACAAGTGGTCTGCAAACCGTGTGAAATGCCACGATTGTGAAATCGTTGTGGAAAAGGGAGTATTTCCAAACATGCAGTGACTCTTCCTGGATGCAGATAAAGTGGACATGCTGGTGCAGATTTGAGTGGAGGTGGTAAAAATTATCCAGAAAAGGTGGGAGTGGTGTGTGTTGGAACAAAACTGCATTATAAAAACATTCATGGGTAGCAAACCATGGCAAACCAAGTTTTTAAAAGAGCAACGAAGAACTTAAGTGCAAATACATTGAACAAACACAGCCAAAAAGTCAAGCAAAAGACAAAAAACCAAGCGGAGCCTAAAGAAACATTGGTGGGCGGTCACACTTGCACGCATAAGTGCAAATTCTTGCTTTGACTCCCATTATTTTCTATTTAAAACCATGTCAACAGTGAATTCAAGAATTCCTTTCTGACAACAACAATTTCACCTCAAGCTGCTTCAGAGTCAGAGGTCAGAGTTCATGTTTGTTGAGCTTATCACCCATTACCCCATTTAATGTAACACTGGGCTTGGAGGCTTCAGTGTAGGCTAAGAGCAAATGGTTAGTACGTTCTCTGGCATGTTGGGACTCCCTGAAAACTTAATTCATACACATCAGCGTGGTTTTGCAGGATGTGGCACAGAACGCTTCTGCAAGCTCCATGACCATCAGCCTGTGCTTTGACTGCACGGTCATATGTAACCTGCGTACACTTTTTTAAGAATGGATGAGATGTAAAACGTCTACAAGAAACTCAAGCAAGTCCAGTTGCCCACGATGTTGCACTTAGGATGAGGCCCAGTGTTTCAGTATATCTAAGTAGAGTGTCCTTGCAGAAGTCTGCAGGCATTCTTGTCAAATTCAAATCATTGTTTGTACGTACTGCAACAAATGTAATTTTATCAAGCTCATGAGGTTTTGTTTGTTTGTGAGAAAATATCCAAAAATGTCTTGTCATCTAAGAGAGGTAACATCATCTTCATCCTCTGTTCCTGATAGCTGCGCACAAAAACGGACTCACAGTCAGTATTTTATTGGAATTAAGCTAAATTATGCTCCTCTTTTCCCCAACCCTCAACCGTCTTTAGCGAACCCCTGAGAGCTGCACTATCGACCAGTCGTACAGTACTTTTTTTAAACATTATATATACTGACCTGTTCCTGATACCATTTTTTCTCATCCTCAGAACATCATGACATCACCTGAGTGCATATGGCAAATACACACAACAACCTGAGCACAGATGGCAAAAAAAAATACACCATTATTTTTTAGCTCGCATCTAGGATAACAAAAAATATGACGAGTTTATGTTAATTGAAGTTTTTTTTTACATTTTTGTTATATTTTACTACATGTTTAAAGCGTGCTAGTAGGTACTCAGGTACTTCTTTCAGACAAGCTCCTCCCTGCTGCAGTCTTTCTCTGTTGACCTCTTAAGTTTTCTCTTGCAGGTGTCTGTCTGTCTCAACACCACACCTTCTCCTTTCATCATTTTCAAAAGGTCACACATTCACTGTCACATCTTTGTTTCTATATTAGTCGTGGCTGGGGTTTCTGTCTGGATGACCGCCCTTCCAAGAGGGACCTAACCACCCCGCTGGCTCGCCTTGGTGTCCGCTACACCACACACCACCAGTGCCAGCTTCAGTACGGCCCAAATGCCACCTTCTGCCATGAAGTTGATGTTAGTATTGTGGATTGAATCACCGACTGAAAATGTCAGAAATCTTTCAGAAAACCCTTTTCTTACTGTTTTTGGATTACGTCTCTTTCTTCAGAACGTTTGCCAGATTCTGTGGTGTTCAGTGAACGGCTCCTGCCGCTCCAAACTGGATTCGCCTATAGATGGCACTCGATGTGGACCGGAGAAGGTGGGTGGTGCCAGCTGCTTTGTCTTGTTACGGTGTGGGTTTCATTAGCCTGGGGATGGAGATGGTTAGCGCTATGGATATGTGGGTGTCACTGACGCAGAGCCTTGAGTATGAAATGTGTCATGTTACTGGTGCTATTTATTATTTTCTCCTACAGTGGTGTATCTCAGGAGAGTGTGTGATTGTGGGTAAACTCCCAGAGACAGTGAATGGAGGCTGGGGACAGTGGAGTACCTGGTCTCACTGCTCCAGGACCTGTGGGACTGGAGTTCAGTCAGCAGAGAGGGAATGTAACAACCCTAAGTAAGAGCTGACTCTCGGTTAAACTTGTCTCGCAGTCCACTGGCATGTCTTACACAATAGATGACGTCCTGACACTGATCACGTGGCTGATTCAAAGTTTGCTGCTGTGTTTTCCACAGACCAGAGTTTGGGGGAAAGTATTGCACTGGGGAAAGAAAGCGTTATCGGACCTGTAACACAAAACCCTGTCAGAAGAATAAACCAACCTTTCGTGAGATGCTGTGCAGTGAGTTTGACACCGTGCCCTACCACAACGAGCTCTACCAGTGGATTCCTGTGGCTAACCCATGTAAGCGATCAAAGCCTCAGCTGTACAATTAGACACTACAGACACACGTATGCTGGTAGCCCTTCTTTGCACTCTTCAAATCACAGAAGATCTGTGGCTGTGATTGTATATGTCAGCCAGCAGGGGGCAGCAGTTACACTAGAAAGCAGTCAGTGATGCAGCTACGCCATCAAATGTATCTTGGCAGGGTTATACAGAGGGCCTCATGCAACAACATTCTCTTAAATTTCTCTCATATTTTCTCTTAATTTTGTGCCAACAGAAAAAATAAGAGTAATAATAAATCAATTCCAGCTGCACCAAACATTCTGAACCATCCAAATATGCTCTTACTTGGGTGTGCTCAATGATAAATCCCACCTGATCTTGAGGAACCTGTTAGCATAGATCAGTGGTTCCCAACTGGTCCAGCCACGGGCTCCAGATTTCTCCTTAGTCATTGGTCCAAGGCCCACACATTCTTAATATATTTGAAGTCAAACTTGCGTTTGGCCATGTTGTTGAGCTAGTTTTCTGTGTCTGTCAAGTAGCTGTCTGTTAGTCAGCCACTCTGCAGCAGGATATTGTGCTTCAAAGTAAAAGCTCTGTG
>JAPZEB010000022.1:16930894-16945799 GCA_029783705.1 Chaetodon striatus | reverse complement strand
CGTTGAGCTAGTTTTCTGTGTCTGTCAAGTGGCTGTCTGTTAGTCAGCCACTCTGCAGCAGGATATTGTACTTCAAAGTAAAAGCTCTGTCCCAGAAATTTACTTTACTTCAAAATAAAGTGTGTTTTACACACTTGACATGCTAACAAGTCAATGAAGGTCCATTCAGAATGGACCCGTGACCCACTTTTGGACCATGAACCACCAGTTGGAACCACTGGCATAGATAACACCCCCAAAGCACTATATAAGGGCAGGTGTTGTGCCGTGTGCAAAGACTGGCACATGCCCAGGAATTGGAGAGATGCCACAAAAAAGGCTGTAAGAAGAAGAAGTTCTGTAGTAGTAAAATCAATACTGCATAATAACATTCAGGTAAGTGTGATTTTACAGAGTGTATGTACTGGCATTACAGGAAAATTAAATACAAAACAGCAATGGCAAAACATTTGTGATGCTGTAAGAGCTGTGTCAGCAGCAGTGGTACAGGAGGTATTCAGATCATTTTAATACCACACTGCAAAAGTAAAAGCCCTACATCGAAAGTATGTAAGCGCAGTCATAAAAATTTATTTAATTATCAAAAGTAAAAGTACTCAATGCAGAAAAATTACAATCAATCAAATGTAATGATCAAAAGGAAAAGCAGCAAGTCCTCATATTTAAGAAGCTGGAACCAGATGGTGTTGCATTAAAAATAAATACCTGTCAGATAGCTGCAAATTAATTTTCTAGTCAATCAACTCAAAGTTTCAGCTGGAGTTGTATATTTTCATATGATTTTGGTGCAAAAATCTTAATTTGTAAAGTAATTTGTAAGTAAAATGGTCAAATAATTGCAGTGGAGTAAAAAGTAGAATATTTCCCTCTGAAGTGTGGTGGAGTAGAAGACGAAAATCCTGTAAGATTAAAATACTCAAGTGAAGGAAAAGTACCTCAAATTTGTACTTAACTATAGTACTTGAGAAAAAGTACTTAGTTACATTCCACCAATGGTCAGCAGAGCGACACACAGTAACTGAAATGAAACGAATATGTTTTAAAAACTGCTTTTTACAGTCTGAAACATTTCAGCAGGCATTTATCACTTGTGTTTCCTTGTGTAAGAAAATAATTTGTGGACTTTTTTTCTTTTATCTTGGTAAGAGTGCTCTCGTCCAAAATTTGTCGATATATCACTTCCTACACGAGGCCTCAGGTTTCAGTGCAGCTCAGTAGTGTTCTTACAGAAGTGTTCAGGTATTCTTTTTGTGCTTTGTGCCATTTTCCAAATTCAAATCACTGTTTCTTCATAATAAACTTTATTTCATCAGGCGCATGAGGTTTTGTTTGTATGTGAGAAAAGATCCAAAAATGTCTTGTCATCTATGAGAAGTATGCTTCATCATCTGTTCCTGATAGTTGGGCACAAACGCTGACTCACAGTCAGCATTTTATTGGAATTAAGCTAAATTACGCTCCTCTTCTCCCCAACCCTCAACCGTCTTTAGTGAACCCCTGCGAGCTGCACTGTCGACCAGTAGTTGAGTACTTTTCAGAGAAGATGCTCGACGCCGTGACTGATGGGACGCCATGCTTCATGAACAACAAGTCCAGAAACATCTGCGTCAACGGAGTGTGCAAGGTAGTGTGGCTGGGTAAGAGACTAAAAGAGACAGGGGGGGTTGTAGTGGAGCAGGATGTGAGACAAGCTGCAGTGTAACGATAGTATAATGGAGGGAGGAGGTTTTTCGTGCAAACTTCCATCTTACGTGACTCTGTAATGTGTCCAGCGTTGTATATTTATGTGTTTGTGCGTGTGTTTTGTCTGTAGGCGGTAGGCTGTGACTATGGCATCGACTCAAACGCTGTGGAGGATCGTTGTGGAGTCTGTTTGGGTGATGGCACAAGCTGTGAGACGATCCACAAGACGTTTGATGAAGAAGAAGGCTTTGGTGAGTCCAACACAAGGAATATTCGAGCAGCTGGAGACAAATTGAATTATCTAGACATAAGAATTGATCCAATTATAAAACTGTAGTAACACAAAACAGATAACCTATTAATGGGGAGAGGCTTTGATGTTCCCACCAGAAGAGTGTGAAAAAGAACTGAATTCAAGTTTATGTCTACAGGCGCAAAGTCATTTCAGGACAGTTCGTTAGCATTACGCCATTTGTGTTGTTTCTGTGTTGTCATGGCAGCCATCTTGTCCACACTGTGCAGCTGTTTGTCCTGCTGTACTTGGCTGGTGTGATGTGTGCATGTGTGTGCGCCTGCAGGCCCCTGTTTGCGTTTGTCTAAAGACTGACATGTCTTTGGCTGATTTTACTGTGCTTGGAAAAGTGTAATTCACATGCAGAATCAACACACCACAAAGACATTTTAATAGAGAAAGAGGCTCTAAAACAATAAACATCCCTCCTTCTCTCCGTCTCTCCCTCTCTGTCTGTGTGTGTTTGCCCCGCACAGCATCCTTTCCAGATAACCAGCCCAGATGTGTAAGACTTCAAAAGGCTTAGACCAAGGGCAAACCTCCCCCTCCTTTGCACAAACACAGAAACACACACACCTTCCCACAAACATCATTAAACTCCAGAGACCTACTCATAGCTGCTTTCGTCCTCCCCCATCCAGCCCCCCCATCCACACACAATAAAAAACAGAGACAGGGCAGTGCCCCCCACGCCGAATACGCACACGTACACTCACACACACACACATGCCAACCGCCCCCACAGACTGAGCCCACCCTCTATTAAAGATCAGAGAGAAACTGTCTGGTTGTCTGGATGTGAGTGTGGCAGCAGCCATGGTGGGCCATCCATTACCTCGCTGTGACTCTGACTCCCCTCTCGACTCTCTCAGGGTACGTGGACGTGGGTGTGATACCTGTGGGGGCGCGGGACATCCTGGTAAAGGAAGTGGGGGAGGCAGGTAACTTCCTGGCTCTGAGGAGCGAGGCGTCGGAGGAGGAGTACTTTCTCAACGGTAACTTCATCATCCAGTGGAATGGAGAGTACGAGGCCGGTGGGACGACATTCTACTACGAACGCAGCGGAAACCTGGAGAACCTTACCGCTCCTGGACCCACCAAAGAGCCAATTGTGCTGCAGGTAGGTTATCGATCTCTTTACTCCTTCTCTGATTGGCTGAAATGAATCTACATAGACAGTGGGATAAAATATAAAATGCTCATTGTTTTAGAATATTGAAACATTTGTAAAAATAAACAACCTCCATTCCTTTCAAACATGTCAAACCTTTATATTATGATGACCAATCAGAGCATAAAAACTTGGCATGTTTTCCAAATCAGCCTGTACATTCATGGCTGAAGGATAATACTAATAATCAAATTATTTCAAAGACACCAAATACTGGAATCAAACTGATGAAAACCTAAAATATGTGTCTTTTTACTCTGCGTAATAATTCATGTGGTTGTCCAGTTGCTGTTTCAGGAGAAGAACCCAGGTATTAAGTACGAGTACATCATCAGGAAGACCAAAGAGACAGGAAATGAGGTCATTGAACCCATTTACAGGTGGAGACATGGGGCGTGGACAGACTGCAGCACCACTTGCGGCTTAGGTTGGTGTTCTCATCCTACAAAACTGTAGATATATTCAGTGATACTTTAGTTGTAACTTGGCCATCTGCTCTCTGACTTCCTGGCTGTTTTAGGTGAGCAGCACCAGCCTGTGCGGTGCTTTGAGATGGACGTGGGTGTCGTGGATGAGTCTCTGTGTGACCCAGCCAGCCGTCCAGAAGACAAGCACCGAAAATGCAAGAATATGGATTGTCCTGCAAGGTCCCTAAAATGCCCTTTAACTCTTTTCTGTCGCTGTCAGCACTATTACAACCTCAAAACATATAAAACAGTGGTTTTAGTTATATAAATATTTCTTGATGATCATTTCATGTATAATATTGGAGAGTCATCAGGCTGTTTAACCACCGTCTGTATATACGTCTGGAATATTATGGCTGGTTTGAAAGTAAAAAGAAGCCATTTAGATTTAGAAGAGTGATGCCTCTGGCTTTCATTGTAATGACACATAGCAAAAATTCAACCAATGCATTATTTAGTCACTGATATTTTCATCTTTTGGACTGGGTATCGAGCCTCAGTACTTTTTTGGTAATGACTAAAATGTGTTCGTACAGCATAATAAAACTGTAAAGAACAGAAGGTTGGCATCAATGGCCTGGTCAGATTTTATAGTCTTTTTTCCTTATTCTTTGATGACATAGTTCTGGATTTAATACATTTCATATTGTTATATTTTTATTTATATTTAAAAGTGCAGAGTGTAGGATTTATTGAGCAGTGTCCAAACTTTTTTTAATGGGGTCCAGATTAGATAATGTCAACATACTTGAAGGACAGCTACTTCTCACATCAAAGTGGTTGTTAGAAAAAGAAGATAAACTAAACAAAGGCAACTATTTCATCTTTCAGTGAAAAAGTACTCAACTTTCCAGCACTCCTGAAAGTGGCAGCCCTACTGCCGCATAGTTCATACTTGTTGCATAGCTACAAACTGTACGATAGTCTTGCTGTCGTGAGGTGATTAAAATGTGGTGAAACTAGGTGAAAAAATGTGTAATCTTGCTTAATCAACCAATATTGTGTCCGTATCACATTGTATATTGTTAATGTCAAGCTGCAGGCTGTTTAAAATCAGTCTGTGGACCACTCATTCCGAAGTCGTCAAAATCCGGCACTTGGTCAGTGACCATGTGGCTGTTGTTGAAAATAAAAAACATCAATTTGTGGGTGTTGTACCAACATAGTGTGTGTAAGTTAAGTTAAAATAAATTAAATGAAATTATTAATATCTTCTGAGTCATTTACCGATTTGGATTTTGAATCTGTAGCTCAACTAGCGAGGGAGACTCAAAACTGCGAAGTTTTAGAGAAAAAGGCGCAAGGCCACCGACATATTACATTAATTTAGTTGATGAAATGTAAAAGCATTTTTTAATATCTGTGTATAGACTATTTTCACAATTGTAGAATGTAATAATAACTTGAGGCCTAAACAATCATTAAGAACATTTTTTTTTTTTAAAAAAGACCATATCGTTACCATTTTCATATCAGTTTTTTGTTAATGCCACAAGGAGCCGCTGGAGAGTGGCTGAAGAGCAGCATGTGGCTCAAAGCAGGTTGCCTACCCCTGTCCTACACGCTTGGCACACGGGAGAAGTTTCAGTCAGATGTAATCTGCAACCTCATCACCAGATGCCACGAAAGCCTATATACTAGACCTTTAATATACATAGGCTACAGTTTATTATATTTTGCAAGCTGTAGACTGTATTTTACTGAGGCAAAGATCTTGCTTTTTCGCAGTTCAGCTTGTTTTTACAAATATAAAAAGGGTTTTGCAGAAAACATGTGTTTTCCTTAAAGCTAGGTATTCAAAAATGTATTTTTTTAGGTTTCAGTACCAAAACTCTGGTAATGTATTGGCAGTAGTATCATTTTCAAACTATACCCAGACCTGTTTGTTGTTTGAAGATGATAATAGTCGTCTGCTTGCCATGTGTTCCCCATTTATTTTTTCAATGCCATCAAATCACTTCTATCACCAGTCTCATTCTTCACCCCTTTTTTTGCTGTCCATCCGCTCGTCCTCAGGTGGTGGGTGGGTGGCTGGCAGCAGTGTACGGCCACCTGTGGATCAGAGGGGGTACGGAAAAGAACCGTGCTCTGTGTTCGCACAGTGTCAGGTGAGGAAAGGGTGCTCCATCCTGTTGAGTGCAAGCATCTCCTTAAACCCAAACCTGTGGTGCCATGTAACAGAGATGTCCCCTGTGGACAGGACTGGGCTGTTGGCAACTGGGAAGAGGTACGCCTTTTTTTTTTCTCTTTTATTATCCTTTTTTCTTGCGTCTCTGTAACTTTTATCTCTCTGAGTTTGGTCCTACAGATCACAGACTTTTCCCTTAGTAAATGTATTATTCATGCCCTTCCTCCTTTGCAGTGCCCAGTCACATGTGGAGGAGGTGTTCGCTCACGCACAGTCACATGTGCACTATCACCCAAGAAGACCTGCGACCTCTCAACCAAACCTCGTTCCAGATCCCTGTGTGCCCTACAGAGCTGCCCTAACTCAAGTCTTCGGCGACGACCAGGGCCCCCGCCTAAATACCGCCGCATCTTCCCACCCAAGAGCCGCCCCACCAAGCATCCTACATCTGCACCTACCTGGGCTCCCTCAAGCACCACGACCACAGCTGCTGTCACTGTGAAGAGGAAAACAACCACCAAAGAAACTACAACTGCTTTCATCCCTATTAGCACACCTCTCACAACCCCTAAAACAACGATCCCTGAAATCATAGACACAGATGATTATGAGCTTGATGTTAAAGTGAAGAAAAATGAGAATAAGAAAGGGAAAGTTTCACCACCTAAAGCCAATTCTGCTGAAAAGGACAGTAAAGTAACTGGCGTGAAAAAGGAAAAGGTAGAAGAGAGTGAGGAAGGAGAGGAGGGGAGTACGCCAAATGTGGTGATGTATACTCCAGGATATGATTATGTTGTTGAGGAAAGGACAACAGAAGAGGAGGGGATTATTGACCTGGATGTTACCACAGCTACATCACTCAAAAATCCTCTTAAATCAACGACGCCGACACCACTCATCACACCTGCTTTGCAAACAAGTCCACCCACCAAAGCATCCACCCACTCCTCCCCACACACCAGTACTAAAACATGGGCAAAGACGACTCACCACTATCCCTTCTCCAACACCCATACCACCCCTCGTATCAATCCATACAGCCCCCGGACACACAGGGTTCCCCTCACCACTCCCGTGTACCACTCAGTGCCATCAAAAGCGGGCTTCACTACAACAAAAGCTCCTTCCACAACTGCAAGAAAACCCTTCACCACGGCAGCATCGCCCCAGTCCACAGTGAAGATCATTAAACTAAAGAAGCCCGCTGTGACTCCCAAGAAAAACAGCGCCACCTCTCGTTCTAAAAAGCCCTCCACCTGGTCCAAAGGCGGTCGCCCCAAGAGCCAAAACCAGCGACCACAAAGTCCTGTGAGCAGCTCCGTCAGTGACCAAAGCAACGTAATGGCCAGAAAGCCGGTCAGCATGGATCTATTCTGGATCGTAGGAAACTGGAGTGAGGTGAGTACAGTTCATAGAAATAGAATAAGAGTGGGACGGACATGGAGCTGTTTGCTGTGGTCATTTGACTAGGTCAAAAGAAAATGGCAATAGTTATTAGTCCTTATGGTGACAGTGCACATCACTGGGGCTGTAAAGTGTCACTTACACTCACTAGTTCAAGAACTTTGTTTAGACTGATTGTTCACACTTAGCCAGCGTTTCCCATGTAGCCTGGGCCTATTATCACATTCATTATTACTGAAATCACACCATCATCTGGCATTAGGGACATGGATAATATCACCAAACATGACCAAAGCTTGCGGTTGCAAAGTAACAAATGTAGCTGGTGATCAATATCAAACATGTATTTTAGTTAATCAACTCTTTAAACTGCTGTAGATTAGTGTTAAAGTCAAGTGTGGGGGATTTAGTGGCATGTATTAGAAGAAATGGAATATAATATTCATAACAATGTTTTCTTTTGTGTGTAATCGCCTGATAATAACAACTTTTGTGTTTTCATTACCTTAGAATGATTTATATCTACATACAGAGGGGGTTGTTGTCCACAGAGTCCGCCATGTTGTTTCTACAGTTACCCAGAACGGACAAACCAAATGCTGGCTACAGACAAAGCCATTTGAGTTTTTGCATTGTCACATCAGCCACCATAGTTTCAGTGCTGCAACCTCTGATGGCACTAAATCCTACACACTCTTAAGGGTCTTAAAGGTATACTATGCAGTATTGCTGGTTATGTTCGTAAGCATGCTCGCCTGCAAAAGTTAGGGTAAAAGCCAACCAGACACCCGTTGAAACCAAGATGAACAGCTTTAGCCTATAATTATAATTTGATGACTTACCAGTTAAAATATGAGGACATTTAATCCAGCAATCCTCAATTACTTTCTTGCAGTTAGGCAATTTAAATCATGCTCAAAAGATGCCTTTCCATGCTTTGTACTACTCCACTGCTCATTTGGTTTTTAGTGCAAAACCTCACTTCAGTGATTTTGTTACTTGTCGCAAGTTGGTTTATACTGAAGTTAGCTGTTACAACAGTTGCAGTTCTTTGTACACGTAACAATGCTCACCTCTCTGACCATCCTGCTGTGTTGATTTAAATGGGAATGTCCATTCTACTCTCATTCTATTTCTATGGTGCAGACATTGTACGACCATATTATCCTAAACACGCTGGTAAATTTGCACATTTTGGCAATTTAAGTACAGACTTGACATTAATGCTAGCCATCCAGGGCATACTATAAGTTGTAACTTAAATAACTTTTAATTAATGTAAAGATCCTTTCTTACAGACAAGCTATGACTAGTACAATACTGAATACTTTGAAAACTGACCCGCACATGATCTATTGAAAAGTTATTTCCAACGACGTTTTGATGGTACCAAATCAAATGAGGTATAATTTAGGAAATAGTTGCAGGTGCAGCCCTTTAAGAATTTCTGGTTGCTACTTTTTAGATTGCTAAAACTTCTACTTTACAGCGTCACTATCGTTGCCATAAACCCAGGTAGAGTTTTAATAAGAGAATACCCTTCCTCCGCAGTGTTCAACAACATGTGGAATTGGAGCAATATGGAGGACGGTCGTGTGCAGCTCCCAGAAAGATGAGGACTGTGCCAACATAAAGAGACCTGAGCCTGCACGCACGTGTCACCTGCAGCCTTGTGCCACCTGGCAAAGTGGCAGCTGGAGCAAGGTGAGTAACCTTAGATTTCCTCCTGTCACCGTATCTGATAATTACACTTAATACTTAATTATAATTCCACTTATTCTCTGTTACTTTTCCACATAACCAGATGGATATGCATCTGTCACGGATCTCACTTGTCGTGTATTTCCGAGCTGTCTATTGCACTGTGCTTTCCTCCACAGTGTCCAGATAACTGCGCGATGGTGGGAAGGAGGTACCGTGATGTCCAGTGCGTCGATTCTCAGAGTAGACGTCCCCTTCGACCTTTTCACTGTCAAGCTGTGTCCAGCAGACCCGTCAGCACCTTGACGTGCCCCCACAAACCCTGTATGAGCTGGAGTATGTCACCATGGGGACCGGTAGGAGCCTTATACACACATAATCTTTATAATATACACATTTAGCATATTTTTTAACAGCTTTAGGGAGTTACACGTTTGTATAAATATATGTTTATTTTTCTTACCCCAAGTGATATCTAGCCATGCAGATAGTTTCATTGTCATCCCATTTTCCACCAAAGACCACATTTATTGCAGCTCTGTCACAAAATGAAGCCTCTCTACTTTATCACATCGAGGACTGAGGATATGTAGCCACACCCAACTCCACAAATTTTTGAAAGTTGTCACATTCAAGCCCAACATTATACAAACGGAAGTGTGTGAAGATTTTTTTTCCAATCGCAGCAAAAAGCGGATACCTTCCTTAACTGTTATTAACTTAACTTGACTGTATTTTCCTCAGTGCTCTGGCAGCTGTGGCGAAGGCATCAAGGAGCGGCTGGTGTACTGCCCTGAGCCTCTTCGCTGTAGCACCACACTGAGGCCAAACAGCACAGAGCTGTGCAGTTTAAAGCCCTGCACTCAGTGGAAGGCTGAGGACTGGGAGGAGGTCAGTCACACATGATTGAGATTTCCTCGAGGCATTGAGGGCATTTCTAATAATAAATGTTGTTTGCAACAGAAAAAAACTGGCTGTTGAAATAGTTGGGGAAGTGGATTAAATTATCACTTTGTGTGTTACTTTGCAGTGCTCTGTGAGTTGTGGTGGGGGTCAGCAGCAGCGTGAAGTTAACTGTGTAACTGAGCAGGATTTGGCTGTAATGCCAAACAGCCTCTGTGAGAAGATTTCCAAACCAGAAACACTCAGGAAGTGCAATATGCAGGAATGCAAGACCAACACAGGTTTGTTCACAGCGCTCAGTCTGTCTGTCTTTCTGTCTGGCTCTGTGGAGCAATTTTTGACAAACCTTTATGTTCAAATCACTCCAAACAAACTTTACCTTACATATTACATTATTAATATAACTTCATATTGCAGTTTTTCATGGTATTTGACTCTTTGTGTTGTGCTCCTTCTCCTGCAGGTCCAGTTTGCAGGAAGAACACCATGTCCTCTCGCTTCTGTGACAAGCTGAAGCTGTTGGGTCGCTGCTCTCTCAGGTCGGTCCAAAGACAGTGTTGTGTCACCTGTGGGTCATAGCCAGGGTTACACACTCACATATATATATCACAATGGACACATCCCAACTACAGTAATACTTACTGTATCCTCATGCAATACTAACACAAAGCCATCCACAGTCTGACACGTCCAAACCAAAGTGCTTTTGACCACAACAAGCACATGTTAACAGCACAAAGAAACCTGGGTCGACCAAAATTATATTTACAGTATATAAATAAATATTTTAAACTTTTCTAGGTCTTTATAACTTTATCCAATTAAAATTTTGCTAGAAACTATTAAAAAAAGTAAAAACTAAGCAAAAGAGCATCCAGAAGGCTGATGATGAATACACATGCAGACTGTTATGAATGTAAGAGCTTTAAGGACTACTTAACCTCCCAAACAACCATTTGTATATCATTTAGCTACCCCATGTTACTTTGAATTTGTGAAGAAACTTTGTTTTCTCACACACCTCCACGGTGAACAGAGAATCCAAACACTTAGAAAATTCTTGATGGATTGAAGTCACAGGGGTCTACGTTTAGTAATGGCAAAACAATAGCAAAACATGCATTTACAAACTTTTCACAACTTGTGCAGTATAATCCAAGTCTCATTTATGCTCAGTACTTCACAAACACATGCATTTTCACTAAATTGTTACTATTAAAAACAGTTTCGCGTAAAAAGCACAAGCATGCTACTTTTTCTTGTGCAAGACAATTTGTGCTGAAGTGTTTTTAATGTAAGATTTTGTCAAAAATGTATGTGTTTTGGAAGTACTGAGCATACAACTGGGTAAATGAGACTTGGATTATAGCGCATGAGTTATATATTTCTGATATAGTTTAGCTGTTGTTAAACATGGACCCCTGTGACTTCAGTTCTTCACGAAATTTCTAAATTTTTTGTTCTTTGTTTACTGTGGAGGCATACGAGAAAAACAAGGTTTTCTACCTGATTTCAACACAACATAGGGTGAGTAATTGAAATAAAAATGGTTAGTTTGGCCGGTTAAGTTTCCTTTAATGTTTGTTGAGCCACATGGAGGTGCATAGAAATGCTTATCAGAATTTAAACAGTTATTTTGTAAATAAAAATTAAGAATTTATTAACAGGCAAGATGTTTAATGATACTTTGCAAAATGTGACATAAAATGAATGTGATTTAATGGGTGCAAATTACAATCATTCAGTTGAAACAGACTATACCAAAAGCATAAATAGTCCAATTACTAATTTAAAAAGTAATCAATAAACACAATTTAAAGTTACAGAAGTTCAAGACAGTGCAAGAGGCACTCCTCCTGAATTAATAACACAAGGTACAGTACTCACCAGCTTTATTCAGTAACAAAAATTAGTAATGACCTATGGTACATATCTTTCTGGTGCTTTTACAACCATGGTGCTGATGATTCACCGATCCACAGTCACGTTACCAGTTATATTTTTATTTCAGAGTGAACTGGTAAAAACAGAATGTAAATAAAGATTTTGTGACCTCTATTAAATTGTTAATAGTAATTATAATCTGTGTTTTTTTTACTCATATATTTTGCTTTTTTTCTGCGTGAAATGTGGTTTTCTTCTCAGAGCTGGCACTGTGTGTTTACATTTTCCTGGGTACAAGTTCCTGCTTTTTAAACGTTTGTCAGTGATAATTAAACTGGCTGCAGAACCTGCACAGTTCTGCGGTTGAACCTGTGGTGCTCCTCCTCTGGTGTGAGATTGACCAACGAGAAAGAGGTGTTGCAGGTCATCCCTCTCAGGTCCCTGTAAAGATGGCCGCTGTGTTTGGATGATGTTGTACAGGCATTGTCTACGCACATGGTACATCACCTTGACTGATTTGTACTTCACATGTCTCCATCAATAGATGTGATGATAAAAGATTGTTGCGACAAAAATGCTTTGTAACTGAGACATGAAATAAAAGTTTCTTTGAGTATCTTTAATGTGTTTGTACGATGCATTTTCGAGTTATTTCCATCCAACATTTTTAAAGTCCATTATCCTGGTTTAAAGCAACAGAATACCACAGTAATAACAGTGTAAATAAGAGTGTTAGCACCTCCTGTTAGCTAGCATACCAGACCCGTCTTTGCATCATGGTTCTTCTGCTTTATGACCTTTCGTGTCAACAAGGTCATTCTCGCCTGAGAGTGCCAGATGCTGCTGGATGTGTAACACCAGAATCAGCAGCACCAGGCTCTGTTTCAGGGATCGAGTTCAGCTGGCCCAGATTTCCCAGGCTCCTCTGTGCCAGATAACTTGACACGGACGGACGCTGCCCCGCTCCGTGCACCCTGCTGCTATCATTCAAGCCAGAGACCAAGAGTTAGTCAGCAGTAATGGAAGGAGTAACACAATACTGGCTCAATGTGGAGCAGGATGTCCTAAAAAACAGCAGTGTGTGTACGTGTGTGTGTGCGTGTGTGTTATCATGACGAAGCAAACACCATCCAGTTGTATTACCTAACCACGTCTCTCATTCTGTTACATCATTCTGTGTTGCTTAATTTGTGGAGTTGCACAATGGAAACAGACGACGGAGCTCAAAATCAGGAAACACATCAAAATATCAGATTCTGACTTTCTGGCTTTGGCTTTCTTGGCAGTTTTCTTTCACAGCTTATGTGTGATTAAAATAAAAAAAATAAAAAAAATAAAAAGTCCCCACTAGTGTTGTAGACATCTTAATATATTTCCTAACTAAAATCTGGATCATCAACAGTAGGCACAGAGCAAAGCAGGCTAACAAAAAGTAAATGAGTAGATGTGGATGAAAGCATAAAACATATTGCCATCTTTACTCATCAAAAAAGTGTGGATGTCAGTGTAACAAACAGTGACTCTCCCTGGCACAGCTCAGTCTCAGCTGTAAACAACAACAACATAAGTGGCTGATGACTGGTTGTTCCCTAAAAAGGGCAAAAATGGCCATAAAATTACTTTAACAGCTTGTGCAACACAATGCAAGTGTTCTAAAGCCAAACAATTGTGGTTTTGGATTCAATAGTCGACTGTTTACTTCATCGTTTGTAGATTTTCCAGACTTTTCTCTGCACAATGGCCAACAGTAGCAAACAGATGTTCCCTCCAAAGGGTTAGGGCATATTTTAATAATGGTTAGAGCATGCCCGACTGGCAGGTAAGTGGTAAATACCAAATGTAACTTAAGCTTTCCGGCGTGTGCTGTCGCAGCACTGAGTGTTGCACGTAGTTTTCAAAACAAGTATTATAAATCCAGCTTTTGTTTGAGTGGCTATTTTGTTATTTCTGACTATAACTTACTAAAAGTACAATTTCATTTTACAATTTGGACTTTGAAGAAAATCTAATTACCAGATTGCTGTGGCACAAGTTAAACTCTTAGCATGGAGTAAATATAATGGAGGGAGTGCGGGCAAATAAGCTTTTTATGATTGTTATCATCTCATCTATAATTATTATGAGCTGTGGATACAATCCTCTGTCACACCATTATTTATATCACGATACACAATATCTATATATATCATGGTATAATAAAAATTATATATATCTATATATTTAATAATCTAATAATACATGTGACGCACAAAAAAGAAAGATTTAGAAAAAAGGGGAGTATAAAAATGAAATTAACAGGAACCCTTAAGTAATTCAAATAGATTGGCAGCACCAGTTCATTTAGAAACTCAAATATACATGACAAGCCGAGCAAATTAAGAGTTTTATATAGTCCCACTTTTTACAAGAGCATTTTCCCCATTTCATGTTGTGTTTTGCTACTTTGTTATTTATTTATTTGTGTTTTTATTTTGGGAATCTTGGATTCAGATTAGACCTTGACAGAAGATATTCCACAAAACTAATGCCTTTAAAAAACAGCTTTAACATGTAAACATTGAACACCCGTCATTATGTAGATTGTGTAATAAGAGAGGAAAATCAGTTGCATTTGTTTTTCTCTTCATGTGTTGCAAGTTTGTATACCAATATCCAAATTGGCTTAGACCATTCAACATTTATCTAACTGTAAACGTTATGAGGGGGTTTCGGATGAAAAATGTCCCCAGATAATACATACAATTATTCTGTTAAGTAAAATATGTATATTTAAAGGGTAATTTATAAACTGTTCATGGATAAAACCAGACAGGCATGTCTGCTTTGGGATAATCCAGTAAATTATAGACCTAAAAATACAAGGTACTGAATGACAGATGCAAAAAAATTTAGAAATCCACTATTGCCATTTAATGCCTAATACCCTCAGTTATTAAAGGGGCAGCTGCCTCGGTATAAAAATGAGATGAGAGACAGATGTATATTCTCAGATCATATATAGTATCTTATTGCATAATTATCTTCACTATAGTAAAAAATTTGGTTGTAAAATTTCCTGCATCGTCACCTCATATTGCCCCGAGGAAGACAGAGGACAGTTCACAGCGGACCAGTTGATCCAGTGTCTGACCTGTAAGTAAATTCCTCTGCCCTGCTGAAACTGACACTCAGCAGAGGAGGATGATGTAAGTGCCTGTTCAGGATGAGGAAGATAACATGACAAACATCTATTGATCACAGTAAAGCAGGAAACAGCAACCTCATCTTGTAGG
>JAPZEB010000022.1:16914766-16930880 GCA_029783705.1 Chaetodon striatus | reverse complement strand
CCAAACACAGCGGCCAGGAACATATTAAATATTTACATTTGATGACCAACAGAAAAAACAGAGGCCTCCGGTGTGAGCCGAGCACATGTTTGCATGTTATGTCTTGAGAACATGAGATAACACGTTTTCCTGTGATCTATGAAAAGCTTTAAAGTACCATTAAAAGGAGAATGTTACTTTAATCTGGCGGCTTACCCCTCAAATCCCAGTGTAAACCCAGAGAGAGGAAGAAGGCAGTGGAACGTAATCCGTGCACCGAGTGGCTGTTGGTTTGAAGGAAGAAGTCCGGTCTGGTGGCTCTCATCTGGACCCCATCAGGTTGAATGTCCCCAGGCAGTCAGACTGGCATCCCTGCACCAGGCCTGTTCCTTTATTAAAGCCTCGGCCTCCTCTGACCCAGCACACACAGAGCGGGCCCCAGGGAACGCAGACAGACACACACATGGTTCCCATAGGTCAGTTTGGTTGTTTGTGAGTTGTGCGTTTGACTCCCTCATAGGCCACATATGGATTTGAGCTGAAGTAACTCGAAGTGAGGTGCTTTTCTTCATGAAACATCTGCTTAATGATAGTGTACCAAAAGGGAGGGCCCGATATACTCACAATGAGGCCAAGTAAAATCAGAGACACATGACACGAATAAGGTGAATTTCCACAGTTGCTAATGTGTTACAGTATGTTGAGCAGACAGAACAACAGATTGCATAGTGCTCAGTGCTGGATCCACCTGCTGCCACAAGGATCAGGATTAAGCAAACAAAATGTAACAAACCAAAACTTTATGAGGCATCAGTTCACTTCATATGTCACACTTAGAATATAACCTTTAGATATGAGATTCTGCCACATATACTGGATTAATTGCAAAGCTTCAGTAACATGCTGACATTTAACCCCTCTGGCTTTTTGGGGTTAAGCAGGTCGTTATCAAGAAAATAAAATCGTGACACACAGGAAGTGATGCATTTTATGCTGGCGGGCAGCAGAAGTTCAAACAGAGCAATCAGCGTAGTTTGCATGAGCAACAATGCCATCATGGCTTTACAGGAAAAGAAAGTAATGCCAGCCAACTCAAACTTCGTCAGTAGAAATCATAGTTCTGTGATAGATTAACGAATAATGTATGCAGACCAAATAAAACCAGATGGATAATTCACCAGTTACTTCTAATTTGACTAATAGGGGTATTTTCTCTCTGTTTTGTCGTTCAACACCCTTGTCGATAAGTAAAATGTATTTCTATAGCGCCTGTTATGGTGACAAGGTGCCTCAAAGCTGCACACACAATACAATGAGACTTTCAGATAATCGTCTAACTGTCCTAAAAGTTTATCTTTGCAGACAGACTTTTGCATCCAATATCAAACACTCACACTCTTCACCAAATAATCAACTAGTGACTGTTTGCCTGTGTGTTTTACCTTCTTCTTAACTTTAATGTGACTCAAATAAAAAATCAAAATGTGATCACATAAATATCATGTTAAGGTCAGCACTGTAAGAGCCTACTAATCTAAATACAGCAAAAACAACACCTGATGTTTTCAAAGACAAATGTGGAAAAACAACTTTGCTTTAGAGGAACTCACTGACATCACATGCTAAAAGGGAATCTTTCCATGTGTTTCGCCTTGATTCATTTTTCTTCTCTGGCAATTGGTACTGTGTGAAATCAAATCTCCGCTGACGTGTATAAATTTCCGGTATTTGACTTTTCATTGCCTTTATTGTAATTATGTTTTTGTTTTTGAGAATAGGGTAAGAACTCAGCTAGAGCCACAGCCTGTAGGGAGGGATCAGAAGCACATTTGTCTGTTCTATTGCCTATTGTTTTGTACTTTGAAATGCAATTCGGGGAGATAGATCTATAAAGATACACTAAATGCTAAAGCTGTAGAGCAGCGAGGGAGATGAGACTGTCTCCAGACCCTGCAAATCTCACTTATATTGCGTTTAGGATAAAAAACAGAGGCACGGTTACGTTTACAAAGAATTTGCTCCTTGGCCTTGAAAGAAATCCTGCAGATCTTGGTCTGTCGGTATCATGGCATCGCTACATCGCTCTGAGGCACCTACGGAGGACATTACTGTCTTAGTGGAAAGAACACTAAGTGCTGAGGGTATATCTGCACAACTTTAGACTCTTCAGCCTCTGAACCCTGATCTGAGAATCTGACACATGCCTTTAATGTGAAATCATTTCAAATGCAATCTTGATGCATTAAACTGAGCAGGAGCTGTCATTCGAGCCAAGTTACAGTCATTTAGCTCTCATACTGCTTAGTTTAGGATATGACTTTCCACTGAGCAAAGAACACACTGAGATTGCAAAATTTCTACCCTAAAAATGTATTTAATCTATTATTTCGACCAAAATATTATTTTAGATCTACTCATGCATGACAATGTGAGATGTAAACATTCATGGCGTCTTCTTTGGCTGAGCTGTAACGTTAGCTCAGTGGATGGATAGCAGTGGATGCACGCTGCCTTCAGCACAGTAATACAGTTGGTGGATGTAGTTCGGTAGAAAGAAAATAGTTCCTACATGAAACTGTTCACAACAAGGTCTCTGAATTATCTTGAGTAACTGGGTCATGATTTCTGGAAAGAGACATAGATTTTGAGTTTTTCAAATGTATTTTTGAGCACTACAGGCACCATCTTGTTCCAATATATTCAAGAGAAGGCAAACATCTCTATGGCCGATACCTCAAACACTTGGCAACGCATGCCAAAACAATCTAGACTGTTAAATAGCACTACAGTTAAGATATGTTTTTTTTTTAATTTCAGGGTGAACTGTCCCTTCAAACATGTTTGATTTATTTTCTTTACTCAAGGGACACTATCTTGATCTAAGATTATTTCCAAAAGTTGACACTTAAATAACTAAAAATTTGCCAAGGTATTAAAGATCAATGAGATTTTCAAGAAGTAAATAATATAGACTTACTCCACCAGATTAAATAACTTAGAAATGACATTTGATACGACTCTGTTTAGTATTAGTATTTAGTATTAAATACTTATTTCCACAGTAGAAGTGGAGATGGTGCAGACAAATGGTATGCTGCAATATAGAATAAAGAAAAACACATATTGTTCTTCTTTAACCACAATACATTAAACATATACATTTAAATTTAGATTAAATCATTCTTATTGGACCAATGCCATTTAAGTTAGGTAGAGGCCATGTTACGTAATGCAAATACATCTAGATAAACTTACCCCACTATTACTGCTGCAACACTAATCAGTATAAATGATGCCTGCTCCTCCCAGCTCTGTTTCTCCTGCGCTGATTCAGGTTATCACAGCGGGAAGAGACACCACAAAGGAAGCCATGATAAGATAGCTTTGTTTGTATCCCTGGATAAAGCCATGCCAAGACCAGACTGCTGCTCTGGCCGTAGATCGTTGACAGACATTAAAGCAGGCACTAAAACTGGGACTTAAGGGAAGGAAAGTGAGGAACAGGACAGACCTGGACATTAAAGACACGAGGATCAGGGGGAATAGATAAGACTGCTAGCTCACGTTCTGTTTATCACAGTGGATTGTTACAAATGTCTCTATATGACCCTTTATCATTGTCAACATCTTAATAAACTTCAAAATGTATTACTGCTGTTGTGTTGCAGCCCTCTTTGCACAATCCAAATGTTTCTGTTTCCTCTAACCTTTTCTAAGGAAAATCAATCAAACCAATACCAGATAACATTTTGATCTGGCTTTGCCTCATCAGTGTGCTCCGTGAGAACAGTGACCATCCCTAATATTTTGCACATTCACTGCACATATTGGACATTGTTGTCTAGTCCACTATGACATTGTCCATCCTGTGCCTGCCGTGCCTTGAGCAGCAAACGATGCATGGTTCGTAAAAGAGAGTCTCACTGGCCGAGGGCCACTCAGACACCTGAGTCACAGAGGAAGGCGGAGGTCTGGTGAGTGAAACTGGAGAGCTTCATTGCATTACAGCGCTGCAGGAGAGATAACACACTACGATAAAGTGCCTTGAGGGAAAGAGAGAGGAGAGAAGATGGCCGTGATAAGACAGCTTCCAGACTGGAACCGGCAACAGTAACTTAATATGATTTTTATCTGAAGAGATACAGGAGGATGGCCACTTGTCAGGATTATCACATCTTAATGAGTAATAAGTGGGTCCATTTCAATTTGTCATACTTATTCCCTTCACACTCAGCCATACGAGCATGTGCATGCACTGAATAAAAAAAAAAAGAACATTAAAGGGGCAGTTCACCCCAATCAATCTAGATTGTTTTGGCGTGAGTTGTGTGACAGTGTTGGAGATATCATCTGTAGAGATGTTTGCCTTCTCTCTAATATTATGGAACTAGATGGCACTCCGCTTGTGGTGCTCAATGAACCTTAAAAGAAGGGAAAGAAAAACATTAAAACAAAACTCAACAGCAACGTCTCTTTCCAGAAATCATGACCTGGCCTATCCCAGCTGTCATTGGGCGAGAGGCAGGGTACACCCCGAACAGGGCTGACACATAGAGACAGACAACTTTTCACGCTCACATTCAAACCTACGGACAATTTAGAGTCACCAATTAACCTGCTTGTCTTTGGACTGTGGGCAGATGCTGGAGAACCTGGAGAAAACCCATGCTGACACGGGAAGCACATGCAAGCTCTACACAGAGGGGCTCCTCCACCCTGGGGTTCAAACCCCTCACCCTGGATTTGACCTGGGAACCGTCTTACTGAGAGGCAACAATGCTAACCGTTGCACCGCCCTGCTGCCCACGATTTCACTGGTGATTTTTTAAAATTGTAAATCATTTAGTAATTAATTTTACCTTCTATATCTTTACTATAACTCTTTTATTCGAAAGCACGAGCCTCTTATCCAAGAGTAGATTTCTTTGTGTGCTTTAAGCACCACAAACTGAGTGCCATCTAGTTTCATTATATTTAAGAAAAGGCAGACATCTCTATGACCGATACCTCCAACACTTGACAACTCACACCAAACCAATCTAAAGTGATAAATAGCCCGACAGGTAAGAGGAAAAATATGGATTTTTGATTTGGGGGTGAACCGCCCCTTTAACCTAGACCCCATTATTTTGCAGCAAACACAGTAAAAACCAAACCACTCTTTGATTATTCAATAAAGCAATCATCAGTACAATCTGTAGCCATGGGGACTGATCCAATACTATCAGACGGCTTCTTCCTGCCCTGCTGCATCTACTCAGATAAACCCTGCTATCACCTCTCACCCACTCTCATAAGTTAGATGTGCTTGTATGTAGGCATGCACACACACACATACACACACACACACACACACACACACACACACACACACATGCAGAGCAGTACTTGCTCCCATATGTGAGAGGGGAAGTTGAGTAAAGGAGGGAGGGATCAAATAACTTAAGAGTCACACAGCTACACACAACACAACACAGTCATTTTCTGTGATCACCCTTCAGGTGAGGAGATCACACCAGGAATCCTCATATCAAGGACCTAACGAACACGAGGCAGACAACTCTGACTCAACCCTGAGACAGAAAGAAAGACCTCCCCAGACCGTTACCTCGATGCTGCATGAAGGTGGAGTCATTTGGGGGTAAAGAGAGAGAGACAGAGAAGGAGAGAGGGAGAAGAGATGAGGAGAGAGCCAGAGGAGCAGGGCAACAGAAGAAGACAGATGGATTATCTGACATGCGCCCGGATTGACCAGCGTTCCTCTTTAAGTCTTGAATCCTGGTTTTCCTCCTCAGAGTGAAATCTGAAAATGCTTTCCTGCACATGTGGAGTGTAGCAGCTTTCGGACAGGTAGATTGTGTGGTGCACTTTTTTTAATCTACTGGAACTAAGGAATTTTACACATGACAAACTTACCACCTGGATATCAGTGAACTTTATATTTTTGGTTTTTTTTCTTTGACTTTTTTTTTCTTTAATTAAGCAAGTGCCTGGAAATACGAGGGTCACGCTGGAGCAGCCAAGAATAATAGTCAAAATTTCACAAACAATTTAGAGCGAATTAGGAGACAGAAGAAAAGAGGAAAAGCAGGTTTGTTACTGGAATACACACAAATAGTAATTGGTGTGTTGTTTTTTCGCTCAGACTGATTTATTTTCCAAAACACAATTTTTGATCTTCAGCCTGAAACCTTTCAACAGTGGAGACGAGATCTCAGTGGAGTATCCGCTTGAAACACAGTGACTTGCTGAACAGTCATTACACTATCAAAAATAATTCAAAGGGAAAACTAAGAATTTCAGATATTTGGACTCTGCAGGGGGACCATCTCTCCCAATCTGGACTGGAGGGCTTCCCTCCCTACCCTCCCAGCCTATCCTCGCCCCCAGCAGCATGTCCCAGGCTCTGAGGCTGCCTCTAGTCCTCCACACAGCACACTACCATGATCAGATGGGCTGCTGGAGGGAGTAAGGCTGCCTCTGCCTCGTCCTGCTCCAGGGCTAGGCTAGGGGCTCGTTCTGGTTTGGAAACCATCCCCAGACTAAGGTCAACATCAACACTGCTTCCCTCCCTGTCTTTGCCTCTCCTAGTTGCCCTGGTGGTTTTTTCCCTCTCCCTACCCGGGGCGGCCTGCCATCACCCCCGCAGAGACAGACTAAGACTCGCCAACCCACGAACTCTCAGGGTTCCACTGAACATTTCTGAGACCGAGGTCGTCTCTAGGCCCAGGGCCACTGGGGGCCCCCTGGGTCGGACTGGGGGGCCGCAGGGTAGGCATGTGCGCAGCTACAATCATCTCCAAGGGGACATGCGGAGGAGGAAGCTGTTCTCTTTCCAGAAGTTTTTCCTGAGGATCGATAGGAACGGAAAGGTCAATGGAACCAAGAGCAAAGATGACCCCCTCAGTAAGTAACCCACTGTGTAGAGTAACGAAGAAAAGTAGACCAAAAAAAGATGGAATCAGACCCCAAAGGCGATCTGAGTGTCTGTGGTGGCTGCAAAAGTTCAATGTGACCCAAACCAAGGCTCATTTGAGCTGAAACATCAGATTTAACCATCCAAACTAAAAGTGTGAAATCAAGACTTTTATCCTTTGCAACCAAAATTGTTTGGATATCGAGGCATTAGTGTATTCTGCATAACAAAAAGCACCTGTTGATTGAAGTCAGGGACATTTGTGGCACCAGGAAAACCTCTTCAATGTTATTTTTAATTTGAGAAATTAGATTTTCATTAGGAGAAAAAGCTTGTCCCCAAAAACACCAACACAAATATATAAAGTGGATATATACCTTTGCATAAACGTTGAGTTAAAACAAAAAGCATTATTCTTCGTTCATTTCCAAAGACCAACAGCTTACCCATTGGTTAGTTTGGATGAAGCAATGCCCGATTAGAGTCGTCTTTTTGTTTTAAACCAGACATCCCGCTGATATCTCTCCTGTCCAAACACTCAGCACAATGATGGTAGCTCTCAGATGGCTTAAAAAGGAGCAGGGGCAGATAACCCGGCCATTATCAGGAAGTCTTCACAGCCCTGGGTAAACAGCGCTGATAACAACCACAGAAGAACAGGGCTTCGAGAGATGGGGAGGGGGGCGTTGAGGATATGGATGTCAGTCTCATTGATGCTTTCAGACTCTTTCGGCCTCTCTGTGTCTGTGTCTCTTTCACTCTCCCACTCACATTGCCCGCCTGCCAGCCAGCATCAAACTAAATTACATACCCTCAGTGACAGATCAGACATTTGTTTAAAGCAGCTTGACGTGCTCACTTGGAGAAACACGTCTTTAAAGTGATTACATGTTGTATGTTTCGGGATATCAGTCAGTAAAATAGCATTAGTCTCCCAGCATTCCCCACCGCGCTCTACGTGTGTGTGCCTATCAGCCAGCGGGCACTCACATGCTCCAGTGGGTGTGTGATCATATAGCAGCCAACGACGACACATGTGCTCGCTTATTACTGACACACACACACACACACACATATACATCTCTCACATGCTCTCTCTCTGCCCCCCATAGCGAGTGTATATGGAACCTTTTAATGTTCCTCTTGGGAGAGCTAAACCGCACATTCGATCAAAGTGACTTAGGGGAAATGGCACGGGAGGCAGAATGTCAGGGGAGATGTTTGTTTTGACAAGGTCATGACAGAGGCAACTTTATTTACTGTCCGTATTACATTGTGATGCCTTTACTGCCGCCTTTTTCAGTAGTTTCTTTTAAGTCGTTAAACTGAAGTGGAGGACGGAAGCCTGACTTAGTTTATCGTAATAGTGGCGTGTGAATTCAACCTAAACTTTATGTGTGTTTGGACTCTGATTTACCACTCGTGTCTTCTGTCTTCATTGACCCACAAGTTCTCACTTTTAGGAGCGTGTGTTGCCTTTTTCAGAAGTCAGTTTGAGTTAGTGCAGGTTGAGCGTCGGGGAGGGAGGGGAAAGGGAGCACAGGGGACTCTCTAGAGGTACAAGTTCATGAATGACATGGCTGAACATCATTGTGGCCACATCAAAGCCGCGCGTCTTCAGTATCAATGGTGGTGCCATCAAAAAGCTGTGTCCTGAGGGGGTCTGAGGACACTGTGTGTGGATTATGTGCCCTCATATCAGGTTCTCACGGTAAAGGATACTACACAACAGCAGCTTCAGTCTTTGCTCTGGCCCCTGGGGCTAGACATGATCCCAGGGCTGACGTCCTTTGTAGACCCTCGATGGTCCCTTGAAGTGACAAAATATCAAGTTTTTTTTGCAATGAGTTGCTTCTCCTGAGACAGAAGTTGCAAGGCATAGACACTGCGTTTAAATTTTGTAGTAGATTAATTCATATATGATTTGAGAGAGGTGTATTGGATGTGGAGGCTTTGGTTTTGGGTGCTGCCTGTGGCCCTGCAAGGACCCAACTCACTGTCTGTTAAAGAGCCAGTATCCAGCCTCCCACAGATTTATGGGGATGCCAACGCAAAACTGTCCCACATGGCTTTCCAACCCGCTGGGAGCCTGTGCTGAGGTTACAGAGAGGCAGAAAGAAAGAGAGGGAGATTATGTTAAAGTCAGCTAAGTCGCTATCTGCATTGTACAGCAAGTACTTGATTAAAAAATCTATGATTCACAGCTGAGTTCTCTTGAATTTAACTAGCAGCTCCGGGTGAAACCTTGCTAAATAAGACGAAAGGCAAGAGCTTGGCAGTTAAAAAGTTTGGGTAATTATCCACGGCTGTGACGGTGTGAGAGGGTGAGCCTGTCAAGATTGTGTGTGTACATATGTGTGTGTCGGGCCACCAGTTGTGTTTCAGTGCTGTAGGGGCCAGGCCATGTGTGCAAGATGCTCCTGGACATGGCTCAAGAAGAAGTGTGTATATACGTTACATGTGTGTGTCTCTGTGCACATGCATCTGCTTTAATCAAAGCAGTGGCCTTTTTGCGTGGGAAAAAAACAGATGGCGTTCTTATGGAGGAGAGAGATGTATAGCTTTTCTCTGAGGTGGGGAAGAGGATGGATATCCTTTCTGTGTAAATACACTCAGTGTGGTCCTTATCAAGTGTTATTACTACATATCCTGATTTACGCCTCGCCCCACTCCACTTTTCTACATGGGAATGGCACCAATCAAAATGTACATTCTAACGTATCTGTGCAAATGTTATTTTGTGTGGCCCGTGAACATTAATTAAAAAAAGGAGCAAAGTGAGAAAGAATAACAATGAAAGCTGCAAAGCACATTGTTTTTGGCATCCCACTGTGGAAAAACCACCTTTAATTCTCACTGGCATTGTGTGTGCCTCCATTCCACAACCAACGCACCATTTACTGTTGTAACTCCAAACAGAGCGTATCAAATAAGCCGCACATTAGGAAAAAGCAACCAGCATGCAAAAGAAAAACTGCTGTCTCCCCATGTAAACAGCTGAACCTGGACGCCTCACTTAAGGCTACATTTTTTTTCAAATGTGGTTTGTAAAATTTACCCCATTCAAAGTATTGTTGTCACATTTTAGGTTTAATGTTGTAATCTGGAGGAGGTTTATGGCGTTTTCCCGTACTCGCAGCCATAAGCTCATTACTCTCCACCTGTGGGCCACGCTGAGCGTTCGGCAGAGAACAGTGAATGGAGATTTTGTAGTTTCACAGCCAGGTTGGCTTCGCAACTTGTGTGCAAGTGCACATTCACCTGCTACAATATCAGCTCTGTGTGTGCGAGTGCGTTTGTGAGTGCATGTGTGTGTATATACAACCTGTCTCGCCCCTGCCTCCGGTGGCTGACTTTGATCAGTGATCATTACAGCCTTACTAATCCTCACTCCACCCCCAGTCTCACTGTCATGGCTCCTCTGTCCTCCTCTGTTCTCCTTCCTTTCATCCCTCCCATGTTTACAGAGCAGCCAGAGACTGCCATAGATTGTCTTACATCCTCACTCCATACCCGACACCCGATCCCATACAGAAACCAGCTCCTCTCAGATCTTCAATGGCCGTTGTGTCACAGTCCCCACCACCGCCTTGCCGCTTCAGACCTCACTGCCCCGAGGTGCCACTGTTTGAACTAGAAACTGATACAGTCAAGACCTCACGGACGAGGAGAGAGGCTGCTGTATTTTTAAGAGAGGGATTGTTCTTTGGGGGCACACCTGCATCCTCTGCTGTCCACTCATGTACCAGGCTGGCAGCCTCAGAGGCCCCCCAGCCACCGGAGAGTGGGTCTGACAGCAGAGCAGGCTGCCACACAAACAGTCATCAGACAGAGGAGGGGCTGCCGATCTGATCAAAGGATGTCGTCGACTCTCTGGAGTTCACACCCCACGCTCGAGTGTGTGTCTGAATGTGTGTGTGCGTACACATGTGCGCTTATCGGGATAAAATAATGACAGCTCACAGGAAGTGGGGAAAGGAAGTCAGGGAGGGAGGCATGAAATCAAACATGCCATGGGAACAGGGGAGGTTAACTCACGCTCACATACACACACACACACACACACACACACACACACACACACATAAGACGAGACAAGTGGGTTCTGTGGTCAAAGGACACATTAGGAAGTTATATCTCTCTGACCTCTGATACTGAGACCACACAAATAACCACAGCTGTCTGTGGCAAAAGCATGCCCTCGTTAACTGGGGTATAAATTAGCCCCTCTAATAGCCTATGAGGAACCTGAATTGCTTGCATAGGGACTTGGAAACCTAAATACCAAACAGAACATAAACAACCTGAGAGTCTCTGTGGTATCCACCTATTAATTTTCAAACTAAATGGCCTGCGCAGCTGGAATCTGTTACACAGGTGTAGGCTGTAAAGTAACTTTATAATATCACTGAAATGATAAATGTGCCCAAGGAATAATTGTGACCTTACACAGCATTCCCACACTGTGTGGTTCCACATGTACATGCCCTGAAATGAGTATGCAATACGCCGTTATCCATTAGTTACTCTCGCTGATGCCTGTAAAACTTTATGGATTTATTAGTTTTAATCTTACCCACAGCGACTATGAGCCAGGAAAATATTATCACCTCTACTTCCTCTGTTTTCTATTTGTCTTTTGAACTGGAAAAACCAGAAAAAATTGACTTTTCTCCGCCATTTCAGCTCAAACTTCTCAGAAACACATACTTGAAAAATCATTTTACTCATAGGTGTAGATTTTTCAGGGGGGGTCGGTGCAGGGGACATGTCCCCTTTTAATATTCAGAACATGTGCAGTTGCTCCCGCACTAAAAATATGAAAGTAGCAGAGGACTTTTATCGATATTTACACTATAATTTGATGCAGAAAAGGCACAAAAATTCACCAGAATGCATGAAATTAAGTGCTCAAAATTTTCTGGCAGAGGACCCCCAAATTTCCTCCCTCATTTCATATGTGTCCCCCGCAATGCTGAAACAAAACCTACGGCCTTGATTTTACGTATGCGCTCTCTGAATGTTGATACATATTGATATAACTCTCTTTTTCCTTGATCCCAGGTATTCTGGAGATCACATCGGTGGACGTGGGAGTGGTGGCCATCAAAGGGCTGAACAGCAACTACTATCTGGCTATCAGCAGGAAGGGAGAGCTGTACGGAGCGGTTAGTATCCGGGTCAGGGGTCAATCTGGATGCTCCAGAGAGAGATAGTGTTAGATTCTTCTGTCCTTATCAAAGGAGGCCTTATCTTTACTTCTCTTAACTGCTGGGTCAACATCCAGGCCAGTGCATGCACACACGTCAACCTCTAACTGTGCAATTTTCAAAGTGCACACTAGTTTCTGCCCGAACACACAAAGCAAAGCATGCGATGTAGATTAAGGAGTAGTAAATAAACAAGGTACCATGTGCAACCACAATGGATTTGCACAAGAAAATGATCTGTGTTTTGCCTTAACCTCACATGTCGGGGTTTTAACACTGAAACTCGATACCTACTGTTTTTCCAGAGAGAGTTCGGCGTCGACTGCACCCTGAAGGAGCGGATTGAGGAGAACGGTTACAACACGTACGCGTCAGCTGAGTGGAAGAACAAGAAGCGGCAGATGTTTGTGGGCCTGAATGTCCACGGGAAGCCGCTGAGAGGGAAGAAAACCCGCAGGAAGAACACGGCCACCCACTTCCTTCCAATTATGGTGTGAGCTGGAGGACTTGAGTGGAGGAGGAGGATATGCAGCACTGGACAGAGAGGTTTTCAATACTGAAAAAGCTGTAAAATAAAGACATTCACCGAGAAATCTCTCATTTGGAAACAAGGCACTAACACTGTTAAACACAAATATGGTCTCCGCTCCTGACTTTGACTGAGATCATGTACTTTATCTGGTGGGAGACGATGATTTCTGTGTTTTCTGTGGCACGGGATGCAATATTTATCCTTTTTTCTGTGCCAAACACTTTGCAACTGGAGTATGTGTGTAATGTGGACAACACAGAAGATACTGTCCCAGCTAATGTACTGCGGTAGATGCAGACAATGTTATTTATAATCCATATGNNNCATATGCTCCTGTGAGACACCAGATAATCCGCAACATAAGGGGGAGAGATAGAAAATGGATAAGATGAGGGAAATGATGGGTCAGTGTATCGCGACAGCGTCAAATAATAGAGGATACACCACATTTAAAGCAAATGTTTGATACTTAACCACTGTGTTTTGACTGTATTGTAATGATTTATTTATTTTGTGAAATATTTAACTAGAGGGGAACACTTACACGGCAAGCATTCCTTTGCATTCTTTACTTTTTATAGGAACTCTATTATGTGAAAATAAAATACCACTTTCTCCTCTGCAATGCAGCTGTCTTACTTCCTCAATAAAACACCAAAAACTGACTTCACTGCAAGTAGTGAGAAACCCTGGTGAACGTTCAGGTCATGGTAAGTCTATTCTTATCTTTCCCTCTGAGGTAGGAAGGGACAAAAGGCAACTATTAATGCCTAGCCAGATATTCCATGTGGCAACCATTGCACTAATGATTAGTTCCCAAACAAACGGGAAACATACAGACCGACCACAACAGAATGCGAGGGAGGGAACTTCCGTGGTATGGCCTGTAGATGCTGACATCATTTCCTAATATCACCACATTACTGTAGAGCTGCAACATCCCCTGATTGCAGGAAAGCTTGAGTAATAAATCTGCAGCAAAAAAAATATGAAAAGAGATTTGTCATGTTGGTCTGCATCGCTACTGCCAATAGGTTTCTGGAGGGCCTGGACGTGTGTGCGGAGGCAGAAATGTGAATGAGGGAGAAAAAGAGACATGACCTGTGTCTGACCACCCACTTCCCTCAGTAATCATCCACAAACACACTAATCAATGACAGCTGCCTTGATGCAGGATCAAAAGACCGCAGGGAGAACATTAACACCACAGGCTTCCGGGCCTCATGTTCTCTTATCCCGCCTCTGTGAACATCCATCTCAGCGAGGGCATGAAAAATCAGGAGAGTAGATGAAGACAGGGAGGTGAGAGACTGAGTGCAAGAGACTGTCTTCACTCTCAAATTTATCTGAGTTGGCCCGTGACTCTGACTCCGGATTGGAAACAACAAAAGGTGAACTATAGGAATCCAGAGTACAGAAAAGCCTTCGCTTTAGGCTATAGCATCTTGTCCTTTAATGTCTGTTTAAGGAATCACCACGACGAATGATTAATACCGAGGAATGCTGCACAGCATTCCACCATGACAGTCATGGCCAATGGCAACATATGGACTATTATTTCATGACCATCTCTGCACCACACACAGCAGTGTCTATTGCATTCTCCCTGCTCTGTGCAATGTGGTGTGGCTGCTGCACCTCAGGGGCCAGATTTATACCAGTGTCCTGTGGATAAACCTCAAGATTTTACCTGTAGATTTGGAAGTTCAGCTAAGGGCTGGTGGGTGCAATTTCTTAAAGGATATAAATGAAATAAATTTAGGAGTCTGGCTTTGGACTAAAAAGACTCAAAGCATTTTGATTTTTGTTCCTTTGCTCATATTTCCAATCTAAAGTTACAAGAGAAAAAACTGGAGTCTCACGTTGGACAGGCGTAAAATTTTGAGCCCGATGAAAGTCAGGTTGACAATATTTTAAATGTCTAACAACGTTAGAATTTCACATTGTGTGGACGTTAATATGATGACATTTTGCAGATGTTGGGTTTTGTTCCTCATGTCTTACCACTAAATGCCGTTATTCTACATCAAGATGATGTTGGTATGAGATGTTTTGTTTTTCTTTTTGAAGATGTTGAATCTGTCATCAGTATTCCGCGTCAAATTGGCATTGGCATCAGACATCCTGACAATGAATTTTAGTCTACTGACATCACAACCTAAACTCAGCCAATTATCAGCATCTAATGACATTGGCAGCCAGTATATAACGCACATTAGGAAGGTTAATTTGGCCTCTGGTATGAAACTATACCACACACAGTAACAGCATACTTAAATTTGTCCTTAATTGTTCTGTGTATACCTTAATGATGCAGTTAATAAATCACCAGGGATAGAAGCTACATGTGCACTGCCCAACTTGAAACTTGCATTTTAAACCTGTGGCAATGCGTATTCACATGACCCCCCCTCAACACCAGTCATCTGTCACCTTGTGCATTCCTGAGATTTGTGAATGTTTGAACTCGCTCCAAGACACTGGCATGGCGGGAAAAAACTGCAATAACTGCAAATAGGGGCAGTAATCAGTTTATCAAAGTGGGTCTCCGCATCTCTGGCCCGGGAATTCTCTGTGGCATAATGTGATCCAGCTTTGGGAAACAAGTGGAAAATGACTGGAGGCTAAAACAACTAATGAATACTTACACTGAGAGGTCTGGTGCAACACATGTTTGTAGTGGGCAGCTACTGAGAGAGCGCAGGGAGAGAGGCACCTCCGTGGGGTTGCACAGGTCCAGAATTTTTTCTGTGATGCGTAAATGTGTGTCAGTTTAATAAAATTATCCAACTATTGGTGCTTTGGCAAATATTTTAAATCAATGTTAGGTTATATAACTAATTCCACAACCACACAAACCCTTTCACAGATCCGTTACTCACTCGTGTTGTGCAGACAACCACTGCCTAAACTCACTAACAGGGCTAACAGTAGCTAATGTTGCAGACACTGAAGTCATGTCCTCAGTATAATAAAACATCTCCCAATGCAAAAACTTACCCTTTGTTTGTCTTCAACAGATGTAATATTTCTCCTCCAGTATCCATGGCACAGTAGATGATTTTAACAAAGATCAAACAAAGATCTTGTGGCAGATAAAATGTATAAATATGACTGAAAAGTTTAAGTAATAGATATAGTGAGAGCAGATTTGATTTACAAATGTTGTTGGGGTGTTGCTATGGGGATTTGAATCCCACCCACAGCAGCTTATATGGAATGATAGTCAGGAACTATATTTTTTACAAAAAATACTTTGAAAAAATAGTCATCTTACTTTATGAGTTGTTTTGTGCCACTTTATACTTCATTACATTTTATTTCATTTTGCTCCACTGTATCTTATCACATAAAATTATGACATAAGCTACTCAATAATAGTAAAAATTAGCACTATCTAGAGCAGTGGTGTCAAACTCATTTTACTTCACTGGACTTATTTGATCTCAAGTGGGCCAGACCAGTAAAACCACTGTA
>JAPZEB010000022.1:16902800-16914331 GCA_029783705.1 Chaetodon striatus | reverse complement strand
CTGTATTTTGAGTCTGCACAATGCACATGAGCTTCCACTCCACGCCACTAGAGGGAGACAGTTGTGTTTTGATATCACGCGCTGTCACCGATAATCAGCGACAGCGAGTTTGTTGTTAAAGGAAGTGGTCAAAAAAGTTGTGTATACTGTGATACCAACCGACAGAGGAAAAAAACACCATGAAAGAGAGATAGGGCGTGTTTTGTTGTCATAAAACACAAGCGCTTGCTTCTACAGAAAACCCAAAGCGGTGATTATCATTTCTTCGTCTGTCTCTGATGCTGCTTTGAGAACAAGCGAGCAGTCATCATGAACGAGAGTTTCGACCGAGCTCCCGGATCAGGGAGAAGCCGAAATCTTCCCACAGACCCCGGGCTAGCGGATATCGTCGGGGACGGGGACACCAAAACCCAGCTTTTCAACCAAAGGGAACCACTGAGGCAGCCGCGAACATCCCCGCCTTTCGCCGAGAACAACATGAGCACGGCCAACGCCATGGCTGCTGGAGGTAGGGAGCTGTCAAGTAGGCTAACGGTAACTGAGCTAATTTGGCTAACTAGCTACTTTCAGATTCGGTTTCATGTAAACGCAACTGACATGACATGGTGACTAAAGGCCAAACTGTGTTTACCTGGATTTAATAGCTACATAATTTCCCCCGGCTGCCACTTTTTCTGAGAAGCGTGCTGTTGTTGAAATACTTGTTTAACCTGGTGTTAATCTGGTGCTGTCAATTAGTTAGCTAGCTGCTAAATAGCATTCCATTAATGTTAGCTTGCTTTACCGTTAGCATTTTGGCGTTGCGACATGCACCTGTTGGATTATTATTTCATGTGAGGTAACGCAGCGTCTAAATAAAGCTCCCACTCAAATGTCACATCGTTGGTTAGTTACGTGTCACAGTCAAAGATGTATTACCCAGCTAAAACTTTAGAGTGCTAACATCCACAATAGCTAACTAGCATTATGTAGAGTTAGCAACACAGAGCAAAGGGGAAGAATCAGTTCCCCTTTTAAATCTGGTCAAGTATTTGGCCTTAAGTTGTAGGGAAGCAAAGTAACAGTGAGATAACTCACGGTGTAGTTGTGTTTATAAAACCGTATAACTTGAGTACCAGCTGCCAAGCTCTTTAGCAGAGTAAGACCAATGTTTGGACCATTGGAAGCCCTATTGTGATCTGTTTCTATAGGACTATGTCTCTGTATGGTGATGGTCAAAACCACGTGATTGCATAGGCAGGTCTGAAAAGCACAACCTGTGCTAAACTACTTCTATATTAAAGGTCTCCTGAATGTACATCCATATCAACCAGTATGGGTGGAAAATGTATATATGATTCCTGCATGATCCAGTACTAATTTCTGGGATGTTTGCCAACCAACCAAGCACTATCTCACTCCACTAGGTTGATGTGCCCTGCACTCTAGCTGCACCTACAGCATGACCTTAAATGTTCAGTCAGGCAGTTGGGGGGCTGTACCTGCACTCATGCATGCGCTGCAGCACTGGGGGGCAGGTGCACACACACTGTTGCCAACACAAGTCCTGTGTGAAACTCATAGTACTCACAGCAGAGCTATCGTTAGTGATACATAGCAGGGAGTATTGTGTATTATGTGCTATGTTGCATCTTTACACTGACTTAACATAAGTTTCTCATATTTAATTTTTGTACTTTATAAACACTGTAGGACAGGGCTGTGTAGTAGTGCGCTTTGTTTACTTTGGGTGCACTGAGTCTTTGATTTTGTATTGATTTGTTTTTTTACTGCGTATGTTGTCATTAGATCTCATAAAAAAGCAAAAACCAATAAAGATTTGATTCTATTAACAAGTAGCCTGTGGTCTGAGTATCTAATGCCTGGTATAATTTATTCCTCTTTACCGTAGTCTCACATTGATGTCCAGGACGTATCAAAAACACATCAATGAGCAACACTTTTGCACTGGGTAACGTGTCTTCATTACAATAAACATGGGCATTGTGTTTATTTTTTTTTACTTTATTTCGAGTCAGCCCAACATACAGAAACGTTGCTGCAAATGCTTGCAAGTGCACCAAGTCTGTGACTGAAAATGGTCTCAAACAACAGCACAACGTACTCCTGTTTCAGTAAAGGTTGCTAAAAACTTCAGTGCCCAGTTGCTATAGGGAATAAGTCAGCTTTAGATATAATAAAAACCACAAAATTTATATTTTTGAACCATTTTGAATGATCAGCATTTTAATCAATAGTTTACAACAATAATATATGTAGTATTACCAGCTTTATCTTTAAAGAAAAATGAGAAAGTGAACATGTGGGTTAAATAGTGTCACAGAGGCTTAAATTAAAGACTGACAACATCTTTCTTCTTCCTCTTTCAGACTTTAAAAGACAGAGCAAACCCCAACAAAGTGCGAATGCCAACAGTATGTCTGCCTCCATAGGTTTTAATGAAGTGGATTCCTTGGTTAAGTCATCGAAGCTTTCAGCCAGTGCCCCAGAGTTTGTCCCCTCGGGAATCAACCTGTATGAAGTAAGAGGCATTTACACACAATCACTGCCTTTATTACCCTTACTTTTTTATATTGTTAAACAACATATATTGTAATAGTTCTCTTTACTTCTAATGTGAGCATTGAAGTTGAAGTCAGGAAATGTGTCAGTAGTGCATCCATCATTACATCTGTAAAGATCAGACTATTTTATAAATTTAGATTTCTAATTTTAATGCTACTTGGTTAATTTGCATAAGCAAGGCAAGGTGTTTGGGAATTTTTTATTTGGTTTTTATTGGGATGTTTTTTTTGTGTAGGACCCCTCTTATTATGATGACAGTGAAAGCTACTACAGTGAACCAACCTTGGCTGATACGGTCACAGACTTCCTCGGCCACCTGAGCTCCTCACCAGGGTCCTTCGAGTCAGATGTTGAACAGATTACTGCCATGCTCAATTCCTGGGTTACTACTGAAGAGTTGTTGAATGAGCTGGTGGAGCTGATCTACACACAGGTTTGGGGGGACATGTTCAGTCCAAATTTAGCTTTCTGTATTAATATTAAACAGTATGATTTTAAACAAAACCTGTCTAAACACAGCATACATGTTTGATTTAAATATAAATGCATGTTCCTGACAAAACAGACAATTGTATAAGGCACCACACTGAGTATTAAGTTTTCTTTTCATTGCAGTCGACGGCCATTCCAAACTTCTCTTACACGGGTGCCAGGCTCTGTAACTACCTGTCCCATCACCTCACTATCAGCCCACCAAGTGGCAACTTTCGTCAGCTCCTCCTGCAAAGGTGATTATTTCTGTCTTTACTGGACTTCATGTGGGTTCAAGAACTTATAAAGAACTTATAAATACTATTTCATCGTAATTAGAATGGTGAAAACAAGATTACAGTTTTGTTATAAGATGATGCCGATAGAAATATTAGTGTCACACAAGCAGTCAAAGAATTTGAAATATTTTTACTGACATACCACTGAGTGCGGAATAATAAGGTGCAAAGCATCTTGAACTGTCACTGTTCAAATGAACATTAAAAAGGAAGGATGTTGTCTGTTGTAGATGTCGAATAGAGTATGAACAGAGGGATGCAGCTGTTCGTGGAGACAAGGAGACTCAGAAGAAATTCCACTCCTTTGTGCTCTTTCTCGGAGAGCTATACCTTAACCTGGAGGTAAGAGGTTCTCTTTGAGACAACGTTATATGATCGTTCCTGAAGTTGTTAAAATGCATCTATTAAATCAGTGTATTAAATTTTACACAACACAATCCTGACTTTCTATTTGGTATACCCTGCTTGAATGGCTGCACGATGTTTAGGATATCTGGTGATTCTGCTGGAGGTGCTTTCCATTGTCACCTGTATGCATGTTGTAGATCTCACACAAGGACCCAACTTTGCAAGTTAGGTTCATAAGCCACTAACACCAGGATAGTTTGCCTTTAATTTTTTTTATTTTGTTAGTAGGTCATTGTAACTTGTGCCTGTCTGTTTGTTTGTTCAGATTAAGAGAGGGAAAGGACCTCCAATTCGAGCAGATATCCTCCTCAATGGTCTGAAGGACCTGATGAACAGCCTGTTCTCCAACCCTGTGGATGCAAATCTCATCTGCGCTGTCAAACTGCTCAAGGTTTCATATCCCAATATGTTTACAGATTGGCATTGAAAGCTTTCCAGGTAGTTTTGTTGTTCAGAGGGTAACGTGAATGTGTTTTGAATTTACAGCTGACAGGCTCTGTCCTGGATGACGCTTGGAAAGAAAGCGGGAAACCACACATGGAAGAACTGATCCAAAGAATAGAAACTATTCTACTGGACGCCACCTGTAGCAGGTGTGTATATCAGTGTGGTATTTTGCGCAGCAAATACTCAAGGCTTATGCTTAAGGTAACTTCAGATTTAAAAAGCTTAGAACATCTGAGATGCTGCACATTTGCAGAGACATTCGCAGAGGTGTCTGCTAATATAGTTGCACCTAAACATCATGTGTGTCTTTGCTGGCAGCTTGCAGTGGTAAAGACAGTCATCCAGCATCAGAAAGCTTTGGACGAATAAATATTTCACAAAAAATGAATCAAGTATATAAAAATGAGGTCTCAGTTTCTGAGTTTTATAAACAACAGAAATGAAGCCAATGTGTACTAAAGAGTTTTATGTTCAAACACACACTGCACTTGAAACATCTGCCGTCATTCAAAAATCGGCCAAAAACTGGGGAAAGACTGAACAGTTCAGAGTTCAGCTCTAGTAGAGGTCCTGGGTAAATCATGTTGATATGAGCCTTTTTTGTCTTCAGAGATGTCAGACAGATGCTTCTAAAACTAGTTGAGTTGCGATCAAGTGACTGGGGCAGAGTCCGTGCTGCCGCGGCAGCCAGCAACGCCACACCAGACAACGACCCTAACTACTTTATGGTGAGTGTCAAATGTACCATACTCAATATTCTTCTTCCTTTTTCAAAATTATGATTAGGTTTTTTTTATAATCTCTGTATTTCTGATTGTCATTTGTTTTTCTCCTCTCAGAATGAACCTACATTCTACACAGAAGACGGCACTCCTTTCACAGCAGCAGATCCAGGTGATATATGAAAACATGTACATGACAGATCAGGACGGGCCGACATTCGCTGTGTATCAGCCTGTCCATAGCTAGCTGTGTCTAGTCAGTCACAGACACAGTGGACATGTAGGAGCATTCTCTGGTGTCTGTTTTGAAATAATAATAATGATTAAAAAAAAGTAAAAAGGTTAAAAAAACTTTTAAAAAATAAGGCTTAACATTTCCTGATTTATTTTTTTCGATAGCATATGATGTCTAATTGTGTTATGACAGTTATCTCTATAAAACAATGGTTTTATAAGTAAACGAATTAATCAGTTCTATAAACTGTACTGATGTGTAATGGTGTTAAATATATTGCAGTAATTTAGAGGCAAAGAAAAAAGTGGCATACTTATTTGAATCAATCATGCGCAATAGGCTAAAATTCAAAATGGAAACGGTGTAGATAAAAATAGACTTCTCATTTGTTTGAGATGTTTTTTGTCGCTGGTTGAAAAAATTGGTTCTGTAAATGGAAAAGGGCAATATGAAGCAGTAGAGTTTTTTCTTAATATGAAGACGTTTGATCAGTAGAATAATAATGCAATTCAAATATATTTAAATGTGTTGCTATTCTCCAGTTAAACAACTACATTTTTTTAATGAAATATTACTACAAAATATGCTGGTAAGAAAATAGGCGTTTCCACACAAACACACTCCAAAAATTTTTTAGATAGCAATAATTGTAATAAATTAGCATTTTAACTTGACTTATCCTGTTTACTCTTCTCAGTCATCTGCAGTCATGTTCCAGCCTCTTTTGTGTTTAAGCGTCGTTGTCTCTGCTTTCACAGAATATGCTGAAAAATACCAAGAGATCCTGGACAGGCAGCATTATTTCCATGATATTGATGGAGAAAATGGAAATGACATGTAAGTACATAACATATGAGTAAATATGATATAGATGGAGCATGCATGCTTGTCTTTTACTTACCCTATTTCATCTGCCTACTTTACTGGAGGACCTGAAGATGCTTATTGCTGTGGATACCATCAAGAAAGATAGCTGTCACATCTTAAAGGCACAGTTTAACCAAAAATCAAAATAGTTTTCCTCTTACCTGAAGTGCTTTTTATTTGTCTGATTGTTTTGGTGTGAGTTGCAGAGTTATGGAGATATCCGGTGTAGAGATGTCTGTCTTCTCTTGAATATAATGGAACTAGATGGCACTCAGCTTGTGCTGCTAAAACATCAAAAAAATACATTTGAGAAACTCATAGCAATGTCTCTTTCCAGAAATCAGGACCCAGTTACTCAAGATAATCCAGGGACCTTGTTGTGAGCAGTTTCACATAGGAACTGTTTTCTTTCTAGTGTACTACACCTGCCCACCAAGTGTGCATCTGTTAGCTCACCTAGCGCCACCGTGCAAGCTAACATTAAAGCTCAACAGAGGACGCCACAAACGTTTACATCACAAGCCTCTTGTAGATGCACACCTTCTGAGCGGTGATACAGTTGCCAGGTGAAGTTCAGTAGAAAGAAAGTAGTTCCTACATGAAACGGTTCACAACATGTACAATGGCAAATCTGAGATCCATTGTCCCTTTTTAACACAGAAGCTGAGTGTTTCTGTGGATGAAACTGGTCCTATCATATATACTGTATATTTCTGCTGTAGTACGTGCTTTAAAATGTCCTTAAAGTGAGAAGTTGGGAAAGTTTCAGTTCTCATATCTGTGTTATTCTCCACCAGAGTATTGTTATATTTCAGCCCAAATCTAAAAAGGTTCAACAGTACCACCGTGCTGTTACATCTTGGGTCATGTGACTGCATTGTGGCTTCACACAGGTCATATAACCACCTGTGGGCCCCTGAGCTTGGCAAAAGTGTTTGACTGGCCCACAATGCAACAGGGTCAACCATTCCCTCAGATTCAGTTTAGTCAGCAGTTCAGTGTCAAAGAGGGCTTAGCTCGCTCCTGTCCTCTCTCTCAGAACTGTGCATGTGTGTGTGTGTGTGTGAGCGTGTGTGTGTGTGTGAGCGTGTGTGAGCTTGTGTTTTTGTGTGTCATGTAAATGCCAGTTACTTACACATAGTGTGTGTTATGTCATTATTAGTTACACACGCCATCTGTACGTACAGGAAAAAGTAAATCACTGGTTTTGTTGTGTTCACAGATACGACTCTGAAGACGAGATGGAGCCGGAGATAGAAGAAGCTTTTGAGAATTTTTGTTTAGAATCAGAGAGGAAACGACAACAATGACGTGAGAGTGAAAAATCTGTGTGACACAACAGGCACATACTGTACTTCTCCCACTCAAGTTGCTGGAATGTTGAAAAGCGAGGGAAACTAGCACCAGATAGGTTCAGACTTTTAATTTACTGCAAACAAGCAATTTAACAAAAAGAGCTGTTCTTAGTTGCACTTCTGACACTTTTTTCAGTCAGTGTTGATTAGTAAAGGGGACAATCAACAGGGTTTACTGTTCGAAATATTGAGTTATAACTTTTTTTTTTGACATGGAAGTTCTTTTTTTGTCATTTTAAATTCTTTCAGAAACTTATTTCCTTTACGCCTAAACTAAATGCCAAGAGGGAAATAGTGTGCTGTGGATTTTTTAGAGGTTTTTTTTTCTGAAACGACAGATTTTATCAAATGTGTGCATAATTTGTGAGTACTAATTAACGCCCCATGGAAACAGTGCAGGCCAAAAACAAAACAAACATTGTCAGAGATGCGTCATCTTTTTACGTAGAACGCACTGTAGAAGGGTAAGGTAGTTGCTTTACTACATATACGTTGCATTTCCAGCCTTCATCTTGACTTTTGAGAACCAGCGTCTCTTGTCAGGTTGCCAATATTCAACACTATATTCAATGCTTTTCACTCTCTGATCTGGCTGCAGTTAAGTGGTCGGGAACTCTGTGAACAAATACTTGCGTCCAGTTATAAACTGGAAAGTGAATATAGGCAAAAAAAATAACTAATTAAAATTTCTAAGAATACAGTGCATCAAAATTTAATTTGTTTCCTGAATGTAGCTTTAAATATCTACACATTTTGCAGTTTGCAGTGGTCGAGGTGACGTAAAGCAGCTGCAACAAAGGATTTATAGTTATCCCAAGACTGAAAGACTGTTTACCAGCAAACCATGGAGCCCATGAAAAGGAATGTTGTTTTATAGTTTGTAAATATTATTTATGGTATTGTTTGCCTGCAATAAATTCTTTATAATGTGAGATTTTATTTGCTTGATTTGTCTTTGAGCCCCATTGAGCTGAAAGGAGAGACCTGATGCTGAGAATCTGGCCCAATAACACAATCGAATGCAAAGCTTTTAACATCCTGTCAGAGACAACTGCACAAAGTTAGCTTTTTGCTTGTATAACTAACTTCATACTAATTTGATGTGATCACAACAAGAGCTTTAAAATTATATATTACACAAATAACAGCCTTTCTAATCAGAATGAACTAAGAAACATTATTGTTATTTGTGTTATGTATAATTTTAAAGGTCTTTTTGTGGTCACAACAGACCAGTATAAAGTTAGTTAAAAGGGCATTTGCAGAGGCATTCAGAATTCTCCCTATTGCAGTGTTAAAGGTCAAATTCTGTCGTGTCCTGAATCATGAAAATGTGACTGGTTGATAGATGATACTCTAAGCTTTGCCATGATATATGACTTAATGGAATTCTGTGAAAGTTACTGATTACTGAAGTGTAATGATGGAGGGATGAAAAAAAGAGTGATAGCACATAGAAAGCCACCATTTGTACAATACTGTCATGTTTTTTTCCAACACTAGGGACATAGACCTTTAAAAAAAATTAGCTCCAAGTTGGTACAATGTCCAAATTTTGGAGGGATCTGGCTCACGGACGAGGTGAGGTTCATTCTGTATGTGGTACAGCCCATAGAAATATTATATCCATGCTACAGCCACATTAACTCTTTGAAACCTGAGCAAATGGCTTGAATTTCATTTAAAAACACAGGAAGAAGGCAGTGCGCAACAGAAGAAGAAATGACCCATCATATTTGCAAGAAATTGGTAAACAGAGAAAATTAAAAATAAGTAAATTGGTTAAAAAAAACAAAAGAAAAGAAAGTTCAAAACAAAAAAACAAGATAATGACCTGAAAATATTGCTTAGAGAGTTATAATAATTCTCTGGCATCATTTTAAAATGTAATGATTATTATACATGTAGTCTTTCCCTAGCTTTTTTTCTTTTTCACAATTTTTAAAATAATTTTCAAATTTGTTGGACATTTCTTACCAAGATGCTCATTGACTTTTTTCCATGTTTTCGACAGAAATTGCTCCAATTTGCTCAAATTTCAAAGGTTTAAATACTTTGAAAAGCAGCACAAGAAAAGTGATGTCACTCCAGTCTTCAAAGGATTAATGTTCAAATCCAGAGATTTAATTGTGAAGTGGCATAATGGCTGTGATCACAGGCACAGTTATATTGAGTAACCTGTTAATTAGGTACAGCAGAACATAATAAATCATGTATTAATATATTAAAATTGCAGTAAGTCCAGCCTTTTTTAAGTGTATAACGATCTATTTTGACTTTCAGTGGTGTGTTAATGAAAAAAGACAACTTAGATTTGCATCAAAATCCTATTTACTGTTTCCTCTGTTCAATATAATTTACTGTTTGTGCTATTACCCTCTACCTCATGAAAACAAGGGGACATATTTCTAAAAAAATAAAATAAAAAAATAAGTCTGGTTTCTTTAGACTTGTGAGAAAAGGGATATTTATGTTAGGATTAATAAAAAGATATTGCAGTAAAATAATCTGATCCTCCTATGAGAAGGTAATCGAATAATTGCTTTAATGTTATTTTGAAAATAACCTGTGTCTCCATCTCTATGCTGAATTCAGAAAAATTTATCAACTAGAAGCGAGTCAGTCTGAACCAACTCTGCCATCATGTGGTGACTTTGTGTCAGTGCAACACTGCCCAGATCAGACCTCTGCAGAAAACATCAGCTCACCTCATGAGTGATCACATTACTGCTGATTGTTGGGTCATTACTATCAGGACAGGAAAACTCTAAATTTGGAAATATATTCTGTGCCCCAAGAACAGCAAGAGTAAACATCATGCTCTCACAGTATCTGTACGTCAGATAGCAGAATTTAGAGTTCTGTATACGATTTGTGCAGAGACACTCTGGCATGCTGGTTTACATTAAACTAGTACGTGGAAAGAATAGGCTGATTTAATTCACAAGTGTCAGACTGTCAGATGGTCCAGTTAGCCATTGTTCTGTGATTTATGCAAACCTTATAATATCTAGTTATTCAGAAACATCAACAATTGAAATATTGATAGTTATGGATAATTTACACGAAACAATACAACTTTGTTGCTTTATATTTGAAGAGTGAGTCAATCACAGTTCACTACTTGTTTTTTAATCCCACACAATATGAACCCAGACATTCAGGGGTTGAAGACACACCACAAATACCTTTTTTAATCTACAATTAATCTAATCTATGTAATACATTTTCTCAATAACACATGTTTTTTATTTTGGTTTTATAGGTCCTACTTGTACCCCAGTCTGCAGCACGTTATAACGTGAAACTTCTCACGTTTTTACAATATAAATAATCACGTTATAACGTGAAAATATGTTGTTATAACATGAAAAACGTCTTGTTAGAACAATAACCTTTTCACGTTATAATGTAATACTGATCCATTATTTTTGTCCTGATGTGGCAGCAATACGTTTATTGTAGAGCTAATTGTTACAGAAGCACATTGTATTCACTGAATAGATGAATAAATAAATCTCGTAATTACAAGATAGTTTCTCGTAATTATGATATAGTTTCTCTAACCCTAGCCATAATCTCTATAAGAGATTGCAGATGTGTCGTCATCCGTGACGTATTCCCCGTGGTGAATGCAAAGCATCCTGGGAACTCGCGTAACACACAAAGAGCAGAGGCGCCAGATTTGATTGACTGGCTGGCAGGGTATGAAACTAGCCCGTGTTGTTTTGCCTAGAGTTCCCATAATGCTTTGTGTGTTGATAATGTAGTCTTCTGTGTTAGTGACATGCTCAAGCAGTTGCTATTACGAGAAACTATCTCGTAATTATGAGATAACATCAGGCTCGTATCTCGTAATTACAAAATAGTATCTAGTAATTACGGGAAACTATATCATAATTACAAGATAACACTAGAACTGCAAGCAGTTATGAAGGGGGGCCAAGCCTCCCCGCGCGACTCGGCCCCCGGGTCTCGTGGAAGATGTGACTGTATTTAGGGAATACGTGGATATAAAGTTTATGAAGATGTGATTTAAAATGTGGAAGCTACAGGCCAAAATGCGTTTGCATCGGTTACAGCGCCACCTAGTGGAGTAGACGCACAATTTCTGGGAAGGGGGGTCTGTGTGCTATTCCATATATACCCTGTAAATTTCACA
>JAPZEB010000022.1:16889511-16902700 GCA_029783705.1 Chaetodon striatus | reverse complement strand
CTGTAAATTTCACAGCCCTCAGCATAATACTTGAGCTGAAATAAATGTTTTTTGTTTATCTTGGAATAAGCCACGCCGACTTTGACCAGTCGCAATTAACTTCAAGATTCGACCTCAGGAGTGACCCAGAATCACACCCACCAAAATTATAGCAATATATTTTCACGTTATAACAATATAGTTTCATGTTAAAACATTTAATGTTATAACGTGATAATTTATATTGTAAAAATGCTATAACGTGACATTACAACATTTTTTTTTTTTTTTCCTGATGTGGCAGCAATAGGCTTCCGTACAAATGAACACCAGTTATTGAGGAAGATGATTTTTAAATCTGTCTGTGTGCACATTATATTTAAGCTTTTGCCGCCACCTGCTGACCAGGTTGAGAAATGAATGTTTAACCATCATGGAAGTAATCTGATCAGATTTCAGATTTGATCAAACCTTAAAAATGGGGTGTTGAAAAAAAATCTGATTAGATAACGAAACCCAGTCTCAGTTTTGATCTGGATCAAACCTTTAGTATGTGATGTTAAAACCTTGCGGCAGGATTGGGACACCTTTGATCCAAAAAATCATGATTATCCTGATCCCAGCTGAAGGGTGGATTCAGGGTGGATTTCAGGAACAAATGTAATCACATTTTTGAAATTGTCAAACACATATTTACATATTTATATACACACTCACACATATTTATTTATATTTAGATATTATTTTATATGTAGATATGTAGATATATGTAGCCAGTAGGCTACCTATGAGCCTTTCAGTACAGTAAAATTAAAGGAAAAAGAGATGTTGTCCTTACAACTTAATCCCACAAGCAGCATTCAATATCAAACAAAAATTGTTAAATTATAATCTCAAAGGTGTCTGAAAAGTTTGTATCTGGCTCAGGGTGATCCAGTCCAATGTTGCTTTGAAAAACCAGCACAAAAGTAAAACTGATGAGCTGATCCTGGACAACAAAACATAGAATTTCTGAGTCCAAATCATTCTGATCCAGACTAAATTTTTTAAACCACTAGGCCCAGACCTTGTTTTAATCATCACCATTTATATCACTGTTGCTCAAAGTGTGGTCTGTGGGCCAATGGCAGCCTTCAGAGACATTTTATATGGTCTACGAACATTATCTGCGTTATATTTTAATCATTTGCAGTCCATTTCAGTCATTTCACTTTCAATAGCTTATGTATAATACACTAATAAAAGATCAATGCTAGTGCTCTTAGCTAAAGTTAGTGATTTCGGTGGACAGTTCATAACTGCACTTTTTCTGTGTGACTTCCTAAAATGTCACTCAGTCATCAAAACTTTGAGCCTCCCTGATTAAGTTGTTCAAATAGTGGGAGTGAATGCGAGCTTCTGCCTTCTTTTGTTTTTTACAAATAAAGAATAAAACATCTTTGTTGCCATGTTAGAAATTTGTCGTGTGCTCAGAATGGCCTTGAAAATTCCTAGTGGTTGCCTGAGCTCTGAGGAAAATGACAAACAGACATACCATGACATTGCTTTGCCCTCAATGACACACCACAGCTATTTTCCCTGCTACAATAAAATAGCTCTTTTGTGCTTTCAAACTCTCAGCACCGAGCAGACATGTATGTTGAAACTGTAATACACAGATCTTGGATTACATTGAAGAAAATTGCATTCCTCTCTGTGATACAGTCTATATTTCTTTCATTCCTGTGAGGGGTACTGCACGCTGAGGCATCCTGGTGACCCAGCGATGTAGGATACATGCCATATAACCACAACAGCTCTGGATCCAGCCTTGTTTGGGATCTTTGTTGCGTGTCACTGCCTCTCACACCGAGTAACAAAAATCAATCATGGGGCACTTGAAGCTAGGTAGCACACTGTACTGTGGTCGTCCCGTCACATTTTAAATACAAGATGTCATGTTTTTAGCATACTGTTTCACTGTACTTACAATGCCTCGCCAGGAGGTCATGTAAATTGTTAGCATCTGCCAGTTGTTACTACTGTGGACCATTTTTGTTTAAAAAATGGAAACACTCTCTCACAAGTCTGTCTCCAATTTATTGCCAGCAAACACTGTGGCACTTATCAAGACTGAGCACGGATCATTGTGTACTGTTTCATGTGTATTGTTTATCTAGGAAAACAGGCGTTATCTTAATTTGTATGTGAGTGCCTTTTTTATGTGTGTGTGCATGTGTGTGTCATGTGTTGAGGAAGCACATTGCTCACTGCTGATATCTTAATCTGCAAACCACTGGTTGCCAACTCATGACTTACATAATGTATCGTCTTGCTCACATTCACAGTATTCATCACTTTTTATGCCTCTCTTGAGGATTGTTGGAAATGTACCTGTGCAAATCTAACAAAAAAATTTGTGAGGGGGGGGTCATGTGACAGGACGGTAGCTTCACCCGCAAGTCACACTGCCACCGTGTCTGTGTGCAGTCATTGACTCGTGAGCCCCTCTGAGCCGGCTGGATGTGACTGCTGTCTGGCTCACAATGCAACAGGGCCTTAGATTCCCATTGGTCAGCAGATGGGTGTGAAAGAGGGATTAGCTCTGTGCTACAGTCCACCCAGAATTGTATGTGTGTGTGTGTGTGTGTGTGTGTGTGTGTTTCTGTAACTGTGTTCATGTCCCTGCATATTGCATAATGCTTTTTATAACATAAGAATTTGTGACAAAGCCTTCAAACGATGCATTTCCTCCTTGGAGCATATTTGTCTAAAAGCTCTAGAGACAAAATCTGTTATTTACTTTTCATAAATATTTATGTTAGTTATGAGTTTGTTGTCCATTCACAAATATTGTTTTTTGTCTTTCTCATACATATCTAATATTTTTCAGTGTAGGTTTGTCACAATAACGTAACAAATGTTATTTTATTTCACTGTTAGTTCCTTTTTACTTATTTGGCATTGAAGCTTTTTTCTTGTTACTTAATATGTCAGTTATTTAAAGTATTGTTAAGGTGTTTTTTTTCTTTAAATAACTCTTTGTCCCATACTTGAAAAGCACCTGACTTTTTTGTACAACTAACTACACAGAGGCTTAACCTGGAGCAGCACTCTCTATTTTTTCTCATTATCAGACACTAAATCTGACTTTTAATCACAATTTTTCTGCAATTATGTACAAATTATTCTGTGTCGCTGAGATGGAGTCTTAGACTGAAGTTTGAGAGTGTATTCACGCATCAGCCAAAAAGCCACTGGAGTATTTCAGAGACTATACCCACTTCCTCCACAGTAACCTACCCATCTATGTAGTTGTACACCTACTTTATCAACTACGGTTACATCACTGGATTTTAGTTGTAACCATTGTTGGTAAATGTGAAGCTTCTGTGTTGCGTCTTCACAACCAGAAACAAGGAAGTGAGACTGGTGACGTGGAAATTACTATTGTTGGTCAAAGTTATGAAGAAGTTGTGGTAACTGGACAAAATTGCAAGATCACACAGAATTTTAATGAACTGCATCAGTTGTGGGCATCACAGTATCGTAACACTGTGGAGAGGCTAAAAAAAGATTGTCTGAGAAACAGTATCCCGTTTTATTCTATGGATATATTGCTGTTTAATCTATTAATGTAATTTTCAAAGAAATCAAAGCTACTTAAAGATTGTGTACAAAACTATGGTTGAGAGTATTTTGACTTATCTACTCCCCGTATATTACGGTCATCTGAACTGTACATCCGAGAGCAAACTCTCTTGGTTTTTGATAAAGGCAAGTAAAATAGTTGGCAGCGATAAACAACCCTTGACCCAATTCTTTACAGAGAGGATGAGGAAGAAAGCAAGGAGTATCTTGGCAGATAGCTCCCATCCTCTCTTGAGTTTGAGCTCTTGAACTCTGGGAGGCACTCTAGAGTCCCTCTGGCACCTAAAAATGTATTTAAGAAGTCCTTCATCCCAAGTGCCATCAGTATCCTTAACTCAGCAAAGTGACTGATGAGTTTAAACCACAGACAGTGAGCTGATTGAATGTGTTTAAGCGTTTTGTGATGCTCGTTTTACTGACCACTTGTTTGCTTTCTTCAATGTTGTCTTTTTTGTCTTTTGGTGACAAGACAAATTTCCACCCCCGGTGGATAATAAAAATATATTCTATTCTATTCTATTTTGTTCTATTCTATTTAAATGGCAAGATGCCAACAGAAGCAAGTGGAAAATACTTTTTAAAATAACATGGTCTAGTAAAAAAAGACAAAGGCTTGTCCTGTGATTAAAAATGGTCTCCAAACATCCCGGCCGACTTCAAATGATTCATAGTCCTCCTCAGTGGGGATTTTTAATGACGTGCCCACACTGCTCCATTATGTCGATGCCTGACAGGAAAAAAGACCACAGGCTTTGCTTTTTCAAGATCCTTCCTCAGATTGTTCAATGTAATTTAACAGGGTGAGCTCCCAGGACTCTCTGCGCTGTCAGTGACGTTATGTATACAAATGAAGGAATGCAGGATCCTGTTAACAGGGAGGGGGATTTTACACATGTAGTGAGTGAGACTCACCTCACAAATTTTTACTCCTTTTCACGTCTGTGGGAAGTAAATAGTTCAGGATCTATTGTCAACAAAACAATTAGAAAAAAAAGATTATCCTTTTCCAGGAACTGCGCTGTGTCACTACCACACAAATGCTTGAAGCGGCTCATTTTGAAATCTCAAGGTGCTCCAGCTCACCAGATGACTTACACACGAATCATGACTGCACAAACACAGCAGTAGGCGTAGGGGCTCACCCGCTGAATAAGGTAGAACATTGTTTCTTCCAGGCCACAAAAACCCATTGAATCAACTTATCTGAATCACATAGCAGTGATTTGTACATCTGTGGTCAACCTGCCTCCCTAAAGACCACAGTTTATCTGGACAAGGAAGTCTGATACATATCATTTGCTGCTTCAGTGTATTTCAGCCCCGAGGTTACGATTGCATCAGGAATTTTAGAAAACTTTTATCATCTAAATGAAGCTTTCATTTGCTTCACAGCTCTTCGCAGAGCTTGTGTGAAATAGGAAAGTTTGCGTGCTGATTTTGAGACCAGGGTGAGAGCCTTTAATGAATTTTTGTGGTTTATGACATAAAAGCTGAAAGTTTGGCAACTTATAGGATACGCCTAAGTTCATAACTGTGATTTAAGATTTGACCTACTTGGAAGGGTGGAGATAGCGAATGTTTAATCATCTTCGTCATTAGTCAGTAAGTCAGCTGGTCTAAGCAAGGACAGCGACACAGAGGCACCAAGATAGTGTCACAATAAAACCCATCTATACGCTAAAGGTAATATTGTCAGTTAACTGTATGGAAAAGTGTTCATTTACTGAGACAAAATTACTATGCAAATTGCTATGTATATGATAGAGTTCAGTCAAATGTCCAGTCTTTACGCCACATTTCTGCATGTGCATCTCTACTTTGACTTTCATCACCTTTCCAACAGATGGTAAGAGCGTAATTAGTGAGTGTCAGTCAGGACAACAGCCGCCTTTCAAAGGAATCACACTGTGATCATTACCTTAATGGCCTAATTATAACCCATATTGGTGAAATGAGTGCATGGCTGTGCGAGAGGCTAACAGAACAGTTGACTCCTAAATCAAAAATACATATTTTTCTCTTCCCTATTGTGCTATTTATCAGTCTAGATTTTTTGGGTGTGAGTTCCTGAGTGTTGGAAATATCGGCCACAGAGATGCCTGCCTTCTTTCAAAATGAAGGAACTACATGGCACTCAGCTTGAGGTGCTCAAAGTGCCCAAAAAAATACATCTAAAAAACTCAACAGCAATGTCTCTTTCTAGAAATCATGACCCAGTCACTGAAGATAATCCACAGACCTTGTTGTGAGAGTTTCACATAGGAACTTTTTGCCTTTTACCAAACTACAGTGGCCAACTATATCACCACACAAAGGGAAGTGTACCTCTACTGCTAGCTCACCTAGCACCACTGAGCTAGGTAATGGTGCCGCTTAGCTGAGGTGGATGCCTTTAATGGTTGCATTTCGTCCTGTCACAAGCATGGATGTATAAAGAAAACTGGATGCAGTGTTGGGGATGAACCCTTGTTCATTCCTGGGAAAGCTGCTCAGTGGTGCATGAAGCTAAAAAACCTAATTTCCATAGTATGGAATTACCCTGATGTTCCGCATCGTGGGGCCCATGAAGCACTAGAGACTTATGGCAGCTGAGCGGCTAACTTCTGGTTTAGTCCTCTGCTAAACTGAATGGAGATAAGATAATTTAATCGTGAGGCTTTTCTAGACTTTTGAAAAGTTATCAGACTGAGTACATGAAATTGTGATAGTGAAACAGAGCATTTTTCAGGTGTTGTGATGCACAAAAAATGTATCCACTGTTTAACAGACGTCTCTTTCACAATATAGGTCTGAGGGGAAAAAAGTCTTTTTGAGCCTCGTAACATCAGGTGACAGACCTGGAAGTTGTAGTTCCACGTTTGGACATTTTTCCACTGTGTAAAACTGGCTTCACAGTCTGGTGCTATTTCTTCTGGTCACGAGCAAGAGCCTCCCGTCCTGGAGTAGATACATACTTCTTTCTGCGCACTGATGCGGTTGATGGGTGTAATTCAGTAGAAAAAAAAAGGTCTGTGGATTATCTTGAGTAACCAGGTCGTGATTTCTGTAAAGATACATTGCTGTTGAGTTTTTCAAACGCACTTTTTGGGCACTTTGAGCACCACAAGCTGAGTGCCATCTAGTTCCATTATATTGGAGTGAAGGCTGACTTCTCTACGGTTGATATCTCCAATACTCTGCAGCTCACACCAAAAAAATCTAGACTAATAAATATCCTTAAAGGCTAGAGGAAAAACATGTTGTTTTCTTTATTATTATTATTTTGTGGTAAACTGTCCATTTAAAGAGACCTTGACCCCCTAACTGCAGAGCTGCCCAGTGGACACCAGATCAGATGGGTTGTAGTGGGTAGCTTCCAGGTGTAACTGTGTCAAAATTATAGCAGCAGAGATTCTGTATCTGGACTTTCCTTATATATGTGAGGCTCAAAAAGCAAAGTATCCTATCCAGTATTTCCCATAATGCAATCAAAAGCATCTTTTCCTTGCGACCCTTCCTGCCCGGTAAATGCCCACATCTTTCAAATTCCACAGCCCCACTTCACAATGCAGGCCTTCTGTTAAAAATCTGTAGCCGAGATGATGTCATCAGAGTCATTTTCTCAGACTCCCCCAGAGCCACAAAAGACATCACACAGTAGTTTTCCTAGGCTGAGTTGCACCTCCAGTGACTACTACACTGTTGTGAAATTTCCCTTTAATAATAGAGATGAAATTGTTACTAACATTATTTTACATCTTGACTCACTGTCTCATTAAACAATATGACATCAGTGTAATAATCTGTGCGGGGATTAAGCAACAAGCACAGCTAGCATTCTTTCCAAAATAGCATTTTGGAATGAAACCACTCATTGAAAATTAAATGTCCTTGAACTCTTTCACCACCCTGCTTATTTCCTTTACAGTCTCTCACACAAATGTTCCAATTAAAGGTCTTACATCATTGTTTTCCAGCACAGGAAAAAGGCTTTGGTCGTCCCTCCAACTGTAAGACAGTCTATTATAAGACGGAATAAAACATCTCATAAAGGACTGCTTGTTGTTTGGGGTCTTCGTTTTATAGGTTCTTCATATTCTAAATTTCTTATTTGTGTCTCAGCCATACTTGTCTGCTCAGCAATAAGTTGTGGATGCAGAAATTAAAGGGTTCAGGAGGATGAGAGATGAGACAAGTCTTAAATTGTTAACTGATAATTGATGTTTATTTTTTATTTGGCATTTGATTTAGTGTTGTTTGTCCACTCGTGATGTGGCTCTGGAATGAAACGTTATTAAAATTAACGCTGATGGGTGGGGGCTTGTTTTGAACACTTTTTTGCTTCCTTTGAGCTTCTATTTGATTTTCTTTTTTAAAGATTTCACCTTAAGAAGTAATAAATTCGGACTTTTAACTTGAGATGACATGTATCAGCTCTGTCTGCCTGATCACACCCGGATTTCAACCTTCAGGACGTGTCCCATAGCCTCCTTTACCCAGTCAGACTTTATGACAGACATCACTTCCCACCCTTTGACAATAGGACTGAGGTCAAAGTTTGGATCTGCAGGTAAGAGGCAGACCACATGTCCTTATTTGGTCAGCGCGTCCGGTGCGTCACGGCGGACTCTCTCCGCTGCGCAGCCACAACTTTGACAAGTGCGGCGGCTTCATTTAATCACCTCATACAAATGGAATAAAGACGACGATGGAGCTCTTCTGGGGACATTTAATCTTCACTATAGTAGTCATCAGTAAGTACTGAACTTGTTTTTGAACTTTGATTGTGTTGTTTTCACCCTTCTGTCACCCAAAGAGTAAAAAGACAAAAACATTTTCGCCACGAATAGCGAGGGTTTTATATCGTTTCATAAGATTGGAGTCGGTAATGTTTAATAGTTAATGTGTGATTGTTAAATGTTTTCATACACTTTCAACACATCTAAAGAGCAGCAGATGCAGCTCCTTTTACTGAATGAATCTGCTATTGTTTTGAAATAGATGTCACATCACCCTGCAGCGTTTCTCCCTCTGCAAACAAATGCATGATCCATAGCCAGCCAACATGGATTAAAAATCACCAGACTGCTTGTTTTATTGTGCATCATCTGGCAGATAGTGTAGAAAAGAAGCTACACAATACATAATGTTGCTCGGTGTTTGCTGTGTAACCAGTGGAGGGTTTCAAACAGCAGCCAGACAGAGACTTTTAATTATTCTCCCATATGCACATCTCCCCCTTTTCCGAAATGAAAGGAAATGTTAATGTGTTGTGGGGTTTGCAGAGCCCCAAGAGGAGGCAAAGTGCTACTTTGTGCTGCAGGTAAACAGGCGTGGCAGGAGGCTGTGCAAGTGAAGGTCTCTTGAGTCCAGTACCCATCCACATTCCTCTGGCTGCTGATTGAGAGCAAGGCAGGCTGATAGCTGAGCCCTGCCTGTATGGGCTTGTGGGTGTGATTCTGCAAGACTTACTACTAGAAAAAAAAATTCCATGTCCTGAGGGGGTTCAGAGGGCTGTGTTTGAAGGTGGATTGTGTCTATGGTGAAACACACTGTTCCAGGGCAAGCAATGTCTATTACTGCAATCTTCTATGACCTCCATGTGTTGTAAAGCTTCTTTAGTGGCTTGTCTTGTCCTCATGAGTCAACGTAATGTGTTTTTACATACATGATTCAGCCACAAAAACCACCCACTTGACTCAAAAGCGGAAGTCATGATACTGAAGATAAAACATGAAATCCTTCCTTCATAAATAACCATAGCCGTGGCAACGATTTTGTTCAGAGCATCAAGATGAAATTATTGGTGGTGTTGATAGTTGTTATAGCATGTACAACTGTTTAGACAGTCTCATTGTTATCAGTGCAGAGTTATATGATGGTCAGTGTCACTCTCATGCAATCTCATCCTTCTCTTCCACCAGCTGACAGAATTTGGCACTCCACGTGCTTCAACGTCGGCACTGCAGGTGCCAAGATTTTCAGTGGACCAGCTGCGGAAGAGTTTGGCTACACAGTCCAGCAAGCGACAAACCATGAAGGCAAATGGTACTGATTTGAAGTATTTGTTTCATTGTCTGAGTCCTTGACTGCTTTGCTTTTATCTGTGTTTCCATCTCAAACTGTGTCCTGTCTGGGTGCTGTGGCTCTCAGTCCAGTTAATCATTCATTTAGTTAATATTTCTTTGCAACTCCTTTGAAAAAGCAATAAAGGTGAGGAAGATAATGACATCCCATATCCCATGTCATGCAGAGAGCAGGGTTACACATTCAGTGGGCCACTTTTATAGATACGTTTAGTCAGTACAAGCCTGTACACCAGAATGGGTCCACATTAAAAGATCCAGTTTGTAGGATTTGGGGGGATGTTCCAGCAGAAAAGGAATATAATACAACAAATATGTTTTCTTTAGTGTAAAATCAAGTGAAAATTAGAATTGTTGTGTTTTTGTGACCTTAAAATGAGCTATTCATAGCTACAAACAGAGCAGGGCCTTTTCCACAGTCTGCCATGTTGATTCTACAGTCGCCCAGAACGGACAAACCAAAAACTGACTCTAGATAGGGCCATTTGTGTTTTCACGTGTGAGAAACCGCTTTATTCTGTGTTTTCACTGGTTTAAATCCCGGGTTTGTTTGTTTTGGAGAGGAAGAGACCTCTTTGAATAAGTCTCGTCCTAGTAAAAACCTCCTGATCGTCACGATCTGAAGTTATCAGAGACAAAAGGTGAGCACACATACGCTGGCGCTGGGCTAGTGGCACCTCTGCGACCTGCTGAACGGTGTGGGAGAAACACTGATGTGTGTCGTGGAACTGCTTCATTCAGTGTTTTTTCTGGTTTTAATCACCAGGTTCATTTGTTTTTAAGAGGAACAGACCTCTGCAGGTAATGCAGCTCCTGGTTAAAACCCCTCTGAACAACAGACACTGAAGGAATTGTAACCTGGAGAAATATCAGCTGGTTGCAATCTGCAGTCCTCCCTGCTAGCTGCCACTAAATCCCCTTAAATCTCACAAACTGTTCCTTAAATAAGGTGCTTGACATGTTTCACACGACAAGCACTGATGTTGGTCCTTACTGACCGACTTTCGTGTGTGACAAAAAAATCCTTGTACCTAATCCCAAAGATGCTCCACAGCAGGGATACTCAGATTGCTTTGCCCTGGGGCTACTTTTACAAAATGACAAGATGCCAGGGGCCAGTTAATAAACAAACAATAATAATAATTACAGTATATAATAAATATACTGCCCATTTTCAGCCTCTCAGTGTTTGCTGTCCTCACTCATGTTTGCCAAGAGGCAAAGCCAGTTGCAGCAGCAGTGCACAGGTCAGGTGTATGCAGGGCTGTCTCTGGGCTTACCCCAGACATCTGTCAGGCACTTTTTTTTGATGAACAAGCTTTATTTCGATGCTTTTTTCAATGCACTCGGGCACCTTATTTTCATTTGAAGTACACAAAAAATCCCAGTGTGATCCAGTTTATTTTGTGAAATGGAAAATGGTCAGCAGATCACTTGGCTCCCTGTCCTCAGGTCAGGCTAAAAACTGAGTATCACCTCTCCACAGGGTTGAGATCTCAAGGCTGTTGTTAGTGTACACTATCTGTAATATTTCTGTGTCTTTGAAGTACTATGTGTCACATCATAGAGATCTTTCCTGGTAGAAGTATCTATTTTGCAAATGAAGGCCTGTTGCTGTAGAGCGATGCACCTGGTTATCAGGACTGTCTTGGTATTCAGTGGCATGTAAACAACTCTCAGCACTGTCACACTGCCACCACTGCAAGCCTGTGCTGGTGACAGCGTGGAGCCAGGGATTCACTGTGCAGTCATCAGTTTGTTGACACAGACACCATGATTTAAAAAAAACATCCTGTTTGATTAGTGTCCAGTGCAGCTGTATCATTTTGCTTTTAAGGGACGGGAATGAAAATTGCAGTGGTTTTTGCTCAATGCACTGTAAGGTTAGAGGTGTAGTGTGTTGTCAAATGCTCCTCTGCTCTGTTGCACTATCACCTTTTTAGACGTGCTCATGGCACGGCTCTGGGGATGACAGAGTTGGTCTGTCAGTCCACCACGTTGGCCAGCTTGCTAGCATGGCTGCAGATTCTTTTTCTTGCTCTTGAACAAGTTTTTTTTAAGTCCTCCAACCTTTCTAATTTACAAGACTGTCAGGAAAATTTGACCTGTAGATAATGTGAAGGTACGTCAGCTATAGGGGAAGGGAGCCCATTTTGTGAGCTACCTGCTCTGTTAACTGTCTTACCAAAGTGTATGCACTCAGTCTGAAAACATGAAAGTTTAAAACATAGAGTATGTGAGTGGAGGTAGTGCAGCAGGCTCTGTAATCCTTGGCCTGCCAAGTCATATAGATCTATGTTGTTTACCGTAATTAGTTGGTCCATGTATCATTTCTTGACCACTTTGGCAGGCACAGTTAACAGAGTGTGATCCTCACAAGATGACCCCCCCTTCCAAAATAATTTAAGACGGTGTGATGTCACCTTCACATTCTCTACAGCAGTTAATAAATATTGTACAAGATTTTTGAGGTGGATGCAAAAATTTGGGAGTTTTAAACAAAACAAAATTTATCAGTCTAGCTCTACTGATAAGTTTATGTTGCAACACATGGTTGATGCATCCTGGGTAAATTCCTGCAAAACTGCAGAAAACGTAGTCGTAAAATCCCCTCAGCGCTCAGTTTTGTCTGAGCTGCTACAATCTGCACGTCACATAAACAATCCCATTTGTGACACTTTGTTAAACATTAACTGAGCTTCTCCGTGATGTCTGGATGTTGTGCAATGAGTCACTGTCTCATAGAGTAACTCACTGTCTGGAGGAGTGTCCCTTTTGCATGATGAGGGGAGTGTCCAGTATCTGATAGTGCTCTTTGACTGCATATTGCACAAAACTATCCATGAGAAAGCAACAGTGTCACATCCTGTTTCCTGTCCTGTCTCGCTAATAAAGAAGAATGGTGTGTCCCACTTCTTGAGTCTTGTTTGACACTGGGGAAAAGACTTTAAGTAGCACAGACGTTACGAGTCAGTCTTTTAACAGTATCTGGACTTACATATTTCTATTGCTGCTGGTTTTGGATTTGGGAAATGTCTAAATCTTAAAGGTCCAGTGTGTAGGATTTAGGAGGTTATATTGACAGAAATATAATGTGATACAGTAAGTATGTTTTCTTTAGTGTTTAGGAAAAAAAATTGTTTTGTTTTCATTACCTTAGACTAAGCTGTTTATGTCTGCATATGGAGCGAGTCCTTGTCCATGGAGTTCACCATGTTGCACCACCATGTTTTTACAGTAGCCCAGAATGGAAAAATAACACAACGCTGGGCCTTGTTTTCACATCGGCCATTGTAGTCCGTGGGACCTCTGCGACAAGCTGATCAGCGTTGGAAAAAGCACTGGTTTTTAACGTGAAACTGATTTATGTTTGCTGAATGTTTTTAGCAGTTTAAATCACCAGAGGTCTCATTTGTAAACATTGCGTACACACAAAACGAGGACGTTTAGTGGTGTACGCCACTTCCCACGCAAAAGTTGTGATCTATAAAAGCAGACTTGAGGGGAGGAACTTT
>JAPZEB010000022.1:16870115-16881699 GCA_029783705.1 Chaetodon striatus | reverse complement strand
ATGAAAATCATTAGTTTTGTGTTCACAAAGTAGATTAATTACTGTTTTTATGTGAGCACCTTGGTGTGATGAGGCTTGTAGAGATATGGTGTCATAGCTGCTTTCTTTCTAAAATAGGCATTAAGTGTTTGAAAATGATCTCTTGATTTGTCTGTATTTGGTTTCTTCTACAGGAGGCACCAGACTTTATCAATTCCCTGAGTCTGAAAGTTGAAGTCGAGCAGCAGAATGCAGATGCAAACCCTGTACTCGATCAGTTTGCTCCAACTGCCTGGGAGTTCTTTGTAAGTGACTAAAATAGTGCATGATATCTCTGAATCAGTGTTCGTCAAAGGTCTACCGGAAACATATCAGGTGACAAAGAGTTGAAGCATAGTTGTTATTTTGCAGAGGCGTGTGTACAGTCATCTAAAATGACACGGTGTGTGATGATTACTGGCTTTTAAAACTTAGGTGTTTCGCAAAGTCACGCAAGCTCTCAGCTTTACAGCATAAGGAGTTTCCCAACAACATTAGAGTCCATCCAATGTAGAAAAAATAAAATAAATAGCCTTTATGTTACACTTTTTTATTTGTTATTCTAAAAAATAATGTGATACAATCAAATCAAACTTTATTTATATAGAAACCTTTCATAAAACCGTACAGCCCAATGTGCTTCACAGAGCAGGAGTAAAACAGTACTAGTGAAATACTAGAGATTACAAAAATAAATGATAAAATATTTGAAATAAATAACATTTAAAAGATATGTAGAAAATGCCAAAGACAAGACTTAAAAACAGCAATTAAAGACACCATTAAGTAAAAGCAAAGCTAAAAAGATATGGCTTAAGGTTCCAAAATCCAAAAATGGAAATAAAAATTTAAAAAAAAGGATAAAATCCAGGATGTTAAAGAATTCAGACATAATCCAAAAAATGGAAATATATACATATATATTTTGAATGAGAATAAAATCAGGATAAATACAATCCAAGTTGGATCAGAAACCATTCCAAAAATCCTGACATTAACCACTTAGAAGCACAACATCCCTTACTGGAAGGATGATACCATAAAACACAAATATGATTTCAGTTTATACTCCTTACTGGTAATATAGAAATGTAGATGCAGATGTCGTGCATTGGCCCGTGCCTTTGGTGCCCCAGTTCAACTGCCCAGTTGACGGACGAGATGAGGGTCAATTAAATATAATTTTCCCCAAACCTACCAACCCCTAACCTCTAACACCTAACCCTAACCTGAGGAGAACAGGCATCTGTTGAAAGTACAGTGTTTGAAGAATAAAGCAGAACCCTTCACTGAATTCGCTGCTCTGTTATCGTTTCAGATCCCCTTCACTAAAGACTGCGGCTCTGATAACGTGTGTGTCAGTGATCTCGTGCTCAGTGCAAAGACAGACACGAAGGGGAGCAGGTAAGAATCACTGACCTGTCTCAGATATATAGTACAAGATGTAATGCTTGCTGTGTGTTACATGTTAATGCACAATATGCAGTTTAGATGTACGCTATACAGTTTAGAGTAAAGACAGGGTATGCACTGTTTCATGATGGTATCCTCGGGATAAAGAGTGTTGTTGCTGTTCATTTAGGGTTGAAGTTGAGAATAGAAATAATAGTGTGTGACAGAACAAGCTTGGGCAAAGCGATGTTTTCCTTTGCTATGAGTCATTTGTGGAATGAGGATAAGTGAATGACTTAAAGGTCCTGAAAACCTATTTTCTCAATCAGCTCTGTGCTGTATACCAGCTGATGTTACAGTACTATCCTCAAAGCCCTGGTTTTTCTAGCAGTGCTGAAATCATGACAAATGTGAAATAGTCATGAAGTCACATAAAGGCAGTGTCCAACAGTGTCCACATCTATATAACAGAGAGGAGAGGATTGTGTGAGGACAAAATGTGTCTATTTAATGTTATGCTGTGGTTACTCCTGACAACCATTACACCATTTTCTATTTTCTCTGTTTTATGAGTCTGTCTTAATTGCCCATTGCTGCACAAATTAGAGTTTCCAGTTCACACAGCAACTTCATAGCTTATTAAACGTACGGGTCAGACTTGTGAGCTTGGTAAAAATGTAGAAAGTTTGGGTGTTATATGCCCAGTGAATTAAATCAGACGAAAGGATGGTGTGGCTCTGCAGCTGCTAGTCATTTTTATGTTTGTAGACTTGTCTGTGTGCTTCAATTTGTGTTTCTCAATCTAAAGAAAGGCCGTGTGATTCATTGCTGTATATAAACTGTATTGTGCGTGTTCAGGTGGAGGTAGATACAATATGGTTCAGGTAACTTATAGACTAGTAGGACCATCTTGATGATATGAGGTCAACATTCTGTTTCGCTGTCTGTATCAGTCTGGACTCGGTGCCACCTCAAAAACTGTCATTGGCCGGGTGCACTCGCTCAGCTCGGCAAAACACCAGGGGACATCTTCCTCACTATTGTAGCAAGTTGTTAAATCGAGCTTTTGCCAAATGCAGTCGGAAGAAATGGAAGAAATCGGTCTTTTCCTCCGAGAAACTCAGCAAGTGCATACTCTTGTTCTTGTCTAATTGTTGAGTCAGCACTTGTTGCTTCAGGAGCCATCATTACAGTTCTGCAAGCTGCAGCCTGCAGTTTATATCATTAACTATAATGCAGCCCTGATTGGCGAGTTACATTGTCAACGATGGTGCAGATCCCCGATTGGCCCCGATGGGATTTTAATTACTGGTAAGTGTTCAGGACGACATCGAGTTCAGACTGATACAGAGAGCAAAACAGAATGTTGATGTCATCAGGAAACTTCTGTTTTATGCGCTGCTTTGTTTCCCCTGTATTTATAGATGTTAAAGAAAAAAGGGAAAGACCAACACATGTCTAAACAATATGAGCACATCATGTTTAGTCAGTCACTAACCATTCCTTCCTATTCCTATCCCTCTGGTCAGTTAGACAATACTTATCCTGTGAGCATGCTCCTTTAATCATATGAATGCACATATGGTAATTTGTTGTGTTGCAGCTCAGAGCCCCACCTGGTCAGTGCAAACGACCGCGAGCTGTCTTTTGAAGTCGTCGTGAAGAACAAAAAGGAGAACGCGTACAACACTCAGGTCTTGGCCACGTACTCCGGCACCCTCTACTACTCCTCCGTCTTTCCTCCTGTGAGTGACAAAGGCTTCACTGAAACATGTGTTGACATGATGCTGATGATAATAGTTTTCAGGCAGATTTTTCAACATAATGGTCACCATGTTACACTAAATACATGAACCATCATTTAAGTTTTCAGTATTTGCAGAAGAAAGTTTATAAGAAAAATGAGTTGAAATTTTCTGTGCTGTTCTGCCTGTGCTGCTGAATAGTTATTAGATTTTCCACCATATGGCTATGTATTGTCAGTGTTATAAAGCCACATCTAAAGCCGCAGTTATGCACTGTTCTTATCTGTACTTTCGCAGACGGATGGAGTCAAATGCACCTCAACACAAACACAAACCGTCACCTGCCAAGTGGGATACCCAGCATTAAAAAAAGACGAAGAGGTAAGTGCACGAGAAAAAAAATCTTTACTTATGCTGACTATTTCAAATGCATTTTTCCTACATTGAGTTATTTGTTTGAGTAAAAATGTAAAACATCTTGTTATTTAATTACAGGTGAAATTTAGGATGAATTTTGAATACAATTTTGACCAGTTGGAAAAGCGTGCCGAGGTGAAATTTGAGGCCAAGAGGTACATTGAAATAATTAGAAATCCCACGAAAAATTGTGACTGTTAATTAAAATGGTTGACATGTAATAATGTCTTAAACTATAATTTTTGTTCAAGTGACGGTAAAGAGGACAGACCCGCAGACAACACAGTGGACATATCCATTCCTATTCGATATAATGCAGGGGTTGCTATATCCAGGTGATTTTTTACATTTTGTTACAGTAGCATTATTTTTCCTTATTTTAGCGGCACTGTAAATTGACTGTTTAAGATGGGAAATGCCTTAAAGTCTTAACTTTCATGGCGTCTTTGTCCTAGGGAGTCAAATATTAATTTCTACGTGGCGGATGCAGACATTCCCGTGGTAACAACAGTGAAAACTCTCGACGATATCGGCCCAGAGTTTAACTTCACAGTAAAGGTGCGGTAAATGAATCTGTCTTCTAAAATGTCATCATCTAATTTCTCCTTATTTTTATTCAAACTTTATTATAAACAAATTGTTTTTAAAGGTTTCCACAGGTAACTTCCCCGTCAGCCTCCTGTATCTGACTATTGCTCTGCCAGTGGCCACTCAAGGTGGAAATCAGCTCCTCTATGTGACCAGCGTGGACACACAAACTGTGAGTACTCAGCTACCCAATAACAGCAATTTTTAAAGAGTTTAAATGTGATTTTACTTCATAAATATTCAAGTTGACACCCAATCTGCCATGCATACAATCTGTAATCAAAACATTACATACTTTCAAACAATTCTATAAATAAACAGTATGTAACTTAGCTAACCAGAGTTGAAGGTAAACGTGTTGCAGAGGTTAAAGCTACAGTAGGTACATTTTATAAAAAGAACTTTCTGCCATATTTGCTGAAACTGTTGCTATATCCTGACAGTAGTACATAACACAGATTATCTGTGGGAAAAATCATGTCCCTCTGGCTCCTCCTAGTGCTGCTAATAGCATTTGCAAGAATCCACTGCCCCTGAACGAAACAACCAATCAGAGCCAGGAGGAGCCTCCAACACTGTGTCAATCACTGCTAGTATGGGCACTGCGCGGCCACCCTCCCCTGCACATGCTCTCATTCAATCAGGCTCAGTCTCTTTGGGTGTTCTCACATATAGACCTTGTTAAACAAACCAAACTCAGTGCACCAAAAAGTAGGCAGACAGAAAAGGGACTTTTTTTGTGTTCACATTGTCAATTCATTTGAAAGATGACTTTGTTCTCTGTGTGGTCCTCTTTCTGTTCACACCATAGCCTATATTGACCTAGTTTTGTTCTTACTTTGACGTGGCACTGCAGTGTGGTTATGAAGCCCCTCGCTTTCACATGAATCTAAAATTAGAGGAAAACCTTAGCGGTTTTGTGCTGTAGACTGTTGCCATTTGATGCATTCTCCATTCCACATCTAAAGATGAGCAGTATCTTTTATGGACCAAACTACTTGTCCTGTGTCCTTGCAAGCATTTCAGGCATGGTTTTGTTTGTTTTATTAAGTGAAATAGCATGTGATGTAGGGGGCTAAATAAAATGGCACAGAGCAAAGTGAACCTGGAGCGCTTTGTGTTCACACGGTTTGTTTCAGAGGGGTCTGAGCTCTCTTGGAGTGTCCAAATATGCGCTCAGAGTCCGTTTAGAGGGCCGAAAAGAACCAGGTGTAAAAACACCTTTTACCTTTTACAAGACTGGCCATCCATCCTTTACCAACAACAGCGTACACTGCAAAGACAAGTAAACAGAAGAGGACAGACAATGAAAGACAGGCTTAAAAGAGTAAAACCGAGTCCGACCCGGCATTGATTTTGAATCCTTCATGTCCTGTAGCTCTGTCCACCTCTGAAAAGCCACTGCGATGTTTACTCTTGTTTTATTTCAGGCTCGATTTAACTCTTTCTTTTTAGCTTGCTTTTCATCATCAATCTGTTTATTTGTCTTTGCCTTGCACACTGTTGTTGGCAGTGCACGAGCAGTGATTGACACAGCGTTAGAGACTCCACCTGGCTGTGAGTGTTGTTTTTGTTCAGGCGCGGTGGATTCCTACAGATGTCATCATGTACACGAGAAGGAGCCAGACAAACATGATTGTTTTTTTGTTTTTTTTCATCTACCACTGTCAGGATATAGTGACGGTTTCAGAAAAATATAAAGTTACTGACTGTAGCTTTAACCTGTCACTCCAGAGCCCCTACATGTTTGTATTTCCTGAGTCAGGCTGTGTAAACATTATTTACATTTTTACTGATTTGTAATGTGATATGATATCTGTCGAATAAATGACCTGAGGCTTCTCCACCTGTAGGGTGGTGCTGTCAGCTGTGACTCCAGCGGCCTGGTTGATCCTCTGAAGATCGGAGAGGAGAGCCATGAAGTGTCTTTCTCAGAAGAGAGTCTCAGAGGCATGGAGACACTGGTCAGTCACTTACTTCTTTGCACAATGTTCTTCTTTATATGTGTTAACTTTCGTAAGAGACATTTTCTCATGTAGTATTTTGACTGGTGTCACAGAGAAGCTAAAGATGCACAAATCAAATTCTGCATGAGGTACCTAATATACATTTTTCAATACATGATATTATTTTAAAAAAAAGTCTTTTTTTTTATTTTTTTATTTTTAACAAAAATAGTGTCACCAAGTGTTAATAGATCAAATATATGTGCATACACAAGAGGGGAAAAACATTATAACTAAATAAAATAATAATATGAAAATGCATAAATAACAATACATAAGTAATTCCTTAAGTTAAAAAATTTAAGTAAAAAAAAAACTATATTCCTGCCTAAATATGTGCCACAGTTTTCTCTATTATATTGTCATATATTTGATGCATAATTTATGTAGCTTTATATTTCTGTAAAGCAACAAACTGCACAAACAGATATTATTTATAATTTAATGTGTTACGTTTTAAATATTTTTAAACCATTATGCCATTTATTTTAAATAAATAAATATATTACTTAATAAATAATAAATATTGTATTTATATTGTACTTTGCTTAGTACCTCAAAATCGACATTTGTAGTTTTAACTAATATCTATAGCAGAATATACATTGTTGTTGTTGTTTAATAATCCAGATGAAGAGGACATTTTCAGAAATCTGAAACAGTGGTTGTGTTAAAATTTAGGATTGTGTACTGATTTCCCTTTGTTTATGTTGTCCTTTTTTAACCGACAGGACTGCAAGAGTGCAAAATGTGAGAATATAAAATGCATCCTCAAGGACACTGAACTTCTAAGCGCCTACTATGTGAAAGTTAAAACAAGAATCTGGAGTGGCACATTTCTTTCGGTAAATATATTCACTAATGAATCATTATAATACTGGTTGTTTTGCCTGTTTTTAAACCCATGAATTATCTTATGTTAGTCATTAATGAATTCATGCTGATGCTTTCAGTGCTCTCATTTCTATAAATTTGTCCTGACAGGCCACCTATCAGACCGTCGAGCTGACCTCCAGCATTGATGTGGAGACCTTCAACCCGGACCTCCTCATTGTCTCCCCCAAACAGCTGCCAGTAAGATTTGGATTCAGTGCCTCACTCTGATGTGTTAAGTTTGTTTTTTGTAAATAGTTCCTTATGTGAGTGAGACGGACCAGGTGTTGACCTCTCCTGTCCTCCTGCTGTCCAGGTGGTGCTGACGGTCAGTAAACCTGGGGAGAAAGGTGAAGTTCCAGTGGGAGTGATAGTTGGCAGCGTCATTGGCGGACTGCTGCTGTTAGCTCTGGCCGTTGGGCTGCTGTGGAAGGTAACTGTCTCTCTATGGTGAAAATATTTTGAACACAGAGAGGAACATCAGTACAGTGTTACCTCCACTAAAGAGGTTGTGTTTTCAGTCAGGTTTGTTTGTTTTTTCTCCGAATTATGGAAAAACTACTGGCCTGATATTCATGAAACTTGGTGGCAGGGTGTAGCATGGGTCAAGGAGGGGCCTGTTAAATTTTAGAGCAGATCACCTTCGTTCACACTGTGGGCATTTAATATAGAAAAGGCATGCTATCTGTTAACATGAGCAGTTCACCTTTGCCAAGGTGAATTGGAGAATTAACCTGATTTTGTTAAACCTGTTTTATTGTTTTTTTTAAACAACATATAAACTGCTATACAGCATCACAAAAGAAAAGGAAAAAAATGTATGTCAATGCACCAGGTTCCCATAAATTTATCAGAAGAGCCATTTAATGTAAGTCTTGAAATGTTGCATCACTTCCCTCAACCCCTGAGTCCAGCTCGGCTCGGTGGATGAGGGTTTTTCCAATGGAAAAGGATCAACCTCCGTGCTAATAAAGTTTTTTATTTTCCTCTTCTGCTTTGCCAAAGATGGCTGTCAAAGGATCATGGTGAATTTTCATTTTTTTTAAATATCTGACAGTGTCTTGAGGATCCAACCCCAATAAGTGGGGTTTGTGAGATAACCTTTGAAGAGGGAAGTGAGAAATATTAGGGTAGAGATCTTTTCCTAAGAAATGAGACACCACTTCATGCAAATCAGCGTGGCTGTCGTGCAGGCATAAGTCACGCGTAGTAGCAATGCAAGATACTGGTACTCATTCAGGTTTGAAAATACCGCCTCCAGCACTTGTGTTACCTGTGGCGTGTGCTATGTTCTTCTCCATCTGATGAATCAGAAAATAATATTATTATTAATAATATAATCATATTTCTTATCCATTCATTTTTGTGATCTGTGTTTTTATATAAATGTGCACCTTTATGTTTATAGCTTCAAAAGAAGACTTGACTTTCTTATAATCAATCAACAAGGCAACAGACTGCTGTGTGTTTACTGTATGTATGTATGTACATTTGGATAGAAGAAAATTTGGCTATGTAAGGTGCATTATGGATATATTCTTACAGAAAATTGACACTATACTGAAATCTCTCATATGAGACGATCATAACTGATATTGAAACTGTGTTTGAACTGAATCTGTTTACGTTACAGTTTGGGTTTTTCAAAAGAAAGTACCAGCAGCTTCAGAGGGAGGCCGATGAAGACACGCAGAGCCATGTACATGCGGACGACGTGCTGTGAGCTGGAGAGGAAACCCGCTGCCCTCTTCTTCACTGGATTGTTTCCAGTTCTGGTACTTGTCACTGGTTCTTGTAAAGTGAAAATGGACTTCAGCTCAATCACTGGACGTTGGGCATTTTAATGAAAAGGAAGCTGTTCAGTTTGTGCAAAACTGGGACTCGATCCTCTGTCCATTTTACAGAGGATTATTTTTATAAGTTTTTTGTGAGCTTTGTGGACTGTATCTTGAATAGTTGCTGTTATGCACTGATTTTGATGAAATTTAAAAACTATTGTTTTCTCAAAATGTCAGAACCATATTAAATCTATTTTTTAGGCCTTTATGACGTTGACTTGGAGTTTTAAAGGCTCTAATTTCTGCATTGCCTTTTGTTTTGATAAATTCGGGGCAATGTGACCGACAGATAACAGTTTTAGTCAGAAGAATAATAATTTTGTTTTCAGCTCATTTGTCAAAACATTGATGTTTTCAGCTCACACGCTGTAGCCGGTCAGACTGTAGCATTAACTGAGATCCACTGTCACCTCTGGCACTCAGGGCTTTTGTCGCATTAATAATATTGATATCACTTTGTATGCACACAGGAAGCGATAGCTATTCTGGAAAGAGTGAAATCTGTCACTCCTCTGTTTCATTGTGTTTGTACTGTATATACTAAAGATAAAATGATCTTTGATACTGGGTTTTATATATTGAAAAGATCTGAGGTTATATGGGTCCATGGGGTAGCCACTTGTTGATATTGATGATATTTTGTTTTCTTCCACCATTAGTAGCATAGTTTGCAGGTGTCAGTATTTTTGTAGCATATTGTGTTTTTATAATTTGACGATGATTTTCTCGATCAGTCGATTAACAGCGTCAATTAAATTTCAGAAAACAGTTAAAAAAACTGTTTCCTGGTTCCAAGGTGATGTTTTCAAATTGTTTGTTGTGTGCAATATACAGCCCAAAACCCACATTACTGTCATGTAAGACAAAGAAAAGTGGTTTGAACCAGCAAGTGTTTGGCATTTTTTGCGTTAAAGAATACTTACACTCCCCAAATGATCATTTGTATATCAGTTACTCACCCTGTGTCACGCTGAATTTGGGAGGAAACTCTTTTCCTCCCATGTCTCCACAGGGAACGAAGAATACAAAAACTGAAAATTCTTGATGAAGTGATGTAACAACAGTAAAGAACACCCATTCACAAGCTTTCACACCATGTGTGCAGTATAACCCAAGTCTCATTTATCCGTTTGTGCTCAGTACAAACATACATTTTCGCCTAAACCCTACAATTTGAAACACTTTTGCATGAACAGCGCAGGCACTTTATTCATCCATTTGTGAGACTGTTCATGCAGAAGAGTTTGAAATAGTAAGATTTTAGTGAAAATGTGTTTTGAAAGTGGTACGGCTGGACAGATGACACTTGGATCATACTGTAAAAGTTGTGTGAAAGTTTAGAAATGGAGGTTTTTATATAGTTTTGCTGTTGTTTAACACAGACCCCCGTGACTTCAATTTATTCTCGGTTTTTGGATTCTTCATTCGCCGTGGAGGCTTGTGAGAAAAATAAAGGTTTCTTCCAAATTCAACAAAATACAGGGTGAGTAATTGATGTACAAATTTTGGGTGGTGTTAGCTATTCCTTCAAACCATTAAATTGATTATAAAAATGGTTGCAGATGCATTTTGCATTTGCCAAAACACCAATCAGTTTAATTCACTCTTTACAAACATCCAGTCTGTATCTTTGTCTCTGAGTTACAGTAGGACATTTGTGAGAGTTTGGATCAAAGCTAATCCTGCAGTGTGTAAATGTGTACTGGCACAGCTTTGCCACAAGATGGCAGCATAATATAGATGACATGTTTGCACTGCTGTGTATTTTCTCACTGCTCTGTTGATGACTTGAATACTCCTTACTCCTGTCAATTAATGTGTCATAATTTATGGATTCAGATTGTGTTTCTCTGTTCCTCTCTTCTCTCCTCTCTCACCAAAACACCGTTAAAAAAAACCTGACCCTGCAAGGAACCCCGCTTGGACCACCTCCCTCCAAACATCAGTATAATTGAAGTTTTCCCTCAAACTCGATTAATTTCTTCTCACATTTTTGACTGTCGTGTTCTCCCACAGTCCCACAGTCAGGTTAGTCTGTCCCTTGACTGTGCTGGAATGCATTTCTGAACGTTTTCCCCTCTGAACGAGCCAACTCCAGCGGAGTCTTTAGCATTCATCTCTCTGGATCTGACTGGGTGGAATTGGCTATTTGACTCTAATAAATAGCATATTTTTGGGTGGAGCCTGGGCTCGAGCTTTCCTTGTTGGAGGGGATATATAGAATTTTGATAGATGATAAGTGCTCTGTTTCACAATTACTCATGCACCGCGGTGTTGTGAAACAGCCTTTGGATTCTGTCTATATGTGTACAGGGAGCTGTGTGGAAATAGTTGTTGAAATGTGATACAGTGGAAGTGTTCGAACACCTTTGTAGATTCATTCCCTTTGGGGTTTCCTGCAGATGATTGGCAGTCACAGCCAAACAACTGAACCGTGCCACAACGGGATGATTGCTCGCAAATGGCTGCAATGTTGTAAATCAAAAATGATGTCATAGCAAATTATTTAATAACTGTTGGCCTTCTTTTGCACTTTGTTAGACGTTTAGTGTTACAGTGATCTTCACTGTTTCTTCATGACTACTTTTTGGACTTTTGAAATGCCTTTCTTTTTAAAAGATGATTATCATATATTTGATAGATCCTTAAATTTGCATTTATGTCATTTGGTGATAAAAACTTATGTCACACAGGGTCACAGTAGATG